>CM067488.1:72600-111604 GCA_034552555.1 Semaprochilodus insignis
ATATATATATATATATATATATATATATATATATATATGCGCTCTTGTAAGAATACTTGAGAGATCGGAATGCAACAGGCACATCAAGTAGTCTAGAGATACATGCTCATAAACAACTCTGTGTGAACTTGCTATTAAGGGCATTTGATCTGTTATTAATAATATACAATTCCTTGCAGAAAAATGGTAAGACAATACACAGTTCTTCCCTTGACTTATTGGCAAAACACTATAATTATTTGGTAACCCCAGCAACAACCACAACGGGTCCACACCTACATCGATTCTAGAAATTCCTGTGAGATCTGCCCCCAGGATTTTTGGATTCTATGAGTGTGTGTATTGTATTTTTGTATTTGTTTGTTTATTTATTTGTTTGTTTTATGTGAGGTAGTTGCAGGGCAGAGAAGCTTCTGTTTCATATGTGGTTTTTGCACTTAGGGAAGAGGTGTCGCACACAGGCTGCTCGCATGTCATTGATCACTTCTTCTTAACAAGACCACACAAAAAGAACGCACTCTGGTGGTACAACAGCACTGTGATACAGTTTTACATGTTTACCATCTTTTTTCAAATCAAGTCAAAGAGAAGAGAAGACATACTTTGTTATCCCCCCTTTTACCCTGCTTTTCAGTGGTCAGGACCCCCACAGGACCTCCGCAGAGCAGGTATTATGTGGGTGGTGGATCGTTCTCAGCACTGCAGTGACACTAGGGTTGGTGGTGGTGTGTTATTGTGTGTTGCTGTGGTGCGAGTGGATCAGACACAACAGTGCTGCTTTAAAAAAGTAGATATTATGCATATTTTATTTATTCTCATCTTATTTAGACTTTTTTCGGAGGGAGAATGTTGATCAATACAAACAAAACATCTCCATTGTTCCCTGTCCAACTGACCATTTAAATAAAATCACACCAAATAAGCTATTATATAAAACAAATACATTATACAGACATTATTATACAGAAATGCAACATAATTTGATTGGCCTGTTCAAACGTTTGCATAAAACCATGTCTGTGGCAAAGTCTGTAACCATGACTGTAAAATGCCAAGTGCAATTCCAGAACTGTCCGCTGGCAAGTGAGAAAATGTCCATCAAGTGAATCAAGTTATGTAACAGTATATATGTGTATTGTAATATCAGACTCTAGGACTAAATCTGCGGCTGTAACAATGAATGACATACTGACTGTAAGGCACTGAGAATTAACTACTGGTTGTTGAGTAGCCGAATAGTTCAATTCCTTGCTATCATAATTACATAAATTAGTAGTTACTGAGTCATTTATAGCTCTTACTTTAAGATGTATATCATGAATAATAATGGATAATAAACCTAAGGTCCGAGGGTTACAATAACATTAAAATTGATAACTGCAACTCTTTTCGGGGCCACTAGAGGGAGACAGTGTCCAGCAGAGTGTTACTAAGATTATATGACGTTGTGATTTTTCATGAATGTCTTCTAGAGGGCGCTGTTCTCTGCTCTCTGTTACCTTCCACTGTATGTTCATGAGCATTAACGCTACAGCAGAAAGAAATAAGGGGAAAAAACACAAAAAGTCACCGCAATATGGGTAAAACTGAATAATAATAATAAATAATAAACCTGCAGTTTAAGGAATTAACTTCAAAGACCCATGAGAATATGATACATTAATATATAATATAAAATATATTTTAAAATAATGTATATAAAAAAATAATAATTTATAGCAGATTTTACAGTCTGATGGATGCTTTATATCAAAAGGGAAATACTATCCAAAACAAGAGCACTGTTAGTAAGATCTGGTTCTGGATCACATAACTGACAATAGTACACGTTTCACTCTGATTCATTTCTCATGTATGTGACTGAAACTGAGTTTACTAGAAATTGCCGTTCCTAAAATTGCCAGAAGGGGGCATCGCTGATTGAAGTTTTAATTCTTGTGTTGAAGAATAACAGTCTTCCTCCCCGGGCTTTACTTTGGGCAGAGCAGGGCTACTGTCACACTGACCACATGGAACATGAGTCTCCAGAGGCCCATAGATACTCAGAACAATAGCAACAATAAAGTGCTTTAATATTCCTTGGCGTGTTCCAGGCCAGTGGTCACCAACTCCTCCTGCTGGAGATCTACTTTACTGCAGGATTCACTTCCAAAACACACTTCCAGTCAGATAAAGACTTGTCAAGACAACATTCAGCTCCAGAAGGTGTGGTAGACTAGCATTAGAGCTGAAACGCTGCTGGATGGTGGTTCTCTAGGAGCAGCCTTAATAACTGCTGATCTGACTGTACAGGGACCTGTTGCCTCGATGAGTGTGAGTGTATTGCAGTGATTACCTTTAGCATTTCCGCTAACACATCACCATTAACGTACATGCTTAAACGTGTTTACTGATATTTTATTCATGGCAATGTACAGAAGTACTGAACATTAAAGCGAAAAAAAATAAAATACAGAGTAATAAAAATAAATAAATAAATAAAATAATAAATAAATAAATAATAATATTTCATTGCTATTTATTCAGACATTTTTGTTCTGTGACAACTATAGATGCCCATTCCCACCAGATTTTCCCACCTCATTCTCTGTTTCTGGCAGCAGTCTGTCAAAACATTAACTTAAAGAATGACTTATTTGCTTATTTAATTTACTCACTTATTGAAGTGTTTAGTTACACGTTTAATACCTTGAAATAATGACTTCTCATAATATTGACTCAGTATCTTTAAATAATGACATATATATATATATATATAGACCTAATATCTCGAAGTAATGACACATTTCTTCAAAATATCCTAAGACAGCAAGACAACTTCCCCCCAAACTATTGACAATATATCTGTAAATAATGGCTTATCTTGATATATTCCATTACTTACAGTGATATTTTAATGTCAAATTATTGACCTAATATCTGTACATCCCTAATGACTTATTTTTTAATATATTGATTTTAATGTCTTGAAATAATGACAAATATTCTCAAAAAATTCTCTTTTTTTGTGACTTACCTTGCTGAAATAATGAGTTATTCAATTTTAACTAAATACATAATTATGTTGCTGTGAGGTACGTATGTCCATATACTGAGAAAATAAGTCATTTTTGAGATACCAAGTCAACATTTTGACATACTGCTGCCAGAAACAGAGAAGAAGGGGCTTCCATAGATAACTGATGATAAGATGCTGCTTCCTGCATTTGGCCCTGCAGTGTAGTCCTACTGCTTTTCAGGCCATTGTAGACGCAGCAGGTTAGCTGTATAGCTGCTCCATGTGGATGTTTTTGCCCTCAGTTTCTGTTATGATTGTGATGTTGGTAGTCACTGACTCTAGCATGAGGCCTGGTGATAGCAAATGATAATGAATTACCTTCTATATATAGGCTCAACAACATGCCCTCCCCCATCTTTCATCCATAGCTGAACCGGTCAGTGTGAGTGAGTGGACTGTTTAAACTCTCCTCTGTGCAAGGCTCCTCTCGAGCAGCTGCTCGCCTCTCCTGACAAATATTTACTACTCCACTTCCCCAGTGACACGACACACACAGCCCTGATAAGGGCCCATCTGGCAGCTGGATTTTAATGGGGCTTTTAAGAGTCCGTAAAGTAGCCCGCAGCCCATCGGGGAGGCGCTCCTGGGTGTCCGTCTGACTCCCCAGAGGAGGGCAGGTTCAGCAGTGGGTAACAGAAACCCTTTTGGGAAAGGGCTCTGATCTGGATCTGCTCGCTCAGGCTTTACTCCTTCTATCTGGCTTGTTGACACTGATCAATCAGAGATCACAGTCACCGCGCTTCAACTGTTTGGACAGGTGCTCTAGATAAGATGTTGGCATTAATGAGGTGAAATTACATTTGGAAACACTTTAGCTGCTGTGGGGAGTCGGGTTGAACAATAGGGGTAAAATGTGACATTAGCGAATATATTAACATATATTAACATGGTGCCGTTAGCTTTCAGTGTAGTAAATCTCCGGCTATGACTATGATTTAATACAGACCTTGTATCGTGATGTAATATCCCAAATAGCATGCGGATATGGGCCACATCTGAAAAAAGATATGGCACTGTCGGCACTGGCAATCTGCGGTGAGTCAAACATGGCCCACAAATTTAAAACACGCTTTTGGCCCACCTGTCCCAAAACAGATCTGCTCCACTTTTGGCACAGATACGGCAGTGATGCTTACTGGCAATAAAAACCCATGCAGCCCACATGTTCCAAAACAGACCTGGTCCACTTCTGGCACAGATACAGCAGTGTTATTTACTTTTGGCTGATGTGTGGCCTTAATCTTGTGGGGATGTAGCCTGCATCTTGTAACAGGGAGCAGGCCTGCAAAAAGCTAGTGGCCCAGAGGAGAATAGGTAATTTGGACCAGAAGAATGTTGCTATCTGGGATATAACTCTCTTAAAGCCTAGAATTGCCCCAAATATCAATGTGAGCCCTCAAATGGCAACATGATATTTGATCTTTGACATGCTATCAAGCTGTTATTTCTTCACATTCTGTTAAAGATGTCCTGTATATTGAAATTAAGCTGGGATGCCTGTTGGGATGTGGCAAAACAACAAATTAACATAGATCTGTCTGTTCATCTGACAGCAGTTCAGCTGTACTTATTTACACTGAAGTTCTAAGAACTGTTTCAAGCCAGACTTCTTTTTTGTCAGAATTAAAGGCCATAATAACACAATAGCCTGATTAAATCTGAGGTAATGAAGTTTGATGATGAACGCTTCTTCTAGACTGGTAAGTGAACAGTGGTGTAGATATATACAGGATATACGTAATAATAATATAAGATTATAAGATAATCTCAAAATGGGCTGACATCCATACTGCTGCTTGTTTCCATGTGTTTATGCAGTTACTCTACCCAGGTTGTTGTTTACAGGCAAAATCACTCCTTTTAGCCAATCATTAACATCTGCTTTGGAGCCATTTTCCACACATGGACCGAGACATTCACTGCACTGCACCACCTCTTCTCAATCTGTGAATCCCGTCACTCACACCCTGTGGGTATTTATAGCCCCATCATTCTCGTGCAACAGCATCTGCAGGAGCCTGAAGTTACTATCACCTTAAACAGGCAAGGTGACTAAACGTTTGTTCTGTGAGCTTATCTCGGCTGAGTCTCCCTTGTAAATGAGATTATTTGATCCCTCAGTGGGACTTCATGGTAAAATAAAGGAAAATGAAAATAATAAAAGTGCTAAAATATTATTTTCCCTCCAAGCCCAGCGATTTTGACTAAAAATGACTGTGCTTTTCTCAAATGTCGTTTGTAATAAAACTATCAATATGCCCACAGGGCTCACCTGAGATGAGTCAGAATGTTTACACCCCACTGTGAAAATGACTGCTGGAAAGCACATTTGCGGAATAATACTGTCATAACCATAAGTCTTGATTTGAATACATTAGGCACGCTCTGAAAGCCAGGCGTAATGTCGCAGGCCTTTGTGGCACATCACAATGACCAATACTGCAGTAATGATTAACTTTATAGCTTTATACAGCCCAGTCTTAGAGAAAAAGGCCGTAAGTCAAGCCAAAGCAAGATGTTTGTTGCCGCCTGTGTTTTGCATCTGCCACAGTAGCACAGAGCCTCTTGCGTCAGTCCTTTGGGGCAAATGCTGGTTATACTTCAGCCTGCTGTGTTTGTTTTAGGCTCTGCGTTGGTTCATTCCTCGCCATGTGGCTCTGAGGGCTCGCGCTTCTAAGAAAAGCCGGAGCCTTGTTGCTGTTGGAAACACCAGCTGAAAGAGCTGTGTGCTAACAAACACGCTGCAAATGAGCTGATGTCCTTGAGGCCAGAGACTTAAGGCACACAGGCTGCAGATACGGAGAGAAAAAGCCTCGACCTCATCAGAGATAGCACAAGAACGATAAGAAGGAGACAAAGATCCAGCGTAATGATCGAATGCGGTGCCAGCCGGGGGAAAAAAATGAATTTTGATGAGGCCGTCTTGAACTGGGTGGCCACTGAGAGGGAGATTTAGCATCTGAAAAGGATGTGTGTGTGTGTGTGTGTGTGTGTGTGTGAGAGAGAGAGAGAGAGAGCAAAGAATAGCAGGGAGCACAAAAGATTAGACAGTGTCAGAAAGAGAAGAAGTGAAAAGAAGAGTCAGGTTTTCTTTCTCAGCTTCATTTGACCTCTGGTGACCTTTCGGTTCTGTGAGGTGTGTGCGTATGTGTGTACTTTATGTCTTTTCATCTGTATTCCTTCTCCTCTCCCAGAGGTGAGGGCTGGTCACATGACCACCAGCTAGTGGTGCCAAGGCTTTCTCTCGTTATCTGAAACATCCTCATTAGCACAGAAACCGAGGCCTTACCTTAATGAGTCTATCTGCTGACAGTGTATTATAAGAGTTATTAGCGCTGGCAATTCATAAAGGCGTTTTCTTTGGACATTTCTTTTTTTCTGGTCTGTTTTTTTTTTTTTAGATGCTCATAAATATTCATACACAGATGTCAGTGGGTACATATGCAGTACCGTGCTAAAGCTACACCCATGGTCACAAGAATAGATGCATAAATAGTAATAAAGATTACGCGTGGCCTTAACACCATGTCAACATCGCCAAAGACTGCGATGGTGTCGTGCCAGACTGTCATGAGACTGTTACTCAGAATGGCAGCGGGTCATCTTTAATTAGGAGTCCTGTTTATGTCTTGGTGGAGATGACCAACAAATCTGTGTGTGCAGGCATCGTGGTCAGCGCCAAGATGTTGTCCCACTTCACGCATCCAGTAGGCCTGGTGTTACCGCAAAATCTGGAAGTGCGTGAAAATATTCAAGCTGCATGGGATGGATTATCACAGGACACCATTAGGAACCTACAACTTCATGCCGAGACGTCTGGCATGTTGCATTAGCAAACATGGTGGCCAGACGCCATACTGGGAGACACTACTTCTGTATGTATAGTAAATATTGCCCATATCAGTCTAAATTTATCTTCATTTATTGTTCCTGGTCACCTTTATCTTCCTTCCCAACAGCATTGCAATCTGACAGTTCCTTATGGGTACAATTATTCTTTTGATGATGAGTGTACATACATGGGTATTTGGGCATTTTAAGATAAAATAGTTCCAATAAAAGCTTCTTTTTTGCGCTAAACTTTTTTATTAGCATTTACAACAGGGGAAGGGGGAGGTAAGGGGTAAGTAGGGCAAGATGGTAGCATATATTGATAAGCATACAAACAGATCAAGAATAAAAAAACAGCCAGACAGACAGTAGACATTGCGTAGTTCAAGTAAAAACTACAATTTCAGAATTTAATCATATAGATTCTGCCATTTACTAACGGCTTTGTTTGGCTTTATTAACCTTTGTTGTAAGGTATTCCATTAGAGCCATATTCCAAAAGCTAGATATCTAGAACTTCATAGCAAGAAGCCGTGGGGCAATCCAAAGCTGTAAAACAGTTTTTGTAGTAGCTGTAAAACCTGTCATTAACACCTTTTGTTAAATCATGGAAAGCTGAAGTGTAGAGTCATCATGTAACACACATAAATGAGGTGCCAATGGAATGCTGACATCAAGTAATTTGGATAATATGTTTACTGTGGAGATCCATACATCTGCTACTTTAGAACAGTCTCGGAACATATAAATAAATGTACCAGGTGTGGAATTACACATATTGGAGGTGTAACTAGGGATGCTTTAGATATCTCCTGTAAGGTGTTGCACATACTCTGTGAATTATATTGGATAAACTGATGAGCCAGATTTTTAGTGGCTTGACTTAAATTAGAGCATGTAGCATTCCAGTCGAGAGTAGTGGCAGCAGAGGAGAGCTCTTATTCCCAAATGTGTTCAATGAAAGCTTTTTTTCAGGTTTACTTGGACATTAAAATGCCCATTTGCATGGTTGACATTGTGACCCCTGGTTCCTACAACCACCACAGTAAAGTGATTAATAAAGAGTCTGTAATTTTCACTACATTGAACCATTTCACATCAAACCACTCTGACTGACTCTTTACCTCTCCGTGATTCAGGAGAATTCGTACAATCACATACTGGGAAATATTAGATATCAAGAAGATAGAATATATCATTTTTGCAGGATAGTGTTCGCATTGCCAAATCATTATCTGCTTTTGTTCGTGGTGTGGACCTTCTGCTAAACATTTTCCTGGATATGTGAGTTAGGGGTGAAGCAGCTGTCAGGCTGGTCCCTGTCAACCCTCACACCACCACCACCACCAACAGCCAAACTGATTTATGGCCTAAATTAAATAAATTACATTTGTAGTAGAAGAGGAAGAAAGGACTTGCTGGGGCTGGATGCACATGGCAGAACGAAACAAGGCCTGAGTCATTCAGTCTGCACAATTTCCTCTCCCTAGAGAGAGAGAGAGAGAGAGATGCAGATGATTCCTTTGTCCTGTGAATATATTAAAAAGCCATCCTCTAATACAGATGCTGTGGAACAATTACACATCCAGCACCTTTGCAGCCCCGCAAAATGAATCTGTGATGATTTTCGTCTTGGCAGGCCCAAAAGGTCGGCCAAGCAATTAGCAGCCCGCATATAGATGAGAAAAGGCCTCACGTTAGAGGGGGGACTGTAGTTGTCTGTCTGCTGCCGGCTTTCCGGTGTGCTCTTTCCAATTAGGAAACCCCTCCTGTTCAGTTTCAGCCCATTCACGTCTCATCTTTACCCCCTTAAAGGAACCACTTAATGGAAAGCTGAATACATGTTAAAGTTGTACAGACCGTTTCTGTCTGGACTGCTTTTGAATGGGGCGTAATGCAGAGCAGAGCAGCCAGTGCGAACAGAGCTCATTTCAGTATTAGGGCACAGTAACAAACACGGCCTGTTTTATTCTAAGGGATAAAGTAAGGTTGGGAAATGACAGTGTAGAATGAACTGTGGCATAGAATGAACTTCACACTGGCAGGCGACAGAGGGACAAGCCACCAGTCATGTCCTATGGGAGTAGGCGATTTGTAGCCACAATTTAGCGACAATTGGCAACGGGCAAAATGAATTGGAATTTTCTCAAGCAGTGAAGCGACATTGTAAACGATTGGCTCCAACAAATTCCTCGTACCAATCGTAGACGCGAAAGCCTGAGGCCCCCAGCTTCTGCTCTCTGAGTTTTTGGTTCCTGAGGACATTTTGTTCCTATTCTCAGCAGTTCCTATTCTGATAAACATGGAAAGGAAGCTCCTAACTGCTGTTTCTCTTCCCAGCTTATGTCATGCGTGTTTGTACATATACATTTGAATACAATTTAAGTGTGGAGAAAAGTAGCAGATATTGTTGCTGTCTCTGGTGAGTTAGGTCACTCAATAGCTAGCTAGGTTAGCCAGCATGCTAACCGGCCAATAAAGCTAGCTACGAATGCAAGCAGTTAGGTTGCCATACAAATGTGTGCTTTCCAGGACCTTGTACATGCCCACACAGGACAATACGAGCAGCCTTGAACACACCCACAGGCGACTTTCTTCATCCACTGTCAACTTAAGCATATGGTGCAATTATTTTGGCATTTCAGGCAGTTACAATTACAGTGGTACTTACACGAGGCAGTGACACAAAACGTAGCTTGTTGTCTTCAGAAGGGCTACTCAAATACGTCATTATGCTAACAGAATTTTAAAATCTGTATAAATATTTGATCATAGCAACTCCTACTTAGCAACTGCAACTCCTAAATTTTGTACATTTTTGCTTAAGCAGATCTTGAAAACAATGATCTCAAAAATAATTCAGGAATTGTTTGTCTAGAGTGTCTATGAGTTGGCAATGCAAGAATTTTGATGATGGTTCATTATATTGCTTATAATTGGGTATAATTAAAGTGTGCGGGTGTGAAACTTGAATCATTGGCATGTCTCACAATGTCAAACCTACATACCAAGTTTCATTACTGTCGGTTGATTCCTTCTGGGTGCAACTACTTGTGCAACTAATATGAGTGTAACTGAGATATGTCAAAATAAAGAACCTCCACTTAATATTAAGGTTCTGTAGTTAAAGGTATTCCTAGAACTTTTTGCCCAAGAACCATTTGGGGTCCTTTATTAACCCGGATACATTATGTAAGAGTGTAGATCCTGGTGTATCAAATACAAACACTAACCTGAACCTTTCTAGCTTACTAACTTTCTACCTCACCATTATCCCAGGCACACTATGCTAATTAGAGAGCTAATAACAAGTTGTAGCCTAACAGCATTGTAATCATTGACCCCTCTCTCTGTCTCTGCAAAACAAACATGCCTGCAGTAGATCAAACCTGGTGGTCTCGTTAAAGTTTGGAAAGGGAGCGATTTGTCCCGTTGGCCTCCAGACAGGGCTGAGGTCCTGCTGAAACAGCCGTGGTGATGGATAGCCTGTCAGGGCCCCTGTGTAGTAGCCTGAAGAGTTTTGTCCTGGAGCTGAGGTGAGCGGCCACTGTGGAATGATGAAGTGGCAGAATCTGCGTCAGCTCTTTGACATTCAGAGCAGGACGGGATCAAGAGCGTGTTGTTCCTCCGAAGCTCTGCGGGGGGCGCCTTCATATGTTTTTGCATTTATCTATAACTGTATGACTGGAGCTGTGACAGGGGCCAGCGGGAGGGCTCTAACACAGCGCTTCTCTATTTCCTCAGACACTCAGCAGACGTTTGCCCCTTCAGTGAACCCGTAAACAAGTTTAAAGCAGTAGTTCAAAGTGATGTGAAGTCATATCACACTTACCTCAAACCAGTTAAGCGATATCAGATAGACTTGCAGTCGTACAGTGACAAAAACTACATTAACTATTTCAAATGTTCTGGCCTGTTGGACCGAGCTTGGTTCTAGCTAATGGAACCTGTTCTCCTTCAGTGTTCTGTGCTGATGATGATTGTAATAGACGTCAGTGTCAGACTAATTAATGATCTTCTATTAAAGACTGGTGGACTGAGAGACACTCGAGTCTCTTCACCTACACTGAGCTGATTAAGAGTCTTGTTCCAGAAATGATAATAGGACATTAGAGCCATAATAAATCATGCTCCTGTTACTCTCCATACTTAAGTACATTTGAAGGGAAATACTTTAGTACTTCTTTAGACCTAAAGGGAGGAAAAATGGGAGGTAAAAATAAGCTCCTCTACACATTTCAGCATGCACAAATGGCATTTTTTGATAAGTTTAATATATTGGAAAAAAGTAAAACATAAAATGTGGCCAGTACAAAAGTTTTAAATGTTTTATATGCTCTATAATATTTTTTTTAATAGCAAATAAATAGAAACTTGCACTAAAATGCAGTAAGATGTGTTGTTTAAGTGTGTTCTCTATAGTTGATATCTTAACATATTTTCACTTTGCATATAATTGTATGTGTGTGTTTATATATGTTATTTTGTTTTTTGCAGCCATTTGTATGTAGTGTAACATCCATCTATTGACTTGTGCATCTGTGGATGCATCCAAGAGTGTGGATGAGTTGGGATTGGAGTGCCCCCATGTGCAAGGCAAAGAGTACCGTCGCACTTGGTAGGAGGCCACAGCGCTCAGCCTCTCTGCTTTGGCACCTGGCAAATGAGAGAACATGCTCTCAAGGAAGGGCCACTGACATGGTCGTTTATTGGGACACAGGACACTCTGAAACCCTTGCTGCGTAGAGCAGGGTTATCTTTGAAAGGGGGCTGTGTAGAGCCTCGCCACTTGCTTCATGTGATTAATGGTCAATGGAAGCAAAATGACCAACGTAAGGGAAGACTTTAAAGCATATATCTGAAGTGCTATCTACGTCTTCTTCTTAGCCAACAGTAGATTGAGGCTTCTTAGAAACTTTGCATTGTGGAAAACTGTACATGATACTCATGCTAGCAAACCGTGGCCTTGTTAACCTCCCTTCCATGTCAGCTTTATTCAGATAAATGGTAAAAGGAATATCAAAATCTAACAAAATATGATATGCAATGAAATAACAAAATATAACATCTGACAATATATTATATAATAATACACATATAATAAATATAGTATATTATTTAGATATTGTTTGGAAGAACTTTGTAGAATTCCCCATTTACCACGTTAGCACATTTGTTCAGGCTATTCCATTCATTTCTTTAATGTAAGGTTAGCATAGCCAGCAGTCCTCTATTGGTGATGTATGTATTTTAAGGACACTCTCCCGCACCCACACACACCCCTAAGGTGTAATAAAGTGCAAATCATGCATACGTTCAGTCGCTCTTTTCTCACTCCCACAAATACACCGAGAGAGCAGCATATGTGTGCAAGGCCCTGAGGGCGTTTGAAGTGCTGTCGCTGTGAATTGGGTTCTTGACCCAGCCATCTCTTCTTCATTAGAGACTCTGTAGAATAAAAGAGTGAACAGAGTCTTTGTAAGAGACTACCTGCTGTGTCTTGTTCTCCTATAGATGAGAATGTGAAGTGTCTCTCTTAAAGATACCCTAATCCAACTGTTATGTCGTTTTGTGGTCATTTGTCCCCACTTGTTCAATTTGCTCTGGTCAGATCATAAGTAAAATGTTCATTACATTTACATTAATTTAGTGATTTACATGCCAGTAAAGTTATATTATGGTAAGGGATAAGGACAAACATTCTCATATTTATTCTCAAACATATTTATCAGAAATTAAGTAGTAACAGGTAACTAGTATTAAAATTAGTATTAGTATTAATTTAAAATTAGTATTAAAATTACAAGAAGTGGCAATAACAACACGTAAACATCATTAGTATATCGTCATTAGTATATCATCATTAGTATATCATCATTAGTATATCATCATTAGTATATCGTCATTAGTATATCTCCATTTTTATATCTCCATTAGTATATCTCCATTAGTATATCATCATTAGTATATCTCCATTAGTATATCTCCATTAGTATATCGTTGCAGTCCAAACAAACACAAGTATCTTCAAAATGGCAACTTTACAGCAGAGGGCAAAAATCTAATTTAATTCTAATAGAAGTCAACAGAACCAGACTTTTTCCAAGCAGTTTGGAGTTGGTCTGTTGGTCCATTTATCGTGAATTTCTCACACAGTGTAAACAGCAGCTGCTGTGTTCAAATGATGCATAAAAGTAAAAATCAACAAAAATGGAGATTTGGAGAAATGGAGTTTTTCTTTGGACAGCGACCATATACAGTCATAAGTAAAACTTTGGACGTCACAGGTCAAATGACATGTTTTGTTTATTTTCTATGTGAAAATAAGTTAACATTTGATCTGCAGAGAACACATTCCTGCACATTTTAATGTACAGTTACAGTTTATTTGCCGCGCATGTGACATAGGCAAAGATGGGCCTTATTGCTGTACCCGATTGACCCAACAGCCATGAATGCAGACATTCAGTGAGCAGTGATGCCCTCTATGCGTCATCCTGTGAGTCCCAGCACCATTGGGAGACGACAATGCAATGGTGTCGTGCTGGACTGTCATGGAGTGGCAGCAGGTCATCTTCAGTAACGAGTCCCACTTTTGTCTTGGTGGAGATGATCAACAAATCCACGTGTGGAGGCACTGTGGTCAGCGCCAACATGAACCGCTTGTTGTCATGTGTCACAAGTTGACACTGGTGACACTACTTCTGTATGTGTAGCTCAGTAAATATTGCCCATACTAGTCTAAATGTATCATCGTTTTTCATTGTATCATTGTTCCTGATAACCTTCCTATCTTCCTTCCTAATAGCACTGCAATCCCACACTTCCTTCTGGGGACACTTCCTTCTTCCTTTTTTTTGACAATGAGTGTAAATGTCATGCTTCCATATGCATGTGTGATGTTTATGCAGGCAAAGGGGGAGCCAAATTCTCTGGGCACAGCACCTGTTGTCTTAAATAGCAACCCACTGCGTACAGCTACCGGTGAGAGTTAATGAGACTTCTGCTGCAACGCCAACACTGCAGCTGGATATCCATATATGTGGCATGTAAAAGACACCCACTATCACGTCCAACATGACCATATCAGCAGAGGCCTGGTGTGAGGGCAAGTGTGCGAGAGGTTTTTTGGCAGCTGTATCTGCTCAGTGTTTATGTGTGTGTGTGCGTGAGAGAGAGAGAGAGAGAGAGAGAAACGCACTAGTAGTGCTGGAGTAGTAGAGGAGCTGCTGGATACTGGGCTGGACTCCAGAGACGCGTGTTTGCCTGGTGCTGTGCCTGGCTATTTCTGGCTACCGTGTATTTGATTGGATCAGAAAGCAGCAGCACCCTCAGTCACCTTGGCCTTGGGTTTCTACTCCAGATAGGGAGCCAGCACTTTTACTTACTAACAGTACAGCCACTATCTGATTTACAGCAGCATTTGATACTTAAAGGGCCCATATTCTACTTGTATTTTTTTTTGTCATCTAAACTCCATATAAACATTGGTGTGATTTTATATACGCTCATTGTCAAAACAATAGCTGCACCCAGAAGGAAGTGTCAAATTGCAAAAAGGAGATAAAAGGTTACCAGGAACAATAAATGATGATAATTTTAGACTGATATGGGTAATATTTATTAAGCTACACATACAGAAGTAGTGTCTCTCAGTATCGTGTTGGGCCGCCATGTTTGCTAATGCAACCTATTAGATGTCTCAGCAGAGCTGTAGAGGCTCCTATTGGTGTCCTGTGATAATCCATCCCATGCAGCTTGAATATTCTCACACAGTTCTTGCAGATTTTGAGGTAGGGGTGGAGGTAGGGTGACACCAGGTCTTCTGGACGTCTGACACATGACAACAAGCCGTTGATGTTGATGCTGACCACGGTGCCCCCACACACGGATTTGTTGGCCGTCTCCACCAAAACAATTCAGGACTCGTCGCTGAAGATGACCTACTGCCATTCTGAGTCAATCCATGACAGTCTGGCACGACACCATTGCAGTCCTTGATGATGCTGATGACTCATAGAGGGCATCACTGCTCGCTGAATGTCTGCAGTCGTGGCTGTTGGGTCAGGTAGGTACAGTGATAAGGCCCGTTCTAGCTTACGTCACATGAGTGGCTGAGTGTGAAACTTGAATCATTCGCATGTCTCACAATGTCAGACCTACCTACCAAGTTTCATTCCTGTCGGTTGATTCTTCTGGGTGCAAGTATATTGCGTTTACATCAAGAGTCCTAATTCAGCTTTAGATGACAGTTTTCTAACGTCTTTTTATCTCTTTTCTCTTCCTCAATATTCTTTAGCATGCTATATGTAAATGCTCTTTATGACGTAGGGGTGGGGATAAACTGCTGTTGAAAGAATAGGCAAATATATGTCTTATATATCTTTTGGGTTTTGTGACATCACAAAACAATATACTTAAAACAGGCTGTTGTAGCTTAGTTTCCATATACAGTATGGACTGAATGGTGCAGTGGCACGCAGAAGTTTGGGGGTTCTGGTTGTTATAGTTATGCAAGTAAGCGATGGACTGAAACTCCAAATAGCACAAAATTAAATATAAAACATGCTTTTCAACATATTAAGCAAGATTAGTATATTATTTTGGTTTTATACAATTTCAGAGTGTTAAAAAAGAAAGGAGCACCATGCAAAAGTTTGAGCACCCCATGAGATTTGAACCCTCAGATAACATTTACCAAGGTGTCAGACCTTAATTAGCTTATTAGGGATCTGGCTTGTTCACAGTCATCATTAGGAAGAACCAGGTGATGCAGATGTTCCAACAATCGTCCCAACAGTTAGCAGTCATGGGCTTCTCTAAGCAGCAGCCCAGCGCTCTGAACATTAAATTTATTGATGCCCAGAAAGCAGGAGAAGCTATAAGAAGATAGCAAAGTGTTTTCAGGTAGCCATTTCCTCAGTTCGTAATGTAATTAAGAAATGGCAGATGACAGGAACAGTGGAGGTAAAGTTGAGGTCAACCTTTTTAAGGAAACTGTTTGTAGGATTGCTAGAAAGGCAAATAAGAAGCTTCCTTTCACAGCAAACGACCTTTAGGAAGATTTAGCAGGCTCTTCACTCCAAGGAAGAGTTATCAAATAAACATCTTTCCTGTAACCACACCAAAAGATTCAGGACAGTGGAGGACAGTGGTGGACAAAGTACACAAACCATGTATTTAAGTTAAAATGACAATATAACAATAAAAATAACACACCACTTACAGTACACTATCACACTTACTGAGGTACTGTACACCAACACACCACTTACAGTACACTAACACATTACACTTACAGAGTTACTGTACACCAACACACCACTTACAGTACACTAACACATTACACTTACTGAGTTACTGTACACCAACACACTACTTACAGTACACTAACACATTACACTTACTGAGGTACTGTACACCAACACACCACTTACAGTACACTAACACATTACACTTACAGAGTTACTGTACACCAACACACTACTTACAGTACACTAACACATTACACTTACTGAGTTACTGTTCACCAACACACTACTTACAGTACACTAACACACTTACTGAGGTACTGTTCACCAACACACTACTTACAGAACACTAACACGTTACACTTACAGAGTTACTGTTCACCAACACACTACTTACAGTACACTAACACGTTACACTTACAGAGTTACTGTACACCAACACACTACTTACAGTACACTAACAAATCACACTTATTGAGTTACTGTACACCAACACACTACTTACAGTACACTAACATATTACACCAACACACTACTTACAGTGCACTAACATATTACACTTACTGAGTTACTGTACACCAACACACTAGTTACAGTACACTAACACGTTACACTTACAGAGTTACTGTACACCAACACACTACTTACAGAACACTAACACGTTACACTTACAGAGTTACTGTACACCAACACACTAGTTACAGTACACTAACACATCACACCTACCGAGNAACACTAACACAATACACTTACTGAGTTACTGTACACCAACACACTACTTACAGTACACTAACACATCACACTTACCAAGTTACTGTACACCAACACACTACTAATAGTTGTTTTTGACAGCAATAAGCAGAGATATGTTTGGAGAGAAAAGGTACAAACTTTCATGAAAAGAACATCTTCAACTGTTAATCACGCAGGGTGGATTGAAAATGTTTTAGACTTGTGTTGCAGTCAGTGGCATAAAGAACATTTTGGAACTTTTATTTTGAAAAAGTGAGGAAGTTTTGGATTTCCATTATATGGGCCCTTTGAAGAGAGAGTCAGAGGTGCCGAGGTGGAATCCATTTCTGTTCCCAAACACAGCTCTGTTCTCTTAATCCTACTGAGGCTGATAGTCTTTCGAAGCTGTGTTTACCGGACGTCAAATATATTAGATAATGAAGTTACAAATGGGCATTTTAGATCCTGCTATGGCCTGTTGAAGTTCTTTCTTTAGCCGACTGGATAAATATTTAGTGGATGTGATGTTTGATTAATTCATTCTAAACAGACTTTAGAACAGTCATTACTCTTCCCAGACATTGATTTCCATCTCCTGTTTATTCGTGATAGGCTTATGCAATATATAGACAGGATAATTTAAATGTCACATTAGTCAAGTCTTATGTAATAGGCTCAGAATAAGACCCTCGATGTTAGAACTATAATGTGTTTCTGGGCATAACGTGTCACTTTTGCCTCTAAAACTTATATGCATAGTATGAAAATGTGTTTTGCACTCTCAGAAAACTTTGTAGATCAGTTTGGGCCAACCTGCTTGACTTGAGGTATTTGTACTGAAACAGTAAATAATGCTTTGAATTTACTTGATTGAACTATCATGCATCAATATTTTATATGAATGAAATATCGTATATATTTTTCATCCTGTTTTCTTCCTTTGGGCGGTAATTGTGCTGGACTATTATGCTGCCTTCACATATTTGCATTGTAAAACTGACAGCGGTAAGCGGCCAATGGTGACATAAAGCCATGTAAAGCTGGCCTGGTGAAGTTGGCACAGACTGTTTAATGGACCGTTTAACTTCTGGGGGAAAAAGCAAGAAATTGCTTTGTAGTTTTTGATTGTTGTTATATCATAATGGGTTAGACTGGAATCCAACGATTAGATGGATCAAACGATAAACAAAATCAGTAGCACTTTACAATAAGTGTTAAGTAATGCATTAGCTAACATGAAGTAATACATTAACATTTGGTTAACTTATGTTAAATAAACATGTAACTACTATATGTAGTGGTTACATGTTTACCTCATATGTAAATATGTTGTTTTTACATTTTTACTTAACACAGTAACCATTATTCATGTATTACTTCATATTAACTAATGTATTACTTCCTGTTAGTTAGTCAACACAATATAAAGTGTTACCAAAAAATCATTCTTTGATTTATTCCACATCTGTGTCAAGGACAAAAGTTATCATCTAAGGCTGGACCTCACTGGGACTCTTGTCTTGGTCTTGGGGAAATGTGAACTCAGAATGCGATGACATAACTGAGGTAACTTGAAGGTTAAATTATTAATAAATATCAGCAAAACTAAAATAATCAGAATCAAACAGCCCTTTCTCTGTATCGAGTTTCCCAAACTTTTGCAACTGGCAGTCACACAAATGACTACTTCCACAGACTTAACAGACATTTTTCTAACTAAACTAACGAGAAGTAATCCCTTGGTGTGGCACAACACTAGCTGCCGATGGGCTATCCCCCCATGTGGGAGACTGGGGTTCCATTCCCGGTCTGGGTGACTATTCTGGGCTACACCAATAGGAATACTTGGGCAAGACTACTAACGCTACACTGGCCTACCTGTAATATGATTAACCTTGAAAGTCGCTCTTAGTTTAAGCTAAATGCCGTAAATCAGCTACTGAGTGCTGGATGTCAGACTGACAAAAAGAAATGAAGCTGAAGTCAGCTTTTTATTCACCAGCTTCTTGTTAAAAGTTTTCAGATTCCACCTTAAATATATGTGGCAGTTACAGGTGCCAGAATGTAACTGCTGCACCATTTAAGGTGTAATGGGAAAATTCAGCCCTAGTATATCCTATATAATTTTACTGAATATAGTTAATTATTCAATAACTAATGTTATATTTTATTATATAATAATACATGTAATGTAGGATTAATGATAATGACTGTACAATTGACTACAAATTTCAGGGACTCTGATCTAGCAGTCTTGTCTACAGCACTACTCTGAAGTGTTGTATCAGGTTAGTGGTGTTAAATGTCTGTACTTTGCCCCTCCCATGAGGAATGTTAGTTAACGTTAATAGCTTTGTCAGCACATGTGAGGCTCACAGTTTTAGCCTAGAAAGTCAAAAGGTCTATTTTTCTGTCTAGCATTTGAACAAGGAAATGCAGGGTCCTTTGACCCAGGGGTACTGCGCAGGGCTGCAGCAATCCTTATGCTGCGTTTACATGTTTGTGGGAGATGGCCAACGGCAAACAAGATATTCCATTGTTTTCAACAGAGCCTCAACATCAATGTTCTGTTCTGACAGAAACGCTGTCACACAACATTTGCATGGCTTCATACTGCCATCGACCATGTACCACTATGTCACATGGAACAACATCTTTTTCAGTGCAAACATGTGAATGTAGCATCAACTCACAAAATATGGCTCATGTATTGTGTTTTATGTTACCCATCAGCTCTCAGGATCGGCTAAGAAACATCAGATGACCTGACACATCGGTACATAGCTGATCAATCCCTCCATCTGCAGACATATTTATGATCCAATAAAGTAACCTAATGGCATCGTAGCACCATGGTAAAGAAAGCGACACTGGAGACGCCCTGATTTCTGCTAGGAGTAGTGCTCTTTATTAACACCAGCAAAAAAAAAAAAAAAGGCATATGAATGCAGCCGAACTCACCAGGGAGGTCACCAGCAGCCACACGCTTCCACTCTATGGCAACCAAACCCCACAAAGCAACCCACACCCTAAGCACACCTTCATACACAAGACACATACACATACTACGAACTACAGAAAAACAACATAACGGCATTACACAACCCTTTTCATACCTCCCATGAGCCTCTTCACATGCCCCTTGCATGGCCACATCTTTCAAGCTCCTCAGAGGGTGTGCAGCCTGCAACAGAAGTATATTAAGTACCGTATATTTGCAAGAATCATGTGTATGTCTCCCAAGTACTCCTGCAGCGAAGGGAGCTGAGATTAATTTGGGAGAAAGTTATGTTTGCACATTTGGGATAAGCTGGTATTATCACTGTGTGTGTGTGTGTGTGTGTGTGTGTGTGTGTGTGTGGGGCAAACAGGAACAATGTGAACCTGCAGAGTCTGTCTGCCACTATAGGTGTCACATTTATAGAGCAACTGACAGCTATTGTGTAGAGCAGGTCTAAGTGATGTATGATGCAGCTTTACTGGAGACCTTTCTGCATGTGGGGGGTTGACAAAGACTGTGGAGTGGGTGAGGGTAGAGTATGTGAGTGTGTGTGCTTTTGGGAGCTGACAGGACAGTTGGGAGTTGAGTAGGTAGGTGTGTGTGGTGCGGTATGCACTGAGGCATTAAGAAGTGAGGGATGTTTAGAAGGAGAGTTTGTCAGGTGATTTCCTATGGGGGGGCTGGGATGTGTGAGTATTACGCACTAAAGGGAACCTGGGAGATAAGGTGTGAGTTTGTGCATGTGGTTGTGTGCGTGCACACCTTCAGGGTTCTTCACTAGCCTGGTCTTCACTTGGAGACGTTTTCCTAATGGTTTAATGCTGCCCTACTGTATCTTTTCCCCTCTTGCTCCCTCCAGCAACCTTTAAAATGGAGAACAATAGACAAAAGTGGATCATGTTTTATTCTTCCACTGGCAGTCCCAAAGGGATACCATTTATCATTCTTAAGAGACATCTCAACCCATATCCATCACTCATTATGCCTCCGTTTACACCCTGCACATTTCGGCTAACAACTTGCTGCACCCCACCTCGACCTGACAGTAAAAGTGCAACCGCGTTGAGAAGTGTAATCGATCTGGGTTGGCGCTTTGAATTTGTGCTACTGAAATGTTTGCACATGCTGTATTGCATCACCATATATGCATGGTACACTGTGAAACATAAAGACTCCTAAGTGGGTCTTGGCTCCAGTTCTGTGAAAAACCTTCAATTGAGGTTGATCAGGGTTAGTTTTTTGAGCGAGCAAGGGAAATTTGGCAATTTGCCGCCTAACTAAACCCAGGCTGGGAACAGTGCAACAGTGCAACAGTGCAACCCAGGCTGGGAAGCAGTGCCACCTGATGTGAAGTGCTTTGCTCAAGGGCACAACCAGGCATTCCCAGTTAGTCCTGGGATTGGAACCCACAGCCCACTCTTGGGACTAGGCTACGCTGGTCAAACTGTAGTGTTTGTGGTGGACCAATGTCCTACAATCCAAAGAAATCTTACTAACTTGCTAGCCTTACATTGCCAGAGCCTGTAGAGAAGATGTTTATTTTTTAAATACTGGTGGGTTCTGTACATAGGCATTGTCATAGACTGCTTTGCCTTTAAATTCAGCGAAAAGACATTCTTTACACTGGTGGTCTCTAAAGCCCATCTTGTCAGTGTACAGCTACCTGTTAAGCTCAATAAACACATAGCTGCTAGCTTGATATGCTACATCTGTGCTGCAGTCAGTGGCAACTGTGTGGTGTCCAAGTTCATAAACAGTTTAAATTTGTTATTTGATATCATTATATGTTTTGCTTGTAGTTCAGTAACAATATAAAAAAGAAGCTACCAACTTCAATCGGAAGTGGGAGGGGTTAAAGAACTGTCTGTCAGGCCAAATCAAAGGTCTTTAGGGACCAGCTTGTTCCTGCAGGCCCAACACTGGACAGTTTTGCTATAGAATCTTTATCTTCATATTCTGTAGAGGTTCTTCATAATTTAGCCCTTTAAAAATCCCAGTTTTTTTGCATACTCAGGCTTAATATTCAGTAACTACAAGGACTACTAACTACAGTGCACACTGGTTGGGTTATTCCAAGGTTATAGAAGTGTGTAATAAGACTTTGGGCCTGCCGGTAAGCTCTAGCTGTTTAAGAAGAGTCTTCTCATTCATCTCATTTACCAAAATATTTCTTTAAAGAAATATCCATTGTAAGGTTCTTTACGGACCCAAAAGTGGTTCTTCTATACCAAATAGCCCTTTTTGGCACATAGTGTAGTGATTTACATGTAATGCACTCAAAAGGTTATTTGACTTAGTAGTGAAATCCTTTTTGGAGCTATATAGAAGCATTCAGAGGTTTTATAAAGAACCATATACAAGAGGTTCTTGTCGTATTTTGTTTCTTCCCATACTGCTTATTGTGTATTTAGAGGTTGCTTCAATGTATCTTGGTAAATCCTGAATCTTGAGTTTGTCCATGACAGAGAAGGCTGAGTTATGAATATGGGTATTATGACAAAGCTTACAATAGGCTATTGATGTTGGCTGAGTGTGTTTAGTGATGGTTTTGATGTATTTTGGCATGTGTCCTAAAGTCTACTGATGGTGGTGTTTGAAAGCCAGCAGGTTCTGCAAGGCAAAGAAGGGAAAAGTCACATGCTAAGTCTCAAATGGCTCCGTCCCAGATTCAACAGGAGATAGGGCAGCTGTTGTTCAGTGAGCAGAACGCATTAAAGGAGATTCAAGGGAAAAAAAAGCTCTGAAGAGCCAGAGAAGTGACCGTTTGGAAACAGGCCATCATATACTGTACAAAGAGAAAGAGGTGAGTTCATCATTCAAGAGTGAAAGCCCCTAAACAAAGGAAAAGCGCAAACGGAGACAGAAAGGAGACGGCAGGCAAATGGGCACTGAAGAGAAGGATGAAGAATGAGTTAGGCGGGCTGGTGCCAACTGTACCAAACACATGAGCATCACAGCATAACTAGACTCTGACCTGTACATACATCACAACACTCACCCACAGCTTGTGGAAGGGGATGCGTGTCAGAAACGTTCACCTTTGTCTCCAAACACCCTCTCTGAAAACTCTTTGTGATGCTGCAGCACACAATGCTTCTAGTCAGATCCAGTGGCTTTGATCTAAATGGAAAGAGGAGAAAGAAAGTGAACAGCAGTGAAGATGAAAAACTGGACTTCAGTTGCATTACTAGCATGTTAGCGAGAGAGAAGAGAAGGGAGAGGGCAGAGCGGGGTTCTTTTATCACACAGGAAAGTCCCAGCTACGGAGACAAGACCAGGCCAGAAAAGCACACAGATGGAAACAAATACAGCCGGAGTGGAGCGGGGGGGAGGGGTATTGGGCGGAGGGAGAGAGAGGGGGAGGGAAATGGGGTGGAGCCAACGTTAGAGGCTTCCTATCAGGTGGAGTCTGGGGCAGGCAGCGAGAGCCGTGGAAGGAGGGAGCAAGAGAAGGAAGGAGAGAGGGAGAAAAGGAGAGAGAGAGAGAGGTGGACGGAGATGCACACTTTCACAGTCGGTGGTGCAGAGGTTGGCTGTGTTATAACAGTGGAACACAGCACTGGTCTAAAGGCTGGGGCACGGAGACTAGCTGTCCAGCACCAGGGCCAGGCAGCATGTCCGAATCTGGAGCCAATATTCAGTCCAAGAAGGCCGGCATCCGGGCCGCGGTTATCCTCATTGGACTACTGCAGAAGTCCAGGAGGCACAAGGAAAGAGAGAAGGAGAAAGGAGAGAAGGAGCGGTGGGTGAACTTCTCTTCTTTCAGCACCTCGTCTGCTCTGTTTATCTTCCTGGGACACTATTAAAAGTGAAGGTTCCTCAGTGGTGATTGACTTGGTCTAGGAAAAAAAGCTTTTATTGGCTTCGAGTCTTTACATTATATGGATGATCTTTGAACTTTAGGATCTTCACACTTGCACACAGTTTCAAGAAAGGTTCTTTGAAAGCCGTCTCTACTGTTGCTCCAAGGAATTCTCCTTGACACTTTTATTTTAAGAGTGTACTTTGTCTGGAACGTGCAGGGGCTTTTCCAGTCCAGGTCCTGCAGTTACCCTGCTCTTCATGTTTTAAGGTTTCCCAGACATGGATGTAGCCTAGTCCTGGACTACATGCCAGAATGGAGATTCTCCATGTGAAAGGTCCAGAACTAGGTTTTATCCCTGTCCGGAAAACTGACCCATAGTGTTTTACCTGCTTTAAACCATGGACTACATGACATAAGAGGTAGGGCATAGATTGAGAACCACTGTTTTAGATCAACAGAATTTGAAGCACATGTTGAGGTTCTTAAGTTTGACTTGCAAGAGCTTTTCCATCCCTGGTCCTGGAGGGACCCTACCAAACATGTGTAAGGTTGATGTTCCCAACTTGAATTAAGCCTAGTCCTGGAATAGGTGATTGTCTGCTGGTCCAGCACCAGACCTAATCCCTGTCCGGAAAACTGACCCACAGTGTTTTTCCTGCTTCGCTTCAGGAAGGGCTTGCTAACTCGCCCATTAATTCAGGTGTGCTAGAGCAGGACAATCACCAAAATATGCAGGATCCGAGGTTTTGGATTTAAAAACACTGTTTTAGATTTGAAGGATTTGAAGCACATGTTGGGTGGGCGGAGGTTCTTGTTTGTTTGACTCATGAGAGCTTTACCAGCCCTGGTCCTGGAGTAACCCTGCCCTACATAAGGGTAGTTTTAGGGTTAGTTTCCTGAGCAATGATTAAGCCAAGTCGTGGACTTCATGGCATTCTGAACGAAGATTCTTCACGGAAAGTAAAGTCCAGGAAAGGAAAATGCCAATCCCTGTCCAGGAAATTACCCCATAGTATTTTCCCTGATCTACCACATGTATTTCATCTCAAGAAGGGCTTACATATTAGCCAATTGGTTGGTTCAGATGCATTAGAGCAAGGAATTTAAATTGATGTGACTTAAAGCACACACAGAAATGGGTTGCTTATTGTTGCCCACCTGTGGTAAGTGGGTTAGCGGAAGAGGAATGGACAGAAAAATGGACGGAAGAAAAAAACAACAACAGCCACATTTGTAGAGAGAAAGGAAGAGACATTTATAGGCACTTTGGTTGAGTGGACAGGTGTGCATCTGTCACTCCAAAACGAGTGGTAATGGATAACCCTCATAGAAAAGTGGCCACTCTATCTCCTGAGACAGAGATGCTCACAAAGAGTGTCTCTGTATAGCGTCCGGACTGAGTATCACGGCTGAGGAGAGCAGCGAGCACAGGCAACAAAAGGTGAAAATAGTTGAAAGGGCAAGTGTTGTTCAGCTGTTTTCTCCAGTGGGGTGCCAGCCAGAGCAGGCCATGGACCTGAGGGAGGCTGTTTGTAGGGCAGGGTCCCAGAGGACTGGACTTCTTCAAACCTTTTTAATCCAGCCACTACTTGAACCTTGCGCCAGCAGTTCCTAGCAAGCTTGACTGGGTCTCTCGGGGGGGACACTCTCTTCAAAATAAAGGTGCCAAAAATGGTTCTTTGGAGGGATGCTATAGAAGTACCTTTCCTTAAAAGAAGAGCCTTTCAGTGGATGGTTCTTTGATGCCATGGTTCTCAAAACCTGTCCTCAGATGATATATGTGATCCCCGGCTAACATTGCATGGGGATAGAGAGGATCCCTGAGGATGGGTTTGCAGTAAAGAGCCTCTACATGATGTAAAGGTTATATATCAGTTAAACTGTACAAGCCAATAACCATTCAGGAGCCTTTATTGTTAGGAGCGCAGGAGGAGTTTGGGACTGATGCTATAGACAGACGGCGCATGTGTGTAGTGCAAACATTATGTTTTTAGGCCAAATGTTCCTCTCCTTGTCTAATCATTACTTCATATTTAAACAAGCACCACACAGCACGGCTTGTGTTTACAGGCACTGCATGTGCCCCTATTTGCATGGTTTCGTCTGATATGTGACTACCATACAGGCTTTGAGCGTAATGTCGGAGTCACCTTTCTGACCTGCTCGGAAACGTTACTGTTTTCAGCTTAGCATCCCGAGTGCAAAATATATATATTTATGTATAAATAATGCATAGTCAGTCCCTGATGAAAACGAATGGGCCTTTTCACTGGTGCGTGTGATAGGTTGGCTATAATTGTAGTGGAAAACACCTGGACCATTGTGCATAGCAGTAAAAATAAGGGTTTTTGTGACTCAGAAAAAGCTAGCGCCGTTTGGTCTGTTCGACTGAGGGCTGATTGCTTTGTAATTGCTGGCATGTTTTTCAAATCGGAGGTGTAAAGCCAGTCGAACAAGAGTAAAGCATATTTCATTATAGCTTTGAAGATGATTAGCATAATGGAGTGTGTTATTATTAGTCATTGGAGCAATCGTGTGTTCATTTCTGTGAAGAAGCTTTCGACTGCTGGCCTGTGACCTTCCGAGGCGTCAACGCCGGGACACATCCGTTTTCCAGACAGTTTGGGATGTAATATTTATAGCGCCTACTGCCATCTTTTTTAATTGCTCTGTGCTGCTTTCTTTCCATTTATCATGGCACGAAAAAAATAGAGTGCCTGTTTTTTATGGCTGTGAATCTACCACAAGTGTAGAATGAACTAAGCTTCCTTTTTGTCGTTCATAGTTTTCTTTTACGAGCGCTAATTTTCTCCCGTTTCATCATTTGCTCCTCTTATTATGCTGTCTCCTTCCTTATTTACCTCTTGACTCACACTGTTTCCATAGCTCCCTCTTCTCCGTGCTCTTTTTTTTCCTCTCCTCTGGCCTTCCTCCTTTCCCATCTTTGCTGGGTACAACCTTTTCACCTTCGTTTTTTCCTTTATTTTTGTCTTTTGACCTTTTTCATCTTATTTACTTGCCTCTTCTTCATTGGCTTTGCCAATAATCATAAGCTTAGAGTTCAAGGGCTTGCTCTCTCTACTCTCTCTCTCTACTCTCTCTCTCTCTCTCTCACTCTGTAACCTATGAGAAAGCATTTATGATAAGCAGCTGTGTGAAAGCTACTGATTCAGGGACAAAGCACCCCCATACAAACATAGTCAGAACCTCCTGGGCCAGAGGGCTTGTTATGCAGTTCATTTAGTCATATATATATGTGTGTGTGTGTGTGTGTGTGTGTGAATACTTGGTAGATGGCAGTTTTATAACTTACATTCATCCATGTGTAATAGAGAAAACATAGACTTCATTCATCCAGATGAGGTGGGCATGCAGATTCATGGAAGCCAGTCTAAAGGCAGTGACAGACTTAAGATTGGGATGCGACTCTGCAGTAAAAGGATACAACAGAACTGTAGTAGAAGTGCTGTATTGTATCACTCAGGCTTATTCTGGAGTGCTCTTCCCAATAGTAGCCTAAAACTGAATATACAAAGACCACGGTCAACATGCGCATTTCTGTCAGAACAAAACCTCATATTCCCTAATACAGTAACTTTTAATGAAAGTTAGTTAAGTCATTTTGGACTATTTCTGTTGGTCCATTTGTCATAAACTTTTGACCCAGTATAGTATATACACCCATCAAAAGAATAGTTGTAGCCAGACGGAATCAGCCAACAGGACCAGACCTTATCTCAGTAACTGACTGACCCAACAGCCACAGTTGCGGACATTCAGCAAGCAGTGTTGCCCTCCATGAGTCATCCTGTTTGTGCCGGCACCATTGGCAGACGATGCAGGATTACATGCACACAGGCCGTTATGACGACGTCACCAAAGACTGCAATGATGTCGTGCCAGACTGTCATGGAGTGACTCAGAATGGCAGCAGGTCATCTTCAGTGAGGAGTCCCACTCTTGTTTTGGTGGAGACGACCAATGAATCTGTGTGTGGAGGCACCGTGGTCAACATCAAGATGAACAGTTTGTTGTCACATGTCACACGTCCAGAAGGCCTGGTGTCACTCCACCTCCAGCCCTACCGCAACATCTGCAGGAACTGTATGAGAATATTAAAGCTGCATGTGATGGATTGTCCAGGACACCATTAGGAACCTCTACAATTCAATGCCGAGACATCTGGCATGTTGCGTTACTCAGAGACTCTACTTTTGTATGTGTAGCTCAATAAATATTGCCCATATCAGTCTAAATTCATCATCATTTATTGTTCCTGGAAACCTTCTGAATAGCATTGCAATCTGACACTTCCTTCTGACTGCAACTATTTTTTTTGATGATGAGTATATATTTTGACCCAATAAAAACAGAGAAAGCATAATTTTGTCCCAGCAGTGATGATATGTAACTTTGGTGTAGTGTACTGTAGCATACTATTTAGTACCTGACACTGTGGTTATGTTTATATGCAAAGATTATCACGGGCGGTGTCTCAATACCACTTTTTTGTGTCCGATACTGATACTGCAACCTTATGTTCCGATACTGTTACCGATCAGATACCTTCTTTTTTCCGTCACTACTAAGCAGTTAATAATGCAATTGTTTAGATATACTTTGCTTGACCTAGCTATCTAAATAATTTCATGCTCAAACTGTGACACAAATATTCTCCTGCCTGACTCGGTTATGCAATACTGCTGTTTGTTTTCATTTAAACATTGTCCCACAGAACTTCAAACAGAATTTCTGAGTGGTCGGCTTTAATTGTTAGCCTTAATTTAATGGTCAACTTTGTGCTAAAAATTTAGTTAAAGATTTACGTGATATCATATTGAGTTATACTTTTTTTTTATTCCACCATCCAATACGATATTTTTGGCCAGTATTGGACCGATACCAATACTGAGTACTGTATCAGCACACTGCTATTTTTCACTAATCCAAATAAATTAATTCTGATTGTAGAAAAAATTGAGGTGTTTACATTCACACTCTACTGAACAGTCTGACTGAAATCTCAATTTTCATGCACACTACACAAACCAGAACCTAAATGATGTGCATGTGAAGAGTGCCAGTTAATGTAGATGTAGATGTAATGTATTACTTTGATAACAAGCATCACATGAGTCCAGTCAAAGTGAGACAAGCAGCAGTATGAGTTACCTGAGTTTTGAGTTGCCGTGCTTGAGTTTTCATTACTTTAAAATTATGGCATAATCAGGAAAATGTAGTTCACATGCACTTTTATCTAAAGGGAGGCCTGCAGCATTCTGAGATACATTAGCTTGATGCCAGTCCTACCGCTTTCACTATTCTAGCTCTAAACTTTGTAATACGATGAGTTGAGAAGCATCCATCTGTTTTAATTTGCTCTATAGCTGGTGTAAACCCACTGTCCTTAATTTATTCATGTACTCATCTGAACAGCTCCTTATTGCAAACTTTATGTCCATCCGGCTAACCAGGTTTACGTTTTTTTTTAGGGTTCGAAGGCATTGAAACGTTGTCTCTTTTGCAATCAGGTTAAACGTTATTAACTTCCATAATGGCGCAAATGAACTTGTGCAAAACATACTTAAATTTTCCGATTGGGAATGGGAT
Organism: Semaprochilodus insignis; assembly: GCA_034552555.1. Lineage (NCBI taxonomy): Eukaryota > Metazoa > Chordata > Actinopteri > Characiformes > Prochilodontidae > Semaprochilodus > Semaprochilodus insignis. The sequence goes on from CM067488.1 coordinate 101,889, forward strand.
TAGATACAGATATTTACATGGCCTTAGTTCTTCTATTTAACAGATTATTTACAGGGCTGTACACCTTGTTCATCGGTCAGAAATTGTATTCTGAATGGCCTCAATCACTAGTCTAGTCTGCTCCAACTGAGCTATTATAAATAGATTATCAGGCTGCATGTAATCATGGCTAATGATGATGACATTCAAAAAGGGCTCTGTATTGTAGTTTTAAGGGGTTCTTTGAGTCATAACAATAGTCAAAGCCCTTTTTGGTGCTAAATACTACCATTCATTTTTCTAAAAGACTCTGTGCAATTACAGAAAAAGGCATGCATGCATCTTTTTTCCAAACATGATGTTTTAGTCACAACCTCATGCTTAAACAAGCAAATCGTAGTGGTAATAATAGCAAAACTGATAATAATAATTACTGTTGTTATCATTTTCAAGGCTTTTTCTCATGCAGTTTTATACACAGACCTGGCAAATATTTTCCAGGGCAATTTTAACTTGCTACAGGTATCAGGATTCAGATCAGGGTTTTGGCTGCATCCCTCAAGATACAGCCCTAGTCAAGCCTATAACATTTATCAGCTCCACAAACCATGCATATTCAGACAATAGTAATGCATCAGTCAGCAGATGATAATTATTGCTTTATATTTCACAGCTGGTGGAACAAAACCTCATATCTCCAATATCATATCTTTACAGAAGAAGAAACAACCTACCTTTAATGCAGGTCAATGGCACCAGACGAACTACAAAGTAGTTCTAGGCCATTAAATTACATTACATTGTTCTATTCACCATGGAATTTACACACAATGTAAAGGACAACAGGTACTTTAATTATGTCTGTCACACCTCCCTCCAGCTCAGTACAGAGTCTAGCCCCTAGGGACCTTTTCCCATGATACTTTGGGTGATCATGTGACCTCCAGTACGCAGCCGGCAGCCTATCCCAGATCAGCCTCACCCGATTACTGATTGTTTGCGCCTGTTCCGTGGTCTATTTAAGCGGTTTGGTTTGTTGAGTTCATTGCAAAGTATTGTCTCTGTGTTCTCTCTTTGTGCCTTCTGGTCTTTTGACTTTTGGCTGTCTTTTTTGACTTCGTCCTTGAATCTCCCTTTATGGTTATGTTTGCCTTGTTACTAACCTTTTGCCTGTTACTGACCACAAATTTGAATTGTGTATTTGTAATAAACCTTTTAAGCCTCATCTGCACATGTCCAATTTTGGACCCGAACCTTACGATGTCAAAAACTGAAAAACAACAAATTACTAATACCTCCAAGGGAAATTGGCTGATAAAGTAATTCTGAATTAAAATTTCCAGTCCCTGTTGCTGAGAAGGCGTACCATGATATTGCCACCAACATATTGCACTGTTTACATGACGCTTACAGCGATCATATTACGGTGGTTAGGTCAGATGTATTTATGCTTTATGCTGTGTCTGCACCACATACAATGCTTACTTTTCAAATCAGAAAATTCTATTTTTGTCTCACCTGGCCACAGCGATTTCACTACATTATTACTGAATCACTCAAGTGCTTTGTTGTAAAGTCCAGGTGGCCTCTGAGATGGTAATATTGAAGTAATGGCTTCCTTCCCACCACTCTGCCATAGAGGACAGCTTTGTTAGGGCTTCTGGAAAATATTGGCTGATGCACATTTTTTTCTGGCTCCATCATTGACATCTGTAAGTCTTTTAGAGTTATCGTTGGCCTCGATGTGGCATCCTTTACCAGTGCTCTTTTGGCCTGGCAGCTCAGTGTGAAGGCCTGCTATAGACACTGTTTACTATACTTATTCATTCATTGGATAGAAAATAGTTCACACAGACAGATGAGGTTGCTGTTGGGGTTATGATGCTAAAACAGATGGAACTGCTCCTTTCCTTAGTCTCTTCAGTGCTGTCAAATGCTGAGTGAAGCTGCTCGGTATTATCCAAGGTCTGAGAAACTGCCTAAGTAAAATGTGCAGAGCAAACTAATACCTCTCAACTAAAGTTGTCCAGCATCTAATTAAAGATGTGGCAGCTGAAGTTTGGCTTCTTATCCATCAGCTTGTTTTGTGAACTTTCCGTTTAACCTTAAATGATGATCCCAGTTATATTCTAGTGCTGTACAAGCCATAGCACTTAAGGTGGAATGGAACATTTGATTAAGAAGACTATTCCTGCCATAGTCCAACATGCTTGTTGCTGTTGCTCCCTCGTCATTGTATGCAAATTGTTGGGGTGTGAAGTTTGTTACATAACAGTTTAGGATTTTGGAATTTGCTAATTGTTTCACGTTATTTGTATGTCAGTTTTATGTACTGGATTCTCCTTATTTACTGTGCCCCTATAAATACAGTTTCGCATACCACAGCGCCTTTTACAACGGCTCTTGATTAGTGTAGAAGCTGCCTGGCTGACTTTATTCAGTCCCTCACTGAGGAACCTCACACAAAACTGTTGAAATCTAACACGTACTAAAGCATTACATTGACAGTCTGTGCACAGATAGAGGCCACACAACAAATCGAGAGGCATGTCGAGGTAATATTGTACACCTGAATTAAGGTTTTCCAGACTGAAAGGGTCTTATGCAATTCTTGTGCAATGCTCATACAGTATTTCAGGTGTCCTTTTTTCCCTCTTTTTTTCTGAATGTGTTGTTTTTTTACTCCCAGAAATGTTCTGTTTGAGCACAGGCTTGAAATAACATATTGCATTGCTTTTGAAAGCTTAATATGAATTAATATGATGAGCCCTGTGACTTACTGCATGGTTCTCATGTCATCTACAGAAGGTTATTCATAGAAACTTCCGCCCTGTTTAACATGCAGCTTATGAGTCAGACGATTCCTGTAATATGTACACTTAACATGCTTTCAGTTGCCTTCAAGATTAGATATAACCGTGTACACACATGCCTGTTATTGACTGTCACTGAGGTTCAGCTAGGATTCTGTTCTTTCTCACTTCAGACTGGCGACTTGAACGTCATTCATTACACTGCAACAAATTATATATTTAATGCAAAATCAATATAAATATAATCCATATATTGCACCATATAATCTCCATATAATCTCATTTTTGTAGTTTTTCAGTTTTTAACAACATATGGAAATGCTTATAGCCCTTTACATTGATACTTGATATGTCTGAGTTATATTCCTGTCTAGTTATTGTCATGCTTCTCTCCGGTTACGTAGCCTATAACTCTGCTTTCACCGATTGCAACCCAGAGTCCAGTCCTCAGAATCCCTCTGGGCATCATGTGACCCTGACTTCATTGCCAGCAGCCAGACCACCTCTCTATTCAAGCTCACCTGGTTACTAATTTCTTGCCACCTGTTCATCCATTCCCCTATGTAAGCTGTTTGTTTTCTACCCCACTTTGCAAAGCATTGCCATAGTTTACTACTGTGTACTGAGCCTTTTATCCTTTATTTGCCTTTCTCGTGTTTTGACCATTTGTTATTGCGGGTATTTAAAGTGCTTGGCCCTTTTCCTGAGTTTGACTGCTTTTTTATTGCCCCCTTTGGTTATTGTTTGTTGCACTCTGATTTTGACCCTGGACTGCATTTTGGATTCCCCTTCTTGTGTCGAAGCCTCCAACCTAGTTTTATCCATGAGCGTCTGGCCTAGTCCATTCCATTACAGTTATAATTGTCTATCCAGATTTATATACACTCAAAGGAATAGCTATGGTAATTCAAATGTGTGCATCATTTCCACAAATTAATCACATCTAAAATAAAATCACATCAACACAGCTGTTGCCCAAAGTAAATAAACTGAAAGATGAAGCTACATTAATAGTGATAGTTATTTGTGTAGAAATAAAAAGAAATAAGCACTGTAAATGAATTTATGAGGTAGTATATAGCATACATAATACCTTATAATATTTCGTATAAGTTTGTTTAATGTCTCTTAAGTAGTATTAATTACATGCATAATACCTTATAATGCAAGAGTATGCAACTTTATGATGTCAGGTTTCCTAACACCTTATTACATCTGCCCATAAGAACACTGTAGGCACTAATGCTATAATGCACTTTATAGAGTTTTATGCCAGGTCCTTACAGGCCTCTAACTACAGGCTTAGTTATTTATTTAGACATCATTTTTTAACATGTTTAATAAATTTAATTTCAGTACATTGTACCTCATAGAACATTATAAGTGTTCTTTAAAGGCTCTAAGTGAAGAGAGATTGTCTAATTGGTATACGGGACATACAATGTGAATATGTTGCTTTGGCAAATTCATATGCTGCTGTGCTGACTATTTTAGAACAAATCAAAGCTTGTTTAAAGCCATAGCTGACCTAGTACAAGATTCAGTATTGAAGATTCAAGAGTTTATTGTCATATGCACAGAGAAACAAGCAGTTGCACTGTACAATGAAATTCTTACTCTGCACTACAAGTACTAACAATTACAATGTAAATACTAAGTACTAAATAAAGAAGCACAAAAGAATAGACATGTGTATATATATATAAGGTAAGAAAATGCATAATATAAATGCTGTACTATAAAGTCTGTGTGCGTAATGCAAGTCTGAAAGGCGTACAGTATGTGGAATTAGTGCAAATGACAGAATTGTGCAACAGCAGCCATTTATAGAATCGAGCATCCTTAATAGGTATACATGTATCATACACACCGTGTACATATGCAGTATAAACATAATAATACTCGATACGTTGAATCACCAGGATATGTGCAAAAAGTGCGTTTAATTTAGCTGCCAGAACTATTAACGCTAAAATAAGAGTTAAAAAGCGACGGTCACGGGAGCAGCATTCAGAGATGTCTGCCACGGTGTGCGCCGTCTTAGGTTCATTCGTGGTTACAATTCATGCTTATAAACAGATATTATAGTGAATTGTGAAACCTGATATTATAAAATTGCATACTCTTGTTTTATAAAGTGTTAAGTGTTATAATTAGCTATAACTAGTTGTAAGTAATTATACAAGGTTATGCCTTTTAAAGCATAGTTTTAAGGTATTCCAAAAAAAAGGTTTGCAATTTTTAATTTTATGTGCTAATAATTCTATTTGTTGCCTATTAATATTGTATTTGTAATAAATATAAACATTATTGTTGTTGGTATTATTTTCATTATTCATATTTTTTACATTGCTTTTAATTGTTGATTCTATTATTATGACTGATAGTGGTGGTGGAAAGTTATATGTTTAGAATAAATCAATGAATATAAATGACTAGCCTGAATAATACATTAATTATGTATATTGATTCAAATCTTTTGGTCTTATATTACAAGGTTTGTGAGTTTTTGCACATTTCCCGTTGTGAAAGTCGGACCAAACACATTTGGAAACATGGTGGTTCGGGCTATGGTGGTTCAAACCAACGTGGTTCAAATTACTGTGGAACGAACAAGGTACGACAGTTTCGGGAAACGGTCATACTTCAGATGTAAGTTAGTTTAACGATGCACTGTACCACGTTAGTTCAGTGCTAGCCTCCATCACTGTAACGCACCGTCAGGGGAAACGCACCCCAGGATGGGCAGTAGCTCCGCATCAGACCACGCGGTGTGGATAGTAGTTTTAAATGTAATCGATGTACTGTTTTGTAAATATTTTGTACAACTAAATTTGATCTAAAACTCATTTTATCTAAAACTTTATCTTGTGACATTGTCTTAATCCGTTGATAGATAATTTTGCACTGTTTTTAAGCTTGATTATTGAAAACGTTTTTTTTTTTTGCTGATAAAATAACGTGATTTCACTAAAAATAAGCATTTTGTATTTTCACGTGGGACAAGACGAGGAGGCAGGATGTAAATGCAAGTCATAGGCTCAAATAAAAACAAAACCAAAAAAAACAAAAGACACTAGTACACTACGAAATGACAGGGAACAGGGTAACAAAAACAACAGACATGGAGACAAAACACCAAGCAAGAACAAAGGGAACAGCAAGCAGTATAAATGAACAAGGACTAACAAGGAACACCTGGGAAGGGGTGAAGCTACAAACTAAGGACAGGTGAGGGGCCTAACAAGAGGGCGGAGACAGGAGGAGCAATGACCAAAACGAACAGGAGCACATGGAACAGGACCACAAAAGGCACATGGAAGTGACAAGAGGAAAAGAGACAGAAACAGAAAAACAGAGAAAACAGAGACAAACAGGGGAAAGACGTGACATGTATACAAATAAGTGAAATAATCTGTTAATGATCTTATGGGGGCGGCGTGCAGAGATGTCTGCTATGGTGGGCACCAGCTTAGGTTCAATCAATGTTCTTATAAACAGATATTATAGTGCACTGTGAAACCTGATATTACAAAGTTGCATACTCCTGTTTTATAAAGTGTTAAGTGTTATAATTACAACTAATATAGTAATTATACAAGCTTATGTCTGGTATTTTAAGGTATTATGCATGCCATATTCTACTATAGAGATGCATTTAGATAACATTATGAATACAGGTTTCATAGGAAATGTTACCCCAAACTTTTTTTCAGTGCATGTTGAATATTGAGAATTATTGCTCAACATTCAGGCTTTATGTAATTATTTCCTGCCTGACACTATCGGGTTATCTGTGCCTGGCTGTCTCTGCCAGGCCACTGAGCAGTATCAGTAAATGGAATGGATGAGGTGACATTAGTGTCTCTGTAACAAGTACCCACAGACGCTTCCACTGACAGACAGCAGAGCACCTATTTACACAGCGGTAGAATGTGGGATTCTGGAGATATTTTTAGAATTCACTTTTCTTCCTTCCTGCTTTCTCTCCTTGTCTATTGTACACCACAACGTTTGGCCTGCCCTCCGCCTCCACTTAGACTCGGGGACGTAAACTAAAGGATAAATGCACTTAAAAGTCTTCGAGAATCCAGGGACATCCAGAGGGCACTTGATTAAAAAAGACATTGTTTAAGGCTGCTTACATACTGAGTGCTGTGGAAATCTAAGAATCACTCAGAATTACAGTCTAATGTAAGAGCCTAAGGCAGACTGAGTAAAACCAAAGACCAAAATGAAATAAAAAGTCCACTGTACAGTTTCAGCCATTCCATCTCTTCTAACATGTTCTAGGTTTGTCTAATGAAAGAACGTCAGTTCAGAAACAGCAGACAGTCAGACACTGAATTTAAGACAACACCAAACCCCCAAACCTAGAGTTACAATGTCAGAAATGATATTAAGTCAAGTTTATTTATATAGCGCTATTTACAACAGATGTTGTCACAAAGCAGCTTTACAGAGAATCCGGGTCCAAGCCCCCAGTAAGCAAGCCAAGGGCCACAGTGGCAAGGAAAAAGTCCCTCAGAGCAAGAGGTAGAAGCCTTGTGAGAAGCCAAGACTCAAAAGGGTACCTGTCCCCCTCTGGTCCACACCAGATACAGTAGCACGACAAAAGCAATATGAAAAGGATAAGAGTTTACAGTTATATGCTGTATTGAATAGAATAACCGATAATTGTTAGAGTGAGAATGACAGTGAGAAACGATAAGTTGAAAGTCTGAATGAAACCAGTGACCAGTGTAAGCAGTTTATATAGCCTATATTCATTTTTTGTAAATCTGGAAACTTTGTACAACTAAATATGATTATTTCAGTCATTTGATCTAAAACCTTCTTATGACATTGTTTTAATCCTTTGATAGATGATTTTGCAATGTTCTTAAGTGTGATTTCTTGAGAACTAAATCATTTGCTGATGAAATAACATAATTTCACTAAAAGTAAGCATTTGTAATCTAGACCAGAAAAATCTCAAAATCAAACTTTTATAAATTGTGATATTTTTTGCAGAGTATGAATGCAAAGTATAATATTTTCACAGAAGACATAACATGCAATATATATCTTTTTACGGGATCCCACAACAGGACTATGTCCTTCTGTAATGTTGTTTTGATGCAAACATGTACGTAAACATGGATTTTCTGCAGAAAACCAAACATATGAGAATCCAGCATTACAAACATCACATTTATTGTCCAAAGAGAAATATGCGTCTTGTGCGTCAAAGTGGTAACTTGCAATAACCAATCCAAGAGGTTTTATTGCACGAAATGTTTATGTGATGTATAGGTCACCCGCTGTGTTCAAAAGATGTAGAAAATACATACGGCACAGCTGATCTGTGATATGATTAAACTGTACATTGGTGTGGATGTATACAACTATACCGATCAAACAGGATACGTGTGTAACAGGTGCCTAAAGACTGAACGTGTGGGATACTGTTGTTGCTGAATTAGCCCGACAGCGACTGAGAGAGATTACATATATCAACAGGTTCTCTGTGACTGTTCGGTCTCCGATATGGACAGAAGTTGGCTCGGCAGCCAGTGATTCTTTCATTTCATCGGCACAGGCCTGGCTGCCAAAATCAATATGTTCCATTCAGAAGCTTGCGAGCTGAGAGGGGAAGAAGAGAGACAGAGAGAAGGAGCGGGTGACTCTCTCAGCAGTCAATGATAATCACATTTCTCTCTTTTTTATTCTTTTAGAATGATTTTACTTGGCAGCATTTGGTAATTTACCCCAATCCTCAAAGATCAACAGAACATATCAAAATAATATAGTAGGCATAAGGATAAAAAGAGAGCTGAATATTAGCCTGTAGCGTGACATTGAAGAAGCAGTTAAATGAGTTACTGCCAGAATGTATTTTGTACAAATGTCACCTCCTGTTTGCATGCCATGTTTGAACATGTGTATCCTCTAAAAGAAAGCTTTTAGAGGCTGTTATGTGGGAATGACACCAAGCGCCAAACTGTACTAGTATCAAAATCACGATTACAACCCTATTTTAAGTGAAAAGATGCAGCTATATTTTAGTAATCAAGAATTCTATTCCATAAATTACATACTTTTGCTCTATTAAGGACCAATTTTAAACATACGAAAGAGAAAACAAGACAGGTCTCTTAAAATGAATAACTAATAGGTTTCTTCCTTAAACAAATCAACATATTTTTTGCTTAAATTGCATATAATAATATTATCCATCCAAAGCAAACACATTTAGTACATTTCAGAGCCATGATACATTCTGGGTTTATGTACAATGTGTAGTGTGTTGGTGTACAGTAACTCAGTAAGTGTAATGTGTTAGTTAGGTCTGTACCCGACTCAGAATTTTGTCAGTCGAATCGGATCCGCCCGTCCTGGCCGACGATTCGACTATTCGTTCATGTGTTTTCTCCATATACATTATCTAGTAATCAGTAAATCAATCTGCATACGGTTCAGATCTGATGTCCACATTTAGAAAGTCAGCAGAGTCACAGGATCATATTACTGAACTAACAGAGACGTGGCATATGATGAACGATCTGGAGCCTGATTTAATTACAGAATATAGCGTCCCGCAGCGAGCACGTATTTATGCTAAAAAATTAGCGCCCTTCGTCTTTCATCTCTCATAAATAATGAACTCCTAAATAAAACCAAATCAGTCAATATTTAAATTATTTTTAGATGAAAAGGAGAACGGTAGACCTGAAACCGTTTAATTATTATATCACCTCGGCTGAAATAATTATTCCTCGTTTATCAGCAGGCATGTTAAGTGACTGTACTTATCTTTAAATAAAAATAATCTTAGCTGTAAACGAATAAATAAAAATATCTGTAATTTAGGTTCTAAAATAATGGAATTATAATAAAACAAACGTCTTCGGTCCGTTTTTCCGTCACCGCAAACAGCCATTA
>CM067488.1:121464-177658 GCA_034552555.1 Semaprochilodus insignis
TCTTTCTTTCTTTCTTTCTTTCTTTCTTTCTTTCTTTCTTTCTTTCTTTCTCTTTCTTCCCTCCACCTCTCTCTCTCTCTCTCTTTCTCTGTCTCACCTCATCCACTATCCCTGCTTCTCTCTCTCTATGACTCTCTCCAACTCCCTTCATTTTTTCCTCTTTGTATGCCCCCCTCTTTCTCTCTTGCTTACCTCTCATCCCCTATCCCACCTCTTTCTCTTTTCCTCTCCTCCCTCTCTTCCTCTATGCCCAGCCTCTCTCTCTCTCTCTCTTTCTATCTCTCTTTCTCTCTCTCTGTTTTTCCTTTGTCATGCTGCGTCTCCATGTCCCTGCCCTCTCTTAGTGAGACAGTGACGCAGACTCTGCCTCATTACCACGGAGACAGACACAAGGACGGCCGCACTGCACCACACGCGCACACACACTGTCACTGTGATGAGTGTGTCTCTTTGTGTGTGCAGTGTGTATGTAAGGTGCCATTTATTGGTTTTTAATGAGAGCTAAAAGCCTCACGCCTTGTCTTGATACTCCAAAACAACAAGCTCCTTGTGCCCTGTGTCCTCCATCTCACTGTACTCTGGGGGTCCGGTTCCGGTCCTGGAGGACAACTGCACTTCACAGTTTCCCGTTCTCTATCACACCTGACTCAACTCTAAGGGCTGGTAATGAGCTGGTGTGTTAAAGCGGGGACACTAAACCTACTGATCATACACACCTGTAACGATAAAAGAACTGAAAATGGTTCTTTGGAGTGATGCCATAAAAGAAAGACTTTTTCACTCTAGTGGTGATTCTGGAGAATGATATGATATTCAAGCTAAAGTGCAAAACAAATGTGCTCCATTCAGTGCTCCCTCAGAGGCTCCACCCCCCAACTTTCATGGCCATAAAACAGGTACATCATTTGGACTGCATTCTGGCACCTCAGCTTCTAGTGGAATTTTCCCATTCCACCTTATATGGTGCAGCAGTTCCGTGTTGGTAAACTGGAGGAACCCGGAAATTTCTTGTGTGAAATTTCCACTTCCACCTTAAATGGTGCTGCAGTAACTGCCAAATAGAACGCCAACTTCAGCCGCATCAAGTCTCCGAGGTTTCTCCACCGTCGCTGATGTTAACATGCCTCTTCACTCCTGCCTGATCCAAGAACTTCTCACTCTTTTTTCTTTCGTTTTTAACAACTTTTTGTCTATGGATGGATGTAGTCATCGTGTCTCTTTTGACCTGAAGGAAAAAATGCCTCTTCAAATAAACAAAATATCTAAAATCTTAGCTGTGACTTTAAATCAGCAACAAAAGTCAGTATGATCAATGTACAACGAAGAATTCGTGATGTATAATCCCAATACCACCTTACAATAAAACCTCAAAGTCAAATTAGTTTTAATGGCTATTTATTTGGTCAGAGTCATTAATAAACAGTCACACATTAATAGCCCATATTCATCTAGCTGGTCATGTAATGTACTTACCAGATGTTTATCGGATTCTTGGGCAGTCTGTTTTATTCATGTGTTATAGCTGCTTGTTAATGATTTTTCACTCTAGATCACTGTACTGGTACCGGCACACTTTGGTTGAAGTTCGGCAACCAAATTATGAAAAAATCCACTTTCAGCGTTCGGCCAAATAAGTGAAAAGACAGAATAATTTATACCAAACAATGACGATTTTAATGACACAATTACCTTTTTCTAAATCTCAGATGTAGACGGGAACCAGAGTGAAACTTCTACTCATTAGCTTCAGAGTTAGCGCCATCTGCTTTAGGCTAATACCCACTTCAACGGGTTATTTCTCCACTGCGAGCCACACCAGAGCACGCTGAAGTTTCCCAGCTTTAATTTAGTTTCAAGCAATCGAGTCAAACACAACTCCAGACAGAGTAAAGAGCAGAACAGAGCAGCTACAGTGAGACAGACAGACAGACAGCAGCTTCTCTCATGCCCGCATCCTCATTAAAGAAACAAAAGTCCAATTTAACAAAATGCAATAAAATCATGACCAGCATGGAGGGAGGCACGCTTTGTGAATGCAAGCCCAAGGCAAAATAAATTTATCATATTTAATTTATGCAATAGTGAAAAAAGAGGCAAACTTAATGAAAAACGATAAAACACTGTGTGCAGTATTTGGCCTTCAGACAAATGTTTCATTTTGTTTGAGTTTGGTTTGTTTGTTTGTTTTTTTTTGCATCAAATCCTCCACCAATACAGTGATGCAAAATGCTTTTTGAAAGCTTGAAATCTCAGGGCTCAATTCCCTCAAACCATTTTATGATTTGTTATTCACAGCAGTTAAAGTCGTCTCTTTTCCAACATTAGCACTGAACACTAACAAATCTGTGGGCCCTTTTACCTTCAAAGCCTTGCTGCAATCCACAGAGACATCATAATCCAACCATGCCGTCTTGATAGCACAGGGAGAGGCAGTGATCAGTTTAGGGATCTATGAGTCAGGCAGAAATGAACTCCTCCGCTCTTGCCTCTGTTACTCTGTGTCAGTATATCACACAGATATTCTGACAGCTGGGAAATATATTTGATAGTGTTATCTTTCAAGTGAGACCAAGATCATGACTGTAGCTCAAGGTATGTGAGAACAGTGGTCCTTTTACTTTGGGTATGCCATTACAGGTACAAAAGTGGGGCGGATTTTGCGTATTTAAGGTTGTAGTAACTTTAGGCTCCTGCAGATGGTGTTGCACGAGGATAAAGAGGCTGTAAATACCTGCGGGGTGTGAGTGACGGGATTCATAGATTGAGAAGAGGTGGTACAGTGCAGTGAATGTTTCGTTCCATGTGTGGAAAATGGCTCCAGAGCAGATGTTAATGATTGGCTAAAAGGAGTGATTGTATTTGGGCATGCCAAAGACCATAGTGTGAAGGACGTAGCTGAATCTGCAGATGTATGAAAGCATACGGTCATATGGATCTACCAGCAGTGGCAAAAATCCCAGTCTACAGGAAATTCTCCACAGAATTGTGCCAGGGAATCGTGTCTACCAAATCTGGGCCAACTGCGCAATTCTTTGATGCAGGAGTGGTTGAACATTGATGGTCCACATCCAGGAACTTACATAAGAGTCCAGTATATACCAAATCCAATCACAGCTGTTATTCATGCTTGTGGAGGTATTACATGTGAGATACATGTTTTTATTCATTTTTAGTTACCTGTGATTACAAATTGTTGTCCTTTCAGACAACCTGGCTGTAGAGAGAGCTTCTGATGTCTTCATGTTGAAGTGGCAGCTTGAATTTCTAAGCGCTATAGTACTGGTTGGAAGGCACAGGTAAAAGAAGAATCCTGGTTGAAATGTCCTATTGTAGCGATTATGCATAAAACTGAATGTAGGATATTATCCAGGTAGGATTATTATGATGTTTAATCCATTGATAATATAAAGCTGAAATGAGCTTGCGCTGGAATTCAGGTTTTTATGTGCCAGCTTCTTGCTCATATGTTCATATTCCACCTTAAATGATGCACTGTCTACATACTGGCACCTGCATTCGGTTTTTTATTCAGCAGCTTCTTGTTCACATTTTCCTGTTCCACCATAAATGGTACAGCATTTACATTCTGGCATCGACAGTCAGTGTCACATTTGCCAGCTTCTTGTTCAGATTTTTCTGTTCCACCTTAAATGGTGCAGCAGGTATTATACTGTTTCAGCCATCAGAATCAGAGGTGCCGCAGGCCAGGTAGGCCTTTATGTTTTTTTTAAATAATAGTAATGTGAAAAGTGTTTTTTTTTTTTTTTTTGGTGGTGTCAGATTATTTCTAACCATGATAGTGAAAGCGAAAAAAAATAAAAACTTCAAAAAAAAAAAAAAAAAAATTATAATGTGCTAAGTCAGCTAAACCGGTTCATTGAGTGGAAGTAGTAACATTGAGCTGAGTTTGAACTGAATTAACATTAAAAACACAATAAAATGTTTGAATGTTTGAATAAGTCAGCAGCTGTGTTGTGTTGGCTGACTGTGGTGGAGAAAGTGCCTGGTAGGTTTTCTGGCAGTGGATCTGGATTTAGGGGGAGGAGAACTTTGTCATGACTGGCAGTTTCCAGTAGCAGCTCCATGAGCAGTGTTCTGGACCCTGTCCTCGATGAGTAGAATGAAACCGGTACTGACAAACCATTTTGTCGTTTGAAAGGTTTGAGAACCCAGACTTTGTCAAATAGAGGACTGAACTAATTATTTACTCAGGAAACAGAAGGAAAAGCAAAGGAGGGTGAAAGAAGAAAAAATGTAAAGAAGCAAAACGAAAGTATGACAGACACTGAAGCAACGGGAGAAAACCTGACAGCCACCACAGCTTTACAGGAAAGGGAGGGCTGAGCAAGTTACACGCTGCTCCTTTAACACCAGCCTATGGATGCTGACCAGCATGGCAAATGAGGATTATTCTCTGAACATGCACTTATTTTATCTCTGATGGTTTTTGACATCCAGATTGATGAGTAATTCAAATGATATGTGCTTTAATCCTGAATGTTTTACACTGGCTTCAACTGTGTTTCAGCAAACCAGTGCTCAGAACTGGAACTGTCCGTTCTGTAATACAGAATCTGGGACTGAAAACTGAATCTCAGAACTGAAACAAAGCAGCAGCAGTGGTTTTGGTATTGAACTGCATGCAAACAGCAGTGAACAACTTGCAAACATCATCATGGAGTTAGACAGGTGGCATTTTTTGCTCTGTGCATGGGCTTGTTTCGAACTCATTAACATCCGAAGCAAACCTCAGCAGCTGTGTTGTGTTGGCTGACCGTGGTGGAGAAAGTGCCTGGTAGGTTTTCTGGCAGTGGATCTGGATTTAGGGGGAGGATAACTTTGGCATGACTGGCAGTTTCCAGCAGCAGCTCCATGAGCAGTGTTCTGGACCCTGTCCTCGCAGCCAGCTGCTTGCTGAGATGGAAGGAGATGCTAGATGGCAGGACGGCAGCTGTATGCATAATGCTTTCCTGTTAGAAAGGAAAGTGTGACATCCAAACCTTCTAAAAAACACTCTTATATTATGTTAGCAGACCTCTTAACTCTTAGAAGGCACGGCTGTCTTACTTTACTCTGTTAATATATGTGTGTGATAGTATATTTAATTACAAAGGCTTTATTTCATTTAAATCATACAGTCTCTTCTACTTAAGAAGGCCATTGTGGTGTTGGTGAAAGTTCAACCTCACCTGCACTTTTGACTGGATTTGCATGCTTGCTTTATGCTGCAAATGATCAATACTGCGTATTAAACTACACCATACCATTGTTAACTCCAGCTTCTAAGGGTTAAAGGGCTATTCCACCAATTATGAGAATTCCTAAGATGTAAACAAAGTCATTCAGACTGATCTGACATGAAATGCTCTTTTCTACACACTTAGAGAAATGGTTCTTCAAGGGTTCTTTGGTAAAGAAAATGGTTCTTGTTAGAACTGAACATGATTAAAGGGTTCTTTGTATCATAATAGGTATCTTCAGATTGTGCTGTAAATGGTTTTATATGGGATCTTTTTGAAAAGGGTTCTTTATAGCACCAAAAATGGTTTAGAGCTTGCTTTAGAGCTAGTGAATAAAATGGCTATGCTATTGTGTCCCCTTTGTTCCATTGTGTACCATTGTTCCTATCACTGTATCACTGTAAAATCCAGATTGCTAGGATTCTCAGAAATGCACCCTTCCACCTCAAATCACTCTAAACACTTTGTTTACATTTAGTGACTGAATTGTGAAATTTTAAAGACCAAAAAATTCAGTGGACTTCCCCTTTAAACTTCAGAGTGTGTACCCTGTGTGTAACTGGGCCTTTTTTGCTCAGGAAGCTGGATGCGTTTCAGGAAAAACCACAGTGCAGAGATGGAAAAACATGCTGTTTTCCTGCCAAATAAAAGGCAGAGCCATTTTCCCTGTGTGTGTGAATTAGACTCCAATCAATCTCATCACATTCAGGTGACCTGCAAATGACCGCTGCTTTCCATTCACTCCCTCCAGCTCAAATCCTCTAGAGACGCAAATGTCGAATTTGCTGTGTCACTGCATTGGTTTTGTCACTGAATGCCAGGCTGTGTCTGCGGTTCAGTAATTCGATAAAATGCAGTTCTTTCTGTAGTCTGCTGCCTGAAACGCATGGCAGCAGCATCTGGAACACCGTCGGACAGCTTTATTGCTATAGCCACTGGTTAACTCTCTAAAGACTTCAGATGACCTTTTCTGTGTTCTGCAACGGCATGAAAAAATTAAACAATGCATAAAAAGTGTTAATATGTTTTATCGTCAGCAGTTATCTCAAAACACAGAACTCGTTAGTATAATACATTGTATGCACACTTTTGATATGCCCACTTATATATGTATATATTAACCTCTACTGCAAGTTAAGAAAGATGTTTTAACCTCCTATAAAGTTCCATTTTGGAGGTTTTTAAGGTGGACTGTATAATGGACCATGAGTGCTGTTTTATAGTTTGATGATTTATTCTTAAGCTCACAATGTTTAGATAATTTAAATATATAAATAAATATTTATGTATAATATATATATATACTTAATACAATGCTCTATTACTATTAAACTACTACATAGATATTACATCCTAACTCTCTCTCTCTCTCTCTCTCTCTCTATATATATATATATATATATATATATACTGTATATATATATATATATATATATATATATATAGTTAGGATGTAATATCTATGTATCTATGAGATACATTTTTTAGTACCACAAAATGCATATTAGAGGTGGCGATATGGCAAACATAATACTGTGATCCATCAATAGTTTATGTGGTATATCAGGATATGTATTGTTTCAGTAGCTGGAACTGTTAAGCGTAAGCCTGTAGAGTCTTTAAGATCACCAACAACATCCATTCAGTTGGGTGTTTCTAAACTCTTTTGACTGGTCATTATTACAATATATTACTTAGACTATATATGTATATATATAATGCTTAATAAATTAGAATGTGTTTTCTACATATCTATAGCCTCATATAAAATGCCTTGTGGCTGCATTTTAGCATGTTATAAATGTGCTCATAGGTTCTTACAGACATGGAATTCATGGAAAGTTTACAACACAAACCACATGAACTCATGCGTGTGATATTTTAGTGTACTGAAACTTTACCGCTTTGCTTTTATTCATTTCATTCACACTTTATGGCTCTCTGGAGTGTAATAGAAAGGAACGAGTTAATGACATACAGTGGGCTTCGGCCCCCACATGCGGGTTTCCATTTCCATTTAATGGGAATATTAGTCTGCTAATTTTAAACCTGCTCTGGGCCAGTGTCTCTTATATTTGTCGCTGGCCAAAGGAAGTGCTTTTAGTGTGTGATCATGTTCCTTGAAGGAACAATAAATACCTCCTCTCGTCTCTTCTCTGTGTTTTCTCCTCCTTTACCTCCTTTAGCTGCTATATTGTGCTGGTTCTGGACAGGACTGCATGTAATGCAGTGGTTTT
Source organism: Semaprochilodus insignis (assembly GCA_034552555.1). NCBI lineage: Eukaryota > Metazoa > Chordata > Actinopteri > Characiformes > Prochilodontidae > Semaprochilodus > Semaprochilodus insignis. The sequence continues at coordinate 128,942 of CM067488.1, forward strand.
AGGATGATCATTTCAGTCTCTGGAGGAACCTCTGTGCAGCTTCAGCAGATTCTGAAAAGGACACCATGTGTCCTTTTTTGTGCTCAAGGTCATACAGTCATATGCAAAAGATCACCCTGCTATAAGCATTTTAAATGAAACATAAAAACTGAAACATGCTATAAGCTTTGCGCAGGTCATATTTAATGTTGTAATTTTGTCAATGCGTTAAATTCAGCAATTAAATATTAAACGTTACACATGTGACGTAAACAAGGACGGACCTTGTCATTGTACCTGACTAACCGAACAGTCACAACTGCAAACAGTCAGCGAGCAGTGATCCCCTCCATGAGTCATCCTGTTAGTGCCAGCACCTTTGGCAGACGGCTGCACAGCTATTCTTTTGATGATGAGTGTAATATGGTCAGGGCCACTCAAACGTTTGCATACAACTGTACAGACAGTTTGTCCCATATATAGACATGGCATGATACCGCTCTTTCTTTTCTGGTACTGATATTCCAGCCCTTAGTATTGCCTGATACTGATTGGATGTTCCTAAAATACAACCATTTTAAGTGAACTATTTTGATTAAGCACTTCAGATGAGCATCTTAAAGTAGAATATCGTGCTCAAACCATTCATACACTCTACTAAACCTCCAGAGGGAAATACACAGCTAACAACCTCACATCCCAATAGTGTGAGTGAGTGCTATTTCAGGATAAACCTATACATAATGTACCCATATATCTTCACTCTCCAAACCTTGAAATTTCAAGCAGTGTTGGAAGCCAGTGTTGGAAGCCTTTATAATGACTTTCTTATATTGCGTGGACATTTCATGATGAATGGCTTAATAGAAACGGTCCAAAACTGCATGGAGTGAAATATGTTAGCATCCCGCTCTTGACTCGTGAAGTGCCGGAGTGGTCCTGCGCCGAGCCACAGGAGAGCACCGCAGCTGCAGTGAGAAACACTTTAAGTTGTTGTTATGGACGTTTTTAGTGCTATGCGTTATGTGTGTTGTTCTTTACTGGGTCATGAAGAGGTTTATGTATAGTCAGTATTTACCATGGGGTGGCACGGTGGCCCTGTCACCTCACAGCAAGAAGGGCCTGGGTTTGATTCCCAGCTGGGGTGTCCGGGGTCCATTCTGTGTGTTTGCATGTTCTCCCCGTGTCTATGTGGGTTTCCTCCCACAGTCTAAAGACATGTAGTTAGGTGAATTGGAGATGCTAAATAGGTGTAAGTGAGGTTGTAAATCTGTTTGGCTGCCCTGCTATGGACTGGCAGCCTGTCCAGGGGGTTTACTCTGGGATTGGCTCCAGCACCCCCTGTGACCCAGAAAGATAAGTACCTTAGAGGATGAATTAATGATGTAGTATCTGCCATAAAGTTGGATTGTGTGGTTGAGGGTTGGCTGCCTGAAATCCCGGCTGTTCAGTTAGTGCTGGCAGTGGTTCTCCATTCCTGCTGTGTTCACTTAAAAGAGCATTCACTTAAAGCGCAATGCTTCCCATGTCTTCTTCTACCCTAAGACTACAATATTGGAAATGGCTGTGTTCAAAATAGCCTACTACATACTACTCATCTAACGACTGCGCCCAAAGGTAGTAAGTGGAATGCAGTTTGTGAGCAACATGAATTTTGACAGTATGCCCAAATTTTGTGTTTTCGACCAGTAGAGCTACAGCATTGGCTTCTGAAGGCGCATAGCTTCATGCAGAAGCACCGAACTTCTTAAATGGAGTAAATACTTATTTTAACTGTACTAACCTCAAACCTTTGGATGTGTCTTCCTCATTAGCTGTAACACATGAAATGTGCGCACTGCGTGATATGGTGCCAGACGAGAGGACCACATTATCATCCTTACTTTTGTGGTTTTAATGTTTGACGAGTTGGTCAGGTGCGTACAGAGTCATGCTGCTTGTTATTTAGTCAAACTAGCTCATATTACCAGCTATGAATGTAATGAAAACACTTGCCTTTTAGCAAACATAGGAAAGCAAAGGATTAGCACGCAGATAAACTCAAAGCTAATTAAAAAAACAATTAAGTTTATTATGGGCTTTGGAGATAAAAACAGCACCCATTTACCAGCGCCCGTAGTATAGAAAATCTGGTGGTTAAGCACTAACTGGAGGGCTGAAAAGAATGGAGGGGGTCTTAAGATCAGTCTTATTGGCTTAGGCCCTGATGTTAGCTGTCTAGTCACACTGTTGTGTATACTGGATACTATACTGTTTGAGAGTAGCATGCACTGTACAGTATATACCGGTGCAGAATACAGGACACAGTATTCTACATATAGGTGATTATATTTGGACCTATAATCTAAACTATATCACACCCAATAGTTCTATAATATTTATATAAATATTACATTGTAATAGATGAGGTCCCATATATACCATGTATATTTATCAACCTATATGCCAAAGTCAATATTCTAAGACGAGACATATCTCTGATTCTAACCTCAGTAACCAAAGGATTTGTTTATAAAATGATAAATGTTTTTTGTAGAAAGCTTTTTACAAATTCAGGACCATTTTGTTTGTCCTGACATTGTGGATTCCACTGTCTTTCAAACTGGAACGTTTTTGTCCTGCAAATGTGGGTGTGTGTTTGTCTTTGTGTGCGCATTTCAGACAGCTTCTCTGGTTGAATGCAAAACCACATTGGAGCTTTGTAAGGCCTGTGCAGTACTGAACATGTGCTGTTCTGCCTGACTTACGCTGTGTGTGTGTGTGTTGCAGGAAACAAGAGCTGCTGACCATCTCCAATGTGCCTCTGGGAGAATGTCCACCTTCACCCCCCCGCACTGCGCCACCCACAATGAAGGTGAGTGTACTGGCTGGGTGCATATGCGCAGCAAGAAAGCTAAACATTTTAATAGTCTACATTCTTTTCCCCATAGTAGTTCCAGCTCTAGGTGACACTACAGAGCACTGGGAAAAATCCTACAGCACATTCAGACTCAAAATATGGACATTTCTCAGTCACCTTGAATCAAAGGCCCTGGCACATGCAAGCTCTCATTATATCTAGGTTAGATTACTGTAATTCTCTGTTCTGCGGTTTACCCTCTAAAACTCTTTGTTCTCTTTGTACATCCACAGTTCTGCAGCCTGAGTCTAGGTACCCACTGTCCTTCATCAGTTATACAGTCCTGATGTTAAGCTTTAAAGCCTTGCATGGCCTTGCACATACTTATCCTCATGCCCATTCACGCAAGCTACGGTCCTGTGTTTCTAGCCCTCTAGCTATTCCTAGGTTCAGGCTTTTCACTATGAGTGGCAGGTCTTTTAGTATTGCTCCCTCTGGAACTCCTTGGGTATGTAAAGGGCACAATTAAGTCTAACTTATCTTTACTGTTTTATTATTATTGACCCAAATATCAGAAAATGCTGTATAGAACTGTATCCATATACTGTATATGCATCATCCATTCTAGTAAGAAAACAGAAATGCCAGTCTTAACTCACAACATGCTGAAATGAATTGGCCATTGGCAAAATTGTGACACGTCCTGCGTCCTATAGGTATTGCTGCTTTAGCTTTTGGCTCTGGTCAACTGTTAGGATCCATAGCATAGGATCCAGCCAAGGTTCAGAAGTACACAGTTAAGTTTAGAAGCACACAGAGGAATGTATTTGTAATATTTTTCATTCAAAAATGAACTAGGTTTACAGAATGTTCAGGGTAGATGTGCATGTTTGAGAATTGACAAATTCTCAATTGTCAATGTTGGCCATTTTCCATTATCTGGAAATCATGCTTATATTAATCAAACCAGAGACCCAGAAACCCCACTAGTAGGGTTGTGTATTGGCAAGAACCTGGCGGTATGATACGTGTCATGATACGGGGTCACGATTCAATATATTGTGATATATTGCAATGCTGTAAGCAAGGTGATATATTGTCATTTTTGCAGTATAATTTTAGAAAAATGGTTGTAGCACATAAAAAACACAGTAACACTTGAAGGGTGTCTACATAACACATTCGTAACTTCTTACGTAAACACTTTATAAATCATTCATAAATATTTAAACCAACATTTCTAAAGTATACATGTTTTACATGATATTAATATGGAAAACCAAGTCATTTTAGGGAAAGACATTTTTTTTTTCAAAATAAAAGTCTTCATTAATTATTTATTATTGGGTTTTTTTGCCTTTCCAGAAAAGACATATTTCACTGAAATTAATATAATTTGTCAAAATAATAAATCTGGACCTCTATTTTGAAAAAAAAATGTCTCTCAGTAAAATGACGTAGTTCTCCATATCAGCATCATGTAAAACATGTACACTTTATAAATGTTGATTTAAACATCCATGAATATGTTATGAAGAGTTTATGTAAGATGTTACAAATGTGTTATGTAGACACACCTTAAATAAAGTGTTACCAGAAACACACCACCATAAGCATATTGCTAACGCTAACATTAGCAGTGCACCCTGTCACTACTTGTTTACACTGGAGTGGAAGAGTGTAATGGTGAAGAACATTGCTATCTAGTGGTCGGAGGTTTAGTTGCAACACAGAATGAAACACTGCTACAAAATTTTGATTGTAAACGATCCATTAAATATCAATAGTATGTTTGTGAAAGTCAATACTTTATCACAAAACACAATACTGCGATATTTGATGTTTTTGATCTTTTCTTACAACCCTAGACACTAGTCACTGAACTGTCAGCAACTGCCACTCGGCAGAAGTTAATTAGTTGGGTAAATAATTTTAGTAAGCTTATTGTTGCTCGTCATGTCACAGTTTTTCTCCACTGCTTGCACATTGTTTTTTCGCGCTGGCATATAATCTGGAATACCTGAAGCTCAGACCAGTTTTTACTTGTGTCAGAGTAGCTAAACTCTCGACACATTTAACTGCATTATTCTCTCATTGCAAACTGCTTACACACTTTCTTATCAGACACTAAACGTAAATGTCCTTCGCAAATTCATAATGATCTCTCATTTAAAAAGGCTGAAAATACATCAATTTGGAATACATGAATATAGATACCTTTTGGAAATGTGAAAGTTTTGTTTACTATAAACATAAACAATATAGAATTAGTATAATGCAAATAGGCAGAGACAGATATAAATGTCTAAAAACATATGACACATGTATGCATGTTTCACTTCACATGGTGAAACCACACATGAGTGTTTTGTATGAACTTGCTACAACCGCCAGACTTCAGCCAGTGAGCTTCAAACCAGCTACAGGCACATGAGTGAAAGCAGCAGCTACAGGTGCTGCACTGATACCTACTGTAAGACAGCAAGCTAAAAAAAAAGAAGAGAGGAAGAGGAGGAGTGTAGGGACAGAGAAGCAGGGGAACAGTTGAGGTCCTTTCTAGAAGATTATAGAAGATTTTTAGAACCTTTTTGGCTAGACAGCACAGTGATGCAGATCACTTTTTTTTTTGTTACTTTGATTGAGGATGAAGATTTTTAGGAGGTCTCAAGTCATGTTTGCTTAGGGCACATCCCCATGCAGATCTTATTTACCTTAGTTTCCAGGCAGAGTTTTCAAAACTGAGAACACCTTTATTGGATGACTTACGTCGTAGTGTCGGCCACATGCACCACCAGTCCTCTCTCAGGGCCGTGTCCTCTTTCCCCAAAGTACTGGAGTAGAGAGAGAGCGAGTCTATGTCTTCCTCCCCAGTGTAGCAAAATTCTAGTGTAACACTTGAAGGGTGTCTACATAACAGATTCATAACATCTTACATAAACACTTTATATTCATATTCATAAATCATTCATAAATATTGAAACCAACATTTCTAAAGTATACATGTTTTACATGATATTAATATGGAATACTAAGTCATTTTAGGGAAAGACATTTTTTCAAATTTTCATTATTTTTTTGCCTGTCCAGAAATGAGACATTTCACTGAAATTAATATAATTTGTCAAAATAATAAATCTGGAAGTTCCTTGCACGACTGTAATGGCTTGATGGCCAGCCAGTGCGGTGAGCTGTATGTGTCCACCCAGCTACTCTGGCAGCAGTGAGCCCAGGAAGCACCCCGCGGCTACTCCCTTGCACTTACTGAACACCAGACGTAACTACTGACCCTTGAGATTCAGCTCCAGTGTCAGTTTGTGGCACCAAATGCTACCAAAGCTATTTCAGAACTAAATTTAAGTTTTGCAGTTAACAATATTATAATGAAAATGTGGTAACTCGCTAACTCTCCTGAGGGTCCTTGGGATGTGAAATCAGGACAGGGACGTGAGACTGCTTCTAGATCTTAAAACAGAAGTAAACTATCTACTTTTTTACAAAATATTCTTAATTAAGAAATTTTGTCAGCTTTTAGAAACAAGAGCAACACTTGGTTTCCCTTAACATCTAAAACACCTGAGAACATGCTGTCCTTCAATGCATATCACAAGATTTTACTGTGCAACCAGGTGACTCTGTCCTATTTACACCACAATGTCTCACATCATTGTGACTCATATTGTTGTGTACTGAACATACCAACACTATTTACCTCACGTACAGACTGTTACCCTGGGGCTATAAACCTTAAAAGGTATTTACTTTGTACCTGAGTGAAACCTCACACTGTAAGGACAGATCAGGTGTAAATATTTTCATTGTGTTACTGAGTTTATGTTATCATGGTGGATTTTTTTTCATTTACAGCATGTCTAGTTTCATTTGCTGTTACTCTAAGCTGCAAAAAGGGCAAACACCCCACCCCTCATTTTTGGGTTTCTTCTATTAGCATTTACCTGAAAGGTGTAAAATGGTCATGCCAGGTGAATTGGAGATGCTAAATTGCCCCCTAGGTGTAAGTGAGTCTGTGTGTGCCCGGTGATGGATTGGCAGCCTGTCCAGGGTGTTTCCTGCCTTCCACCCATTGAGTGCTGGGGTAGGCTTCAGTACCCCCGTGACTCAGAAGGATAAAGCAGCTTAGAAGATGAGTGAGTGAGTGAGTGAGTGAGTGAGTGAGTGAGTGAGTGAGTGAGTGAGAGGTTAATGAATACCGTTAGTGTAAGTGAACACGTTATTGCAAACTTGTAAACTAGTTTAAGCAGCAATATGATTCTGCATTTTGACATTAACAATGGCATCTATCAATCTGATTGTAAAAGATTTGTCTTTCTCTTTATCCCACTGCTATTGGCTTCATATTACCCCCCTCATATTTACCTGTCTGATGTGTTTCCTGAAGCCCAGTATCCTCGCCCTCATTCTCTGTTCTGTGGTTACACCTCATCTTAAACTTTAATTATAGGGATCATAATTAAGAATAACATTTCCCACAATGTCTTTCTTTCAAAATTGCTTGGGCATTGTAGAACAGCAAATACCTTATACTGTATGTACTTTGCCAGTTCAACAATTCTAACCATTTCAATTCTAAACATCTGACTGAATCATCAACTTTCACCTCTCCAAGCTAAAAATACCTGTGCTGACGGTGGCTTGACTCAGTGATTCCTGGTGAAGCCCAGGGATTACACTGGAGTAGGCTATATCTAGCATAGTGTGTAATAATATACCTCATTAATCATTTCCACTTCAAAAGACTCACCCGCGGATCTCACACCATGATAACAATAAGTCTGGACGTGGCAGTGTCACCTGAGCATAGGGCATCGCTGTGGCTCGTGTTTTTATTTATTTATTTATTTTTGGCTATAAGGGCGACCCATCTGAGTCCCACCCATGCCTTCAAAAGTTAGGATAACACTGTGATTATCCAGTATATTATCATCCAGTGCCGTGTTCTTCTTCTTTTTCGTCTCCTCGGTGCACAGATATTGTCCGCTAACTAGTCCTGCAGTTTTCGAAATATCAACACCTTTCCAACTCTGGAATATTTGGTCTGATCGGGAATGGTGTGCTTGTATCCATCTTTTTGATATGTACGGTTTTCTGAAAAACGTCTTTACCATTATGAATGAATGGGATGGAAAAATACAGGCCCATCTACTGTACTTCTACTTGACTGACAGACACTGTTTCTCATACAATATCTCAGGACAGACCCTCAAGCTCAATTCAGTGTTGGTCTGACCTGTACTCATCTGTTTGTTTGGTTTTTTTTCATCCCTTGTTTCTCCCTTGATTGCCATTCATTTTTGTCCCTATTGTTTCCTCTGCCTGACAGCCACCAAACTGCATATACTCACTCAGGGCAGATCCCAAAACTCTAACCCATCCTCTATGTGTCGTTTATTCATCCCTCGTTCCTCCCATAGCAACCACAGCCTAGCAGCAGCCAGCCGGGAAGTGAGAACCTTTTGTGCTGTGCAGCCATTCCACGTTTCCTTCAGTAAATCCACTTTTCTAGTTTCTTTTGTTCTAGCTTTAGAAATTATGGGCCAATCGTATTTCTGTAGCCACATCAGCAAAAAGCTCTTTCCTTCAAAGGGGCAGCACAGCCAAGAGGGCAAATGGGCTTTCACTCGGGTTACTTAAGGTCAGTTACTCCTGACCTCATGCACATCCCTGCCTAGTTTTGATGAACAACATACTCTTGCTAGGTAACATTCTACCATTGTAAGTCTAACCTAATTTGATTCGGCTGATGCTAATTTCCTATGAATCCAGCAACAGATGCTACAAAAGAATGCATTTGTGGGGGCAGGGCATGGATGGGCCAATTATAAGAGCTTTGAGAACAACGACAGGCATGTCATTTGTTATGGCATCAGGATTTTGCCATCTCCTTCCTAGAATTGCCCGTCACACCACCATAGTGACCCTGTTTCTATCACACAGGTCTGTAGCACCTGTTTATTGCCATTAGGAAGTCGTATTTCATTGACCTATCCACTAGCAGACCACTCCAGTGATTTTAACCACAAAATGTGTTGGCAGCCTCAGTGCTAGCAACACGACCTCTATGCCCTTATGCCATGTGACATGACCCATAAACAAGCCACCCTGGCACATGCCAGAAAAAGGTGAGGATAATCTTTGTGACTGATGTGGAGTGCTTGCGTGGTGAATTTATATTGTGAGTGGAGATGCTGTATGCATTTACTTTCAGGTCAAAGTCAATTACTCACTCAAGGTTACCGCAGTCAGCCGAGTCAGTTGAGTTCAGCAGGGGCGTAGGTTCTATTTCCTCAGGGCTTTGAGGCTCAATTTAATTCACACTGTATCTCTGTTGCCTTTGCATTGGAAAGCAGCTCGAGTGCGGCCCCGTTCATGGCTTTATTTAACGGCCTCACAGTGCATTTGGAGACAGATTGTGTTGGTGATAGATGGTGATGTTGCTGGGGAAGCTGGGGTTACTTGGCTAGTGTCACCTTCGAATGAGTCAGCTTTTTATCAGAAAACAGAGAGAGAGGGAGAGAGGGAGAGAGAGAGAGACAGAGAGAGAGAGTATTGATAGAAGAGATAAAAGTGTGTGTGTGAGAGAAAGAGAAAAAGAGAAGTGATATGTAAAGGTACATGAAGACCTAAAAAAGAAAGAGAAAAAGAACTGGCAGAGAAAGAGCAAAAGAAGTGACAGAACAGATAAAAGTGTGTGTGTGTGTGTGTGTGTGTGTGTGTGTGTGTGTGTGTGTATATATATATATAAAAGAGAGTGTGTGAAGGTGAGGAAGAGCGAGAGAGAACAGAGAGTAGAGAAAGGAGGAGAGACAGAGAGATAAGGAGAGAGTTGAGAAAGAAAAAAGGAGAGAGGAAGTGAGAGAGAGAAAGAGAAAGGGACGAGAGAGAGGTGGGAGAGAGAAAGTGAAAGAGAGATAAAGAAGGTGGGTAGAGATGGAAGTGATAGAAAGTGGAGAGAGAAAAGTGATAGAAAGAGCTGAGAGAAAGAGTGAAAGAGAGAGAAAGTAAGTTAGGAAAAGAGAGAGAGAGTAGAGAAAGTGATAGAGAGACTAGAGACAGAAAGGGGAAGAGAGAAAGAGAGACATGTATAGAGAGAAGTGATAGAGAGCTGAGAAGGAATGAAAGAGAGAAAGTAAGGGAAAGAGAGGGAGTAGAGAGAAATGACAGAGAGAAAATACAGAAAGGAGTGATAGAGAGTAGAGGGAGAATTGACAGAGAGAGAAGTGATAGAGAGAGAGAATAGAGAGGGAAGTGATAGAGCGACTAGAGACAGAAAGGGAAGGAGAGAAAGAGAGACATGTACATAGAGGGAAGTGATAAAGAGAGTACAGAAGTAGTGAAAGAGATGAAGTAAGTGAGGGAAAGAGAGAGAGTAGAGGGAGAAGTGGTAGCTAGATAGAGAGAGAGTAGAGAGAAGTGATAGAGGTATGGAGGTTTATAGTGCGTGATAATGGGAGGAGGTGAAGTTGTCCCTGAAGTCATGATCCTTTTGTCTACTGTTTATTTGGGTCACTTGACAGACGGATAATTAATCACTGATTTTGAATCATGTCAGAAATCATGTCGGGAATGACCACGAAACCACAGAGAGGGAGAACCAACAAATTGCCCCACATGTGCGGAATGACCCAACAGCCACGATAGCAGACATTCAGTGAGCAGTGATGCCCTCCATGAGCCATCCTGTTAGTGCCAGCACCACTGCACAACGCAGGACTACATGCCCTTAACACCACGTCAGCATCACCAAAGACTGCAATGGCGTCCGGCCAGACTGTCATGGAGTGATTCAGAATGGCAGTCATCTTGTCATCTTCAGTGACGAGTCCCGCTTTTGTCTGGGTAGAGACAACCAACAAATCCGTGTGTGGAGGCACCGTGGGCAGGGCCAAGATAAACAGTGTGTTGTCACGTGTCATGCATCCAGAAGACCTGGTGTCACTTCACCTCCACCCCTACTGCAAAATCTGCAGGAACTGTGTGAGAATATTTAAGCTGGATGGGATGGATAATCACAGGACACCATTAGGAACCTCTACAGCTCCATGCTGAGACATCTGGCATGTTGTGTTAGCAAACACGGCGGCCCGACGCCATACTGAGAGACAGACTTCTGTATGTGTAGCTCAATAAATATTGATCATATCAGTCTAAATTTATCATCAGTTATTGTTCCTGGTGACCTTTATCTTCCTTCCCAATAGCACTGCAATCTGACACTTCCTTCTGGGTGTAACTCTTCTTTTTTTAAGATGAGTGTTTGTTTGTGTGGACTGTATGGATTGAAAAGTAAACACTACTTATCTAAAACAATGTCAGAAAATTACATGTAGCTGTTTATATAGATAATGAAAAGCTTTTTATATAAGATGATATTGTTTCCATGATATGGGACCTTGAAAGCAAGACTTTGCAAAGTACAAACAAGTAAATTCTGGGCTGTCTCTAGTGCTGGGAACCCGGGCGTGTGATGAGAATATTGATGAGTGTCAGGTGATCAGTAATCGGGTGCAGCAGAGCGGGAGTGGATGCAGGTGCAGCAGAAGTGACAAGCTTGCGGCATTTTGGTTTTGGCAGTGACTGGACCAGGATCAACTCATCCACTAAAAAAACATGCTAAACAAATATATTTCAGAATTGTAACTTATTCATAAAATTGGCTTAGGTTTTCTTTATGTTAGATGGGCCAAAATAATACAGTTCTCTTCAAACACCTCGGCTTGCTGTTATGGCCAGGAAAGTAGTCAATTCTGGGTCACTCGCTTTGATACAGGTAATTTGTGATTGACACATTAGGCTCTCTTTTATACACTCATCATCAAAAGAATAGATGCACAAATGGTTGCACCCTGAAGGAATGAACCAACTGGTTTGATTTTGTGAGACATGCAAATGATACAGGTTTCACGATTGGCTGCGCATGTGATGTAGGCATGTGACGCTTTACTTGACTAACCCAAGAGCCCCAAGAACTGATGCCCTTCATGAGTCATCCTGTTAGTGCCAGCACCATTGGAAGACAGCTGCATGACAGCAGGACTACTTGCATGCAGACCATTACGACGACTGTCTTGGTGTCACTCCACCCCATCACACAATCTGCAGGAACTGTGTGAACATATTCAAGCTGCATTGGATGAATGATCATAGGAACCTCTATAACTCCATGCTCAGACGTATGCATGTTGCGTTAGCAGCTCTTCTGGGTACAACTATTCTTTTGATGATGAGTGTATTAAGCCAGATGACCAATTATAAAATAGCGATTGACATAACTCTCATCCAATCACTGCTTAGCAACAGTCTCTACTCACTTTCTCCACCAAGTGAAGAAAAAACTTCTCCTAACGAAACTGCAGGACCACCTGCTACCACTGGACTGGACCCCACACGGGCCATGACTAAGAAATCAAAATTGGTAGAATAAACATCAACCTTCGAAGATGACACAACACTCACAGTGATGGCTGACATATCAACAAAGTCGTTCAGAGGGGTTTGGTGTGAAATGCTCCATGCTGGAGAAACATTCCACATTCCATGTGAAAACTTGAGGTGTGTAGGTTCACTGGTGTGTTTGGAGAGTAAATAAAATGACTGTATTTATGTTGTAGACATCAGGACCTCTGTTTCCTATTACCACCACTGTAAAGATGTAGTAGCCTGTAAGTTTCTTTACAGCCAGTTTCTTGAACCATTTGATATCAAACTGACTTTGTTCACATCTCAACCATTAACGTTCGCAGAATATAAAACAGTGGTAAAAGGCATTTATGACAAAAGCTAAAGAACAGAGTGAAATTCTTTCATTCATCTTTTAAGCCGCTTATCCTTCTGGGTGGGTGGTGGGTGCTGGAGCCTACCCCGGTACTCACTGGACATAAGAAAGGAAACAGACCGCCAATCCATCACAGGAGGGGGTCTCAATCAGAAAAACACAAATACTATTTCAGCTAAAAAGCCAGCTGCTAACTTTACCATTGATGGGAAAGGTGCATAAGCGGTGGACAGATTTTGCCTATCTGGATCAATTATTGACAACAAATGATTCAGCAGTCAAGAAATAGGAAAGGGCGAAGAAGCTTGAACATATCTTTAAATATACTGATGCTTCTCTACAAACAAAAGTCAGAACTGTCCAGGTTATAGTCTTTTCTCTGATTCCTTATCAGCGTGAAAGCTGATTGGAAAAATATTGAGGTCTTTGAACTTCAGGAAGATTTTTGAAGCTACCTTATATAAACAAACAAATGGATCCTTGAAGCTTCTCTTATTTTGAACATTATGAGTAGAACTAATTAACTGGAAAAGACAGTTATGCTTGGAACAGTACGCTAGATGAAGGGAAAATACAGTCGATACACTTAAAGGAAACATGAACATGCCATATAGGACCTGAAGACCCCACAGACAACAGGACATTCTGGAGAAACACTGTCCATTATGGTCACTTGGAGTCAGAACCATCAACACATCAACACAGTAATTTAAAGTTGATCCTCACTATGAAACTCTCAGTTTAAGATGATCTGCTTCAACCGGCAAACACTGATACAATCACACAGCATGGCTGCTACTTACAGGCTGCTGTTGGGGTTGTGATGGTAATAAAGGTGGGACCGTACTGAGTGAAAGATGCAGAGCTTTGAATTAAAGTTGTCCAGGATCTTGTGAAAGATGTGGGAGCTGAATTTTGCCAGGTTGTGTTGTAAATTTTTTGTTCCACCTTAAATGGTGCTGCAGTTATATTCTGGCACTATAGCATTTAAGGTGGAATGAAATTTTGGATTAATAAGAAGGCGAAAAGGAAGTGAAACTTCAGCCTCGTTTTGAGAGTTCCTTGGAAAGGGTATGAAAAGTGCTGATATCCTTTTCACAGCTTGGAAAGAGACATTTCCACACAGTGTGCCATTTTCATTCCTGTTACTTCCACACCATTGTTTTGCTGGTCTAGACCATGAGCTGGTGTATGTTAATTTTGGGGGCACCATATTAGGTGGAGCGTAGACTGTTACATCACAGTTTAGGGTTTTGGAATCAGCCTGTCTTTAGTGATCACAGAGTTTTTACCTGAAGGAGGAACAACAGTGTTTATGGTATGTCAGTATGTACCAAACTCTCCTAGTTCAACTATTACAACGTAAATACAGTCTTTCTTCTGGGTGAAAAAAGGGAAATGCTTGTTCACCAGCTCACTAACAGAGTCTTCCACAGTTCTCCTTAACATGCATGCTATAGTCATTCACACTGTAACGCATACACATTGCCGTGCACCAAGTGTGACCAACCCCCATTAACACCTGCTCTCTTCGGGTGTGGTTTCTGTGAAATTTGCCTGGAAGCCTGATTTCAAGTGAAAGTGTATTTGCACACACACATACACGCACGCTCACACACACACATACATGTGTCTTGTAAAAGCAATCTAGTGTTGATGACTCACTCACTTGCTGCGGTTAGAGACCGCTCCCAATTTAAGCCCCCGGTTGTAAAAGAGGAAAGAGGAAAAGGCAGAGCATGCATGAGGCTGATAAAGTCTCCAGCACACTTCAGTGTAGAAGGCTGGGAGACGCCGCTTGTTACACAGCATAAAAGAGAGGGCGAGAGAGAGAGAGAAGAAAAAGAGAAGGAAGGAAGTGTGAGCAAATATCCACAGACACTGGCTGGACCAGTTGTGGGCGTTTGGTGTGGCGGACCTGGCAGTACTGTTCCTGCTGCATGTGAGGGAGTGCAACACGTTGCTGGCTGCCAGAGAAAGAGAGGTATGGTATTGACCACAACCTTCAAATAGATAGATAGATAGATAGATAGATAGATAGATAGATAGATAGATAGATAGATAGATAGATAGTCTATCTGTCAAGGTCATTTGCATTTTAATCTACTCTTCTTTATTATTATAATTGGAAGGAATATTAGACATATTTAAGTGCTCCTTGAATATTTCACAGACGAGATGTTAGGTTAGGCTTGATAGAGTTAATCTTAGGACCTTTTATTCATATATAATCTACCGGTCAAAAGTTTGGATATGAACAGTTTTTGTTACTGTGGCATCAGTATAGAATGAGATGCAGGAAACGTGGCGCTTAAAGCGAACGCTCTTTCAGTGAACAGCAGCAGGATAGGAAAACCACCACTCAGCGATACTGACATAGCCGGGAAGCAGGCAAGTCACTAATGGCCATGCACTTCATGGTAGGCACTGACCCCACCAACCAGCCCCACAGCCCAGCGCAAGCCAGCACAAATAACATTGCTGCACATAATCTTAACCCAGCAACAACTTACTTACAGTCTCTCCTGCCTCCGTCACAGCGCTCCTGTGAGTTTGTGTGCATGGACACTCTGCATGGCTGCTTTTCCCACGTGTCCATGACAGCGTGAGCCAGCAGCAGGATGCTACGTTACTTTATATACAAACATAACTTGTACAACAGGGATCTAAATATTTGAATGTATGAATCTGCCAGAAGGTCATTTTTAAAGGTTTTATTCCATATTTCAGGAATTCAGTGAGCAAGAAATGATTAAATGATTAACAGTGAACTGTAGTGATCTGTCAAGTTATTAGTCCTGAGATTTGATGTCCACTTTTGAATATGATTCTGGATATGCTTATTCTAATGTGAAACTCAATATTATACCACATTCTCTGTCATTTTGGAATATTTCTAAATGTGTTAACTTTATAGGAGAATGGAAAATCCTAACTTTTTATATAAGTAGTAGTAAAGTTAACTGAATTTAGTCCTGGACTTTAGTCTAGACCTCCACCACCTTCAATCCCTAAATCCAGAGACTAGGGGTGCCTACACTCTAGATAATGCAAGGATGGAGCAGTAGATGCCGGCAATACCACTGATTTTGCATTCGATCCGATACCAGGTAATACCAAGAGTAATATGCCAGTTCCAATATGGATACCACAGCTTTAAAGTTTGTAGCTTTCAACAAGCACTGACGGTAAATGTGAACAAGATTATAGCAGAAAGTCTGACATTAACTAAACTTTCAGAAATCAGAGTCAAACAAAATAACAAAAGAGTCTTAACAAAATTCAATTCAGTGTTCAAATTATGTTCAAATTATATGTTCAGTTTAACTAGTGCTTTACATGGTATGTCAGCTGAAACTTCAGTAACTATACTGTATGTGCATTCTTTAGATTAATACCTGCATAGTTGCATTTAAAAGTTCAATATATCTCTAAAGGAAACTGAACATTATCAAAATATGCTAGATACAATAGAAGTAAAGAATGCTTAAGTGTATCTCACATTCTGCTGGGTGTTTTCAGTATACTACGATATTTGCAACCATTATGTGATAGGCTTTTGTTTGTGAGTCTTTTGATAATTAGTTCAGAGAAGTCTACCAACTAAAATGCAGAGTTCAGTCTCACTTTTGTACATCATGTTTAAAATGTTTTTTTGAGATCAGTCGAAGAAGGTGGAAGGAAACGTAGTTCCTATACTACACCAACATTTACGGCAGCACTTTGGGTTTCGATTGAGAGATCCTACTGAACTAAGTAAATAAACGAATGATGTCAACATTTTTTATGGTGGAATCTAAAAGCCTGGATCAGAGGTATCGATATTTAGGTATTGATCTGCCCATTCCTAAGCCACAGTCACATGCAGATCTTGTCCATCTAGAAGGCGTGCCCTTAGCTGGAGCAAGGGTGCAGATAGGGTGCAGTATAATTAAGAATCCAGCAGGAAACAAAATATCTGGTCCAGAAACAAATAGGGACTCCCAACTAGAGAACAGCCTCAAAGGCAAAAAGAGTCATATAGAACAGGAAAAGAGTGTTGCTACTGATTAGCCTGTACTCCAAGTTGGATTTTCATCCGTCCTATGCCTGTCCTTCCAACTTCACTTTGAAGTAACTCTTTTCTTATCATGCACCCCCACCCCTTACAAATTTTAGAGGTGTTCGCCATCTCTCTCCACCCACCCTTTAACTTTCCCGGTTCTTATCATAATGCTTCCGTCTGAGGGTGGCAGCATTTGAGAGACTGGCTGATAGCCAGATGCTGAGAATGCAGTGTCCCACTAACATATTTAGATATGTGCACTCCAGTAGTCGCCCGCCTCATGCCATTTGTGCTGGGCCGTCTCCATTCATTTCATATAGTGCTACATTAGAAACAGCCACACTGTAAATCCTAATACAGTAGGTTTACTCAACTCATTTGAGTTCATTTGTATAAATGGAATTAAGTTTTAAAAACACAGTTTTTTAAGATTACTAAAATTGGATGAGTTATTGAGTTAAGTATAGGTGCACATGACACAAATAGCACTGTTGCATAGACTTGAGCATTTAAGTTGAAGTAACTACATCGGTATTATAGTTATGCTTTATTAATTAGTATAACTGTAATGATCACAAACTGAGATGTAAAATCGGGTCTTCAGAACTACATACACCAGTGTTAGAGTAGATGTTAGAATTGACAGTAATTGTTGTCTTTTTACAACCAAACTGTCTCTAGACACATTCATAGTTAAACGCATAAAGTGCATCCAAAGTTGCATCTAACCCAGATTTAAAAGCAACATATGAGGGAAAAATAACAGATAATAAACAGCAATAACCTAACTTAGCTAGGAATTCTGGGTAACTCCACCCACGTATTCTCTTATTGCTTGTCTTTTTGAGTTTGTTCTCCTCACTAAAATAAGCACACTTGAATTATCAATCAGACAGTGCCAACAACTTACCTGGATTAAGTGATAGGAACTAACTGCAAGATAATAACTATTTATTACTTGATCATTCAAGTGCAAATAACATCAGGGCTTTCAAGGCATGTATTTCTCTTTCTATCACTCTCTCAGCGGCCCACATACATAATGTCCCACACATGTAGCAGCCCACTGGGAATTGTCCCAGGCCTGCTGATGGCCAGTCCACCTCTGCCAGTAGTGTTATGCTGCACTAACAAGTGTTGCAAACTCTCAGAAATGACATGTTAACTGACAGCATACCTCTCACACATAGCGCACACAAATTTGGACACAGATAAAGATGACACGCTGCTTGTGTAATACGGAATGTGTTGTACTTAACTGGACACACAGCAAACACTACATGCTGTACTTCAGGGATACATGTGTGTGTAGCTATACAGAAACACAGCAGAAACACACAAGTCCTCAGCCCACAGGTCTGGGAGTGATCAGCGAGTGAGCATGGGGAGTGGCTCTCTGTCTTCAGAGAGGTGTGTGTGTGCGTGTGCATGCACGCATGCTTAAATTTGTGTAGGTAGGTGAGGTGTGAGTTTGCTCCTCCCGCCTGTTTGCCCGAGGCCTTTCTGCTGCACGGTATTCTTCAGAAGGAAGCCTGCATGGAGGCAGACATGCTGGAGGTCCGGTGACTTCGCCTACGTTCCAGAAGCTCTAAGCATGTCTCAGGTAGTCTCTCTCTGTGTCAGCTCTTTCCTCAGCACAGCTGTTTCCTGGAGGCGACGCTGCATTTTATTACCTTGTTGAAACTTTAGCCTATTTGTAATACCTGGGTGCTTTATCAACAATAGCAGACTACATTATCTAATGGCTGTGGTTTATCAGACATGGTCATATTCTCCTTGTTTTGTTGTTAACCCTTTTCGACCTGAGGTTTATTATTATTATTATTATATGGTTATTATTCAGTCATGGTCATATACTGGTAGCATTTGCATTTGTCTTTTGCTGTGAAACCCTTAAATAACAGGTTTGTCATTGATTGTTATACAGTTAAGGTCATATTCTCATGGCTATGTCCTTCTGTGTTATTGGTTGTCCTTTATACTGTTAGTTTATAATTGATTGTAATTCACATATGATTATGATCTGATAGTGTATTAAACCCTTAAACTCTGGTTTATAGTTTTATTGCTATTCTTAAGTCATATTCTTCTTTCTTTCTTTCTTTCTTTCTTTCTTTCTTTCTTTCTTTCTCTCTTTCTTTCTTATTTCTTTTTTCTTGTGAACCCCTTAACCTTCAGCCTTACCAGTCAATTGTTAATCTCATGGCTTATTATTTAGGAACTGCTATACCTTTGTCCATGACTACTATGAAGCTAATATGTGAATTATGTAGTTATGATAGCATGAAGTGCATTTTTTAAAGCCTCCCATTATGAGTGCTGATAATCAGTGGTGTAGCAGCAGCACAGCCCATGGAGTGCTGCAGGAGATAAGAGGACTTAGCATGTAGCTATGAAACTTTAACGCTGCTGCTCCTCAGGCGCCGGCTATGAGAGCGACCTGCTCTGCAGGGTGTGTGTGTCTGTGGGAGCTGAACAGGGTCTCTATTGTTGGTGAGTGCCAGTAATCCTCCACCTATGAGTTATAGGTATTGTATTAGATCTCCAAGGTTATCCTGGCAGTCGTGGTGCTTGTAGACCAGTCGTTGTTTACTTTATGGAGCCGCGCTGGTCGTGAATCCACGGCAAATTAAACATTAACTGATAGCTAGTTTTTGTCCTCTGTCACTGCCTCCTTCTTGCTCACGCCTGTTGGATTTCCTTTGCATTCATAAAGTGTCTTTATGGGATGTGTCCTTTACAGCCCTCTCTGAGTGAGATGTGTAGGGGGTTAAAAGGGTACCGATGCTGATGATTTGACTGCAGCGTTACTGTGGTATTTTAGCCATAATAAAGGACTTTCACATGTTAATGGGAATCCTGGCTGTTATGACCTCATTATGATATATGACATATAGGCCACCATTGATACACTGTGATGATATAGTTGCACTGGACTCCCACTGAACAGTCCCAGAAGATAATCCTCTAATGACACTCTAGCTATTCTTCACTCAGTATACAAGAGAGCCAAAGCAGAGTGATGTAACAAAAAATGGCTAAACAGATTTTGTCTATTTTTAATAATAAATGTAAGTATTTGTCTTGGTTTCCGCAACATATGTGAATGGATTTGGACATATAATCCATATTGAGGCCTTTATATCTTAACAGTCAGGGGGTCACTTTGACATCCACAGAAATATCTTGGTGTATTGTTTATGTTGTTTTTTTATAGCACGGCGTAAAAAAAACATATATTTCTCAATTGTCCCAAAACAAGTAAATTCAAAATTTCATAACGTATTGAGTAATTTCCAAAAGAATCAAAATCAGATTAACTGGTTAGATTTTAGATGCATAGTATTGTCAGAAATACTTATTTCCAGGCAAAATTGACATTGTGACATTATGAAGTTATTCATTTTTCAGAATTCAAAGCAGGAAACATATATTTAATAGATCATTACACAGCAAAGCCACGACAGCTAAATATCACTGTGTTTTCAGTATTTAGTGTGTCTACTCTTCGCCTGTATTTTTCAGGAGACCTACTTTTAGGTTTTCAATTAAATCTTCAGTCTTAGAACTCGGTTGAACTGTCTCCTTTTTCGCAATCCCAAACACATTCAGTGATGTTGAGGTCTGGACTCTGGAGTGGTCAGCCACCAGCAGCTTCTTTGTTTGATCTGTGTCTGTCTCCTTTTCTCAGTGAGGAGCATCTTGACATGCTGCACATCCTTTCAGACCCGTAGTGTTGAGTTATCTTCTTACAGTGGAAGGATGGACAGAAACACCTGTGGATGTTTTCAGATCTATAGCAGGCGTTGGAGCTTGATGTTCTCCTATCTCTCAAAGATGAAAATATTGTTTATCTGGTAACAGTTTTGACTGTTTGACGGTCTTCCGTCTGAAGCATTTGAACTTTGAAACACTTTCGGAAAGTTGTGTGTTTTCCATTCGTCATGGACTAGAGGTTAGGGAACCAGCCTTGTGACCGGAAGGTTCGATCCCCTGTACCAATGGGACACAACTGAAGTGCCCTTGTGCAAGGCACCTAACCCCAAACTGCTTTCTGCATGCTGTGGCCAGGGCTGCCCACTGCTCTGGGCAAGTGTGCTCACTGCCCCTTAGGGTGTGTGGTCAGGAGTGTGTGTGTATGTGGGTGTTTCACTACACGGATGGGTTAAATGCGGAGGCCAAATTCCTCTGTGCAAATTATTCAAAGTTCTAGATTCCTTTGACTTCCCTTCTCCATTTGTAAGTGGAGTATGTTATATCTCATCTAGTCAGATATATATCCTGAAAATGTATAACCTGTATTAATAAATGTTTACATTTAACACGCAGTAATTTTGATCTGCAGTTATGCAGCAAATGTGTTGATTGTTTTGTGCCAGCGGATCTGTAAATGGCTGTTCCATGTCTGCAAAGCTCTCTTTGCCTTGTTAGAACAATGCAAGCAGGCCCTGGGTCAGTCTGCCCAGTGACACATGCTCACGACTTGAGTGTAAATATCTGCATTTGTTTGCGTGGGTGTGAGCGGGGTGTAGGACCACGGGATATCTTTGCTCGCCAAGTGTCATCTCAATTGGGGCATCGCCTAAAGCCCTCTGACTCTTTGGAGATCTTTGAGAGCTGCTCAGAATATACCTTGAAGTTAGTCACATCAGCTTGCGAGTCTGCTAACTCTAACAATGAAGTTAGACTGTAAAACAGTTTAAAGGGCAACGGCGGCTTTGATGTGTTTAGAGACGTAGACTTTGCTTTTTCTTGTCTGAACCAATATTTTACTTTGCCTTATGTTTATAGAATAAACAAGAGGGAGCAGTTGTGACGGAAGCTCTGTTTGCTATGCTATGTGTAACATACCATCGCTGTCAGATTAAAACATTGCAATGCTTTTTGCACCACTTTATTTTGAATTGCTGGGAAGGATTTGTCTATTGATGGGTTTTGTTTCACTGAAATGATATGGGGGAAGATGCCATGATCTTCAAGCAATGTCAACAAAGCTTGTCAACAATGCCAACAAAGTCTTTTATTGAGACTGTATTGCCATTTGCATTTATTAGCTGGTTTGAAAAGTTGACCGTTAAGAATATGTATCATTTAAATAGCATTGTTGAAACTAGTAGTCAGATTACGGGACGTCAGCAAGCTTCCTTATTACAAGTGTATCAGAAGCACACCTTAAACAAGGCTGAATTAGTTATCAGAAGACCACCCTCTGCATGAAAAGTTCCAACTTCTACCATCGGGCTATTGCTATAGACTTCCAAAGATTCCATGCAAATGATGTAAAAACTCTTTTATCCATTGTGCAGTTGTGTTGTTGAATAAGAGGGATAAATTAATAGTAGATTTGCTGTATGCTCATCCATGGGGTCTCTTTGTCCTGTGGAATGTTTGTCTTTGTATTGTATAATACAAAGCTATACCAGCACCAAATTAAAGGGGCAATCAAGTATCCCCCCTACTGCTCAGGCAACTGAAGGGAGCCCAGTTGGCCAGCTGGTTTCACTTTAGAGCAATATTTTATATCAAATCGTGATCAGAAGGTGCAAATTGCATATGATGGTGCTATTACAAAAGTATGGCGTGTCAGCAACATGTAGCTTGTATCCTGCAACATTCACAAGAGCCTGATATTATCAAAAACATGTTGACATTCATAAACCTCATTATACGGTTCATTGGGATTATGGTGCTTGGACCCAGATGCTTATTTTTATTTTATTTATAAGTTTACATCAATTTAAGCATCAGCCCATTTTCATTGTGTGAATTTCATAATGAATGGATTGTTATACATGGCAAAACTATACTAGAACAAATGTTTTAACAGTTCTAAAACCATTTTGAGAATATGCAGGGCAGTGTTCCATTAATGTTTTCAGTGGGACTTTTGCTTTTGGGCCCTAAGGAGAAGGTATTCTAAAGGAGAAGGTTTTCTAAAGGTTCTCTAAAAACATTCTGGCATCTCGGATCTCAGTAACATCCGTAAACCATTTTCCAAATGTTGTGCTGAGAATGTTCTTCTTTTGTTCTTGTTATGTAACATGATCTGTGGCCCTGACAGCATTCTCAAAACATCCTCTGAAGGTTGCAGTTAAAACATTCTGTCTTAGTAAACGTTAAACCATATAGGAACATTATTAGAAAGTATAAACATCTTTAAAATGTTCTTTGAACATTAGATTAAAACATTTACTTTAACACTTGTTAGTAAAGTTAGCCAAAGTTCTGGGAACGTTCCCTGCTAGCTGTTTTCCTTCTCCTGAAGATTTTACTCAAACAGTGATGACATAGACAGTCATGTCGGTGCTTTTCCTTGTACATAGTAAAAGAACGGAAACCCTGTTGACTCAATGCACACTTACAGAGTACAGAGTGTGCCTTCAACATAATGGTTGTAGAATGAGGGAAGAGGGCGGAGACACCGTTGGAGGGAGAGGGCTGGGCCCTCCTTTTAACTGTGGTAGTACTGGCGTAGGACTGAGGAACTGGGAGGAGTTTGGGGCGGTGGAGGTGGGTGTGAAAACTCTGTGGCTCCATTTATAATAGAAGCCCGTGGGAAGTTGCTGGTTGTATTCTGAGTCAGGTGTTTGTCAAAACGATCATCCATGGTAATCAACCATATGCCACAGAAGCAATAGATTTGTTGCTGGAGAACGTCTTTCAAAGAAACTCAACACAATGCAAAGAATGTACTTGAATAACGCCAGTTTAACTGCTTGTTATCATATTTAAGTACTTCTTGAAGGTTAGCAGCAATTTGTGTGTGTTCATACTGCTGTGTTACGTATAATCTGACATCTCTTTGTCTTTCTTTTTCAGTCCGCTGAGTTCTTTGACATGCTGGAGAGAATGCAGGTAAGAGAATGTGGATTTCTCCAGCCTTGGTTAACATGTAACGCTGTATAAACCACTTTGGCTCGGCCTTCAGGTGGCTTTCTGGGGCTTTTAGCTGGGAGTGTGTATACTGAGACGGTTACAAGGGGTGATTATTTTGTCCTTGATTGCTAGGAACTGAAGTGGTCCCTCTTCAGCCGAGCCAGCGGCGGGGAGGTTGTCCGTCCAAACCTGATTGAATAATCATACAGGGAAACATAATGTTCTGCCTTCTTTCAGAGCTTCGTTGAGTGCTCTTCTCTGCGGTGGCTGTTAAGTTAGTGGGGTTAGTGGTCGGCATGGTCCCTTAGAAATCGCGTTTTTCAGAGCACAATGACTCATCAACCTGACACATCACTTCTGGACACTTGAGGGTGGGGGCTGTATATTAGCTAGTAGCTTAAGAACAACAAATCAATGCGTAGAACTCTATTTTGAGAGAGGAGATCGGTACATCACTCAGATGGCCTTGAAGTGGATTATCGTATCCTGAGTCCTGTATGATGGATAGATCGACCAGGTCTAAAAGGCTGAAGCCTCTCAAATGGATGATCACAGAGCCGCTCACTCCTCACAATCAAAGCCAAGAGCGTTCAATGTCCGCAGTCTGTATTTCACGTTTGTTCTGCCGATGTTAAAGGAATACTCTATCGGATTTTCAACATCTGACACATCTGTATTGTGCTGTCGATTACCACACATGATCATTTGATGCATTTGTGTGTGCTTAGATAAGAGCTAAAAAACCCATTTGCAACAGAAACCATTATTGCATTCTGTGAATACACATTTGCGAAGCTGTTATTAAATTATATCCAATGTGCGGTCACTGGAACACGGTACAACAGCAATTTCAGTTGCTTGCACTTTCCCTAAAGCTCGGTGGTATCCATGTGCAATTAGCCTGTGGAAACCCCACCCACCTTATAGCTTTGGTATTGTGTTACCACAAGTTCTTTTCTCTGAAAAACAAGACCTGAAATAACTGAAACAACTAATTATAGAGATTTATAGAACCTTTCCAACATTAGATCCAGCTGGTGTGCAAAACTTCCAAGCTATTTTCCGAGTCAACCATGCACTACAGATAGTTGAAAAAGGCTGAAAGTTCTTTAAAGCTGTAGCCACAGACTGAACTCAGGCTGCTTCTTAATCTGTAAGCTGTGTTGGTGCAGACACTTATGGAGACGCCCACTACCATTATCTCCTAATATTATATCAGGTTATTTATAAACTCACTGGACAAAAAATTAGTCCCCTGTGACTGAAACGTACCTACTACCATGTAATACCTCTACAAGCACAAATAACAGCTGCAATTCGATTTGGCATGTACTGGACAAGTTTCTGGATGTGGGCCACATCAATGTTCAGACACTCTTGCATCAAAGAATTGTGCAGTTGGTCCAGATTTGGTGGATGCCTTCCCTGGCACAATTCCGAGGAGAGTTTCCTGTAGACTGGGATTTTAGCCACTGCTGGTAGACCCGTATGACCATACGCTTCCATACACCTGCAGATTCAGCTACTTCCTTCACACTGTGGTCTTTGGCACGCCCAAATGCAGTCACTCCTTTTAGCCAATCATTAACATCTGCTTTGGAGCCACACATGGAACGAGACCTTCACTGCACTGTAGCACCTCTTCCCAATCTATGAATCCCGTCACTCACACCCTGCAGGTATTTCTAGCACCATCATCCTTGTGGAGCATCGAGCCTGGAGGCAGGAGCCTGAAGCTACAACCACCTTTAACACCTTTCAACACCTTTTTTTGTCCATTGAGCAACCATGTATAGCAAAAAATAAATAAATAATATATGTACATATACAATATCAGGTAGATACATAAATCAGCAGATGGTAAAAACTCACTGTCTTTTAGAGTTTAGAGGTAGAGAATACAACATAAACTTATAATACTATGTAATTATATAATAATAATAATTATAATAATAATCCTTAATTATGTACCATTTATAATGTTAGATAAGCAGTGCCATGGCATGGTTTGGCCAACAAGGAGGGCAGTGGCGTTCTTCATCCCACAGTGGCCGAATCTCATACTGGACTACTATGATTCCATAGCACCCCTGCTGCTTTATGCCTGTGGCCATCCAGTACCTAGCGGACAAATGTTCTTCATATCACAAACGTAATTGTTTCCATAATTTTTATTTATGCAGGTTCCTATATTCTAATGATGCTACTTGAGCATTAATAGCTCTCCACTGTGGAGAACCTGTAGCCTGCCGAACCTAAATGAATATGAGTTACAAGCGAGGTGGATGAAAACACATGACAAAACAGCTTAAGAGCACATAATATCGGCATCAAGCACATTAACCTAGGAGAGGGCCAAGTGAACCTAACATGACATGTCAGTGTAGCCCTCAACAAATAATACTAAATACTAAATACTGGTATGATGCCATACCAGTATATACAGTTCTTCAGCTACTGAATAAACAAAGTACCTAATAAACATAGCAGAGCATTTTTCAACATGAGTTTGCCTCAGATGGATTTAAATTTGTCGTCTCAACTGTATTAGTAGCCTGAAGCTTTTGTTTTCTCCAGTGCCCTGAGCCATTAGCGCCCTGAGCCATTTCTCTTTTCTTCTTTTTTTTCCTTTCTCTGTGCTGCTGATTGGCTAACGGCAGAATGGAATGGAGAGTTTGGAATCCTCTGCAGCACAAGCAGAGACCACAGTGACAGCTCTAGCCATTGTATATATGATTTATAGGCCGGCGATCATTTTTGTAATGCCACTTTTACAGCCATAAATCAAAACAAAACCTTAAATATATTTCACTCTGGTTGTTCTGCTCCAAGTAAACTGTAAGAGGCTGAATGGATGCTGTTCTGCTGCTGGCTCTCTGTACACTCGTTAACCCCATTATCCCTTTTCCATTTTCTAATGCAAACCTGGATCACCACAGATTCCTAAAACTGAGGAGACTAAGAAGCACAAGGTGTGGAGAGAGGCGAGAGACCGTGTATGCGTGAACGTGCATGTGCATGTGCCTAAAGTGTGTACATATATAATTGCTGTTTAAACAGTGTCAAACTTGCTTTTGTGCCTGCTCTTTTGATTCCTTTGCTCTTTTGCTGGCGGCCATTTACCTTTGGAGAAGAATGAAGGTCTTGTCCAGAGCAGTACCTCAGGTCACCTTCATGCTAAATACCAGTTAGCGTTAAATGTCTTCCACATCTAGAAATGATAAGGTCAATGCTGATAGCTTTCAAACTGTGCTGGAAGAAGCAGAAATGCCAACGTGTGGAGCACCTCAGGGTGGACGCAGAAACTGAATCATATATCTGTGCTCCTTTTCTAGTGCGTAGCAAACTGTGAAGTGTTTTGTCGTTGATTTTCTGTCACCACAATGTGAGCCAGATGGGTGTGTGTGTGGAGCATGTTGTATGCTATGTATCCTCCAAAGCTGGTTTGGGGTCATTTCCTACTTCCTAACTATTTAGTGTGTTCATATTGTGTGCAAATATTTCTACATGTGTTGTTGTAACAGAATACATGTCTGGGAACAAATTGATAAACTTTTGGTGCTGGACTGTGGCAACATCAGCTGCTAACAAGGGTACACCCCCTCTAAAACCTGCCCCCAAATAGTCTGTGCTAATTGAATCTCCAGAGTTCAATCGATAACACGAGCAAAACAAGCTAGCTAGCAAAACACTATCATTAGCTAACATCATTTTTTAAAATGCATGTTGCAGGAAAATCGTTTAATTTTCAGTGCATAAAATAGTGACATGATATTTAATAAATAAAAATAAATCAAACACTTTGAAGACAGTCACCAAGATCTCTGTTTATGTTTAAAAGCTACAGCATAGCCTGGTTTAATGAAACTGTTATTAAAGGTTCATAAAAAACACACAGCAAAGTCCTAAGAAAAGGGTCATACACCACTGATTTTTTTGTGGTGAACGTATCCCTGCCTCATGCCTGCGTAAGACACTAGACTTAGAGACTTTTCAGACACTTTTTACTTTGCGACTTAAATTCTAACAAGCGACAAATCTTATGAGGGGGAAAGCAAGAAATATAAACCTGTCATAGGACTATTCATTTACTCCCACGAATGCTGCACAGCGTAACGTTACCATCAACCTCAGTTAGGAGCTCCTCCAGCAGCAGCGTCCTTCTCTCCAGTCAGCTGCTCCTCTGGCTGCAGTGTCCTTCTTTCTCTCCTCACACCATGCACATGCAGTTCACATGCAGTCCATCGGCCTTCACCACACAGTATTACATTAGAACAGTTAACATGGTCAAAATGTATTAAACTAGTCCACTCGTTTTATTTCATACATAAAAACACGAGATATCTAAATGATATTCTGACCTTCGGAAACATGCCCGATTTTAATTTCAGAGATCTAGTCACCATCCTAGTTTTGTGCAATCTGCATCAATACACATCTATATGCTTAATAGGAGTTTTCAGCCATTCTAGCTTTCATCACATCCATAGGCTAATGACTGACTTCTTGTTTACTGGACAGTGTTGACTAGCACATTGTTTCTCAACCCTGGTCCTGGAATCAGCCTGTCCTGCATATCTTAGTGGAGTCCCTGCTTTAACTCACCCCCTGCAGCTCTGAAAGGGCTTGTTAATGAGCTGATAATTTGAATCAGGTGTGTTGGGAGCAGAGAAAGTGCTAAAATATGCAGGGCAGTGTGCCTCCAGGACCAGGGTTGAGAAACACTGGACTAGCGTACCATTGCCCCTTACTTTGGCTTTCACCTTCATGAGGCTTTTAATTGGTTTACAAATGTCCCCACAACAATTAGCCCAAGATTATATGCCGTGATTGTCTCCAGGCGTTCTTGGCACGACACTCGTTATGTTATTTTAACCATAATTCTTCAATCATGTTAAATGCCTTGATTAATCCATATACCCATGAAATACATTTCTAAGATTGTTACAAACATGCTGATCAAAACATACCATGGTCATTTGTGGCTATGAGTCCAAGAGAATGTTAATTAGTAGGTTGGATCATTTTCCTTCTAATCCCTCAGTATCACTCAGCTCAATGCTAGCTAACATGGATATCTGTTAGCTGATGTAACAGAATTAGAGTTCTGTTAGTTAGAGTTCTCCTCCAAACTGAGGAGCTGCCTAATGACACTGGTTTAGCAGTGGTACTTCATTTGTCTAACTTTCACTGTCCCAGCTTGGTTGCACTGTAGCACCTTTGACATCAGGAGGCCTAACTAGGCAGGACTTGGCAACAATTAAAGTGGGCAAAAAAATAGAATTTAATCTTTCTGCAACATCAATACTGAGATCACATTGAACAGGCCGTACAGAAACGCGATTGAATTTTAACTGTAGATTGAAATTTGACTTGTCTCTTGACCTGAATGAACTGCAGATGAGCCCCAGCCCGGCTTTGGAGATGCTGCTGTGCTTTTCAGATAAGCCATCTGTGCTTGTTAATCATAAAACCGCATGTCTGCCATACATTTTTACAGCTTACAAGTTGCTTTCTTTCTTATAGGATGACTACATCCCTTACCCCCGGATAGAAGACGTGAGTACAAACATGCATGCAAGCTTACACGAATGCATATGTAAATAGAGCACACCGTAACTGTTTATAGTTGTACAGACCTCTCCATGCTCCACCTACCAATGCGTTCTCTCAGCTGTTGTGAGACTGGACAGGTTTTACAGAATACTGGTACAAATCAGGTTTACAGCCAAATGAGAACACAACAGAGGTGTTATAAAGTACAGAGAAACTGAAAGTATGAGCTGGTCAAAAGTTGATTTGTTTATGTGGACCGAACTGATATAAAATCTTGTTTGGCTCATTAAATTGCCATTAAATTTCAGTGCTTGATTGCTTGTTTCATGTAAAGTGTCTATAAAACCAGTTCAGCTGTAGAAGTGTTTGGGTACAGTCTTTTGGAGCCAAAAATATACATAGAAAACTTTGACCATCACATTGCATGGGATTACTTGTCACTCATCCTTCAACCTGCAGCAGAATGCTGTGCTTCTGCTTCCCATTTTGCACGGCCATGATGCTATGATGATGTGGGGCAGTTAATGGGCAGTACTGGTCATTGATTACACTTACATTTACCGCATTTAGCAGACGCTCTTATCCAGAGCCACTTACAAAAGGGCTTAGAGTATGTATCCCAGCTAGTACAAATAGACTGAAGTCTAAAACTCCCCTTGAGCTCAGACGCTGCCCAAACAAGGGCCGGTGCTGATACCTAGAAAGAAGAATCCAGAGTTAAACACAGCGTAAGTGCACTACGTAGCAATCCCAAGCCAGTGCTCGTACCTAGAGAGAGGATAAGTTAGGCTCAGTATAAATGCAATACAAGGCAGCTGTGGGCTGGAGGTTAGGGAACAAGCCTTGTAATCAGAAGGTTGGTTTGGTTCCCAGAACTAAAGGACACAAATTAAGTGCCCTTGAGCATGTCACCTAACCCTGACCTCCTCCCTGGACACTGTGGATAGGGCTGCCCACTGCTCTGGGCATGTGCCCCCTAGTGTGTGTGTTCACTAGCGCGTGGGTGTTTCAGTGCGCAGATGGCTTAAATGCGGAGGTTGAATTCCTCCCTGTGTAGGGCATAATTGCGTAGCACTAATTGGTTCTAATTAGTTCTAATTAAACTAATTACTAATGGCCATAAAACCAATTACAAATTACCAGTAGGTCTAAATGAAGCTCTAAAAGGAAATGAATGTATTTTCACAAAACATTTATGCACTACATTTTCCTATTAGCTCAAATGCCATTTTTGCTAATATCCTGTAATGCTTGTCCAACCTAGCAACAGTTGCTATGAAGGCATTTATATGCAGAGGATGTAATGGTTGCTTACCAGAGCATTTCCGGACTGTGTCCCTACACTGACTGCACTAGTAACGTCTATATGCTGTTTTTGTGTAGGTGCTGGAGAAGGGCAGTCCATACCCTCAGGTGATCCTGCCTCAGTTTGGGGGTTACTGGATTGAAGATGCAGAGGCTCCAGTGGGTACCCCCACCTCCTCAGACAGCAGCTTCTGTGAGGAAGAGGAGGCTGAAGGCTCGGGCCCAGGGGGAGAAGGAGGAGGATTAGGGTACCGACTCGAGAGCAACAGTACTGCGCGAGCTTATCGCAAACACTTTCTGGGCAGGGTGAGCATAAGAAAGCATACAAAGAAGCTATATTTGTTGGGTGACATAGTGTGTTGAACATATGCTAAACTCACTTTACACTTCATTAGGTGCACCACCTTGTATCTACAGTCAATGTCCGTTTTAGCAGCTCCACTTATCATATAGGAGTGATTTGTAGTTCTACAAATACAGACTATAGTCCATCTGTTACTCTGTGTACCTCCACGTTAGACCCCATCACCACGACGTCAGTGTGCCACTGCAGTGCTGAGAATGATCCACCACCCAAATAATACCTGCTCTGTGGTGGTCCAGGATGAACAGCGTGAAAGGGGGCTAATAAAGTAAGCAGAGAAACAGATCGATTGCGGGTTGTAATTGTGGGAAAACAATGGGCACCTATATTGATGAGTGGAACTGATACAATGAGTGCAGATACAAGGTAGATGTAGCCAGTATAGTGCTCAGTGAGTGTACTTAGCAACAGCAGAAAAGAGGAACTACATTTAACACTGTTAATACTTCCCTATTCAGTACGCAGTGTCAGCATGCAATAAATAATATGTTATTAATAGAGATTGCACTGAGTGTTTTATTAATGATACCTTCTAAAGAGAACTTAATTCTGTGACCCACTCAATAGTTTTAACATTAATAAGAGAGTATGGTCCAAAATGTTCAAATAAGTATTTTTGTCCCCACACTCTTCCACTCATCATGCTTTTAGAATCTTGCTGATTGATACATTTTTAATAAATTACATTTTGGGTGAAATTAGGTTCTGTTATACCTATATACAAACTGAATAATGGATTAATAGGTTTGACATTATAAGGTAAAATGTCTCTTTGTGATGTGTAGTTACCTGCAAACGTTTGAACACCCCTCCTCAACATACATATTTAGTTCATTTTCAGAGTGCAAAAAAAGCAAACACGTCATCCACAGGAAACCAAATAAAATATGACATTTAGGCAGTTTCTGGTGAGCAGTTTCTCTTTATTTGCCAAGATCAACACACAGTGGGAAATTATATATATATATATATATTTTTTATATATTATTTATATATATCTAAATTATATATATCTATATATAATATAAAATATGCCATAACTTTGGCTCAAGTCACTTTTTATGTTTTATTTGTTGTTTCCAATACTTTAATATTTGCATTAATAAGCACTAGTTGTGTATTAAAACATGCAGAAGCATGCATAAACACAAACATGTCATTTAACCCATGGTGTCCAAATCTTTACATACAACTGTATCTATGTTGTTCTTGAGGACCATTTAGGATAAAGCTTTGGCACATATACTACTGTTCAAATGTTGGGAGTCACTTGTCATATTAACAATTGCTGTTAGTTTGTTCAGTAATAAGTTTTTTAATTATATTTACATTGTAGACTGCAATATTATACACTAGATAAGTTTTGATCAATATTAATCACATGATAAGTTGTACGACAACTTTATGGATATTTATTCTCTTGATCAAATCACAAAGAAGATGACTCAACAAATATAAACAGATAATTATAGTATATATTTTCCAAATGTAATAGCTTTATTGCTGAAGCTGAAATGCTGCTTTATAGATACAGTTTTAAAGTACTGGCATCACATAATCATTCCATTGTTCCATCAACACTTACTGCATTAGAGAAAATACACTATATTGCCAAAAGTATTCACTCACCCATTCAAATCAGTGAATTCAGGTTTTCTAATCACTTCCATGGCCACAGGTGTATAAAACCAAGCACCTAGGCATGCAGGCTGCTTCTACAGACATTGGTGAAAGAATGGGTCGCTCTCAGGAGCTCAGTGAATTCCAGCATGGTACTGTGATTGGATGCCACCTGTGCTACACGTCCAGTCATGAAATTTCCTCCCTACTAAATATTCCACAGTCGACTGTCAGTGGTATTATAACAAAGTGGAAGCAATTGGGAGCAACAGCAACTCAGTCACAATGGTAGGCCACATACAATGACAGACCGGGGTCAGCGGATGATGTGGTGCATAGTGCGCAGAGGTCACCAACTTTCTGCAGAGTCAATCACTACAGACCTCCAAACTTCATGTGGCCTTAAGATTAGCTCAAGAACAGTGCAGAGAGAGCTTTATGAAATGGGTTTCCATGGCAGGGCAGCTGCATCCAAGCCTTATATCACCAATGCAGTGGTGTAAAAAAGCACGCCGCCACCAGACGTTTGCCCACCAGACGAGCGTGAGATTTTGGTTGTGTGTGTGCAAACCACTGGTTTGGGCAGGTCAGCATGCGTCCCGTATGCCCTTAATGTCAGCTCTTTTTCGTTTATCAGCCTTAAATCTCTCTCTTTGAGAAGCGTGCCTCTCTTCGCTTTTTTGTGCTGTGGAGAGTTTGATGGAAGTGTGAGAAAGTGGTTCTTCCGCTGAGCAGTACAGAGAGATATTCATTCAAAGCCAGTCATTTGGAAAATAAAGCTCTCCATTTCTCGGTGTGAAGGGGAGATTGAGCGGGTGAGGAATTCAGAGGAGGTGAAATGAAGCCTGTGTAATTACTCTCTCTTTTTTTCCTTTCAGGAACACATGAACTATTACTGCACAGGCAGTAGTTTGGGGAACCTCATCATGTCCTTAAAGCACGAGGAGGCTGAGGGGCAGGAATTCCTCCGCATCATGCTCAGGTACGACACACATACATACGCTTCCTGGCCTTTTTGTTAGAAACAGCTGTGCACCTGCTCAGCTATGCAGTTATCTGGTCAGCCAATCGTGTGGCAGGAGCGCAAGGCATGAAATAATGCAGACACGGATCAAGAGCTTTAGTTAATGCTCACAACCAGCATCAGAATAGAACTAAATGCGATCTAAGCGATTTTGTGCCGTTTGCCATAAGCAGCATGAAACCACGAACCCAACTGCCTTTATCAACAGTTCAGGCTGGTGGTGGTGGTGTAATGGTGTGCTTATTTTGGACGCCACATTCCTTCCTTCCTTCACAATTTCATGCCAGGCCCTGCGTGATGATGCACCTTGACAAACTTGAACTTGACAAAGAGTTCTGTGTGCTTCAGTGGCTTCCTCACTCACCACATCTGAATCCAGTACCTTTCGGAAGTGGCAGAACTGGAGGTTCACAGCATGAATGTGCAGCTGACAAATCTGCAGGAACTGCATGATGTCAGCATGGACCAGAATCTCTATGAAATGTTTTCAGCACCTTGTTGAATCCATGCCACAAAGAATTCACGTTTTTGGGGAGCCTGGGTGGGCATAAACATGCATTGGAATTCTTTATTTAGGTTCAAAATCTAAGATACATAATAAACACAGTTTTTTTCCTGTGTCTGTTAGAGATACACATTCAATATGGGCCATAAATGTCACAGCTTGGTCAAGACTACAGTTCTTGTACTGCAAGGTTTCTGCTAGCATCCCTATAGAATCCTAATCGTTAGTGCTAACAGCTCACTGATTAGGCCACTGCTGATGTTCAGTTAGTGAAATATTTAGGACCTCCAGAAGGCCGAGAGTGACCTTTTGTCTTCTCATGAAATTGGTCCTGCCTATGCATTTATATTGCCATTTCCTGTGTTAAAGT
Source organism: Semaprochilodus insignis (assembly GCA_034552555.1). Classification (NCBI taxonomy): domain Eukaryota; kingdom Metazoa; phylum Chordata; class Actinopteri; order Characiformes; family Prochilodontidae; genus Semaprochilodus; species Semaprochilodus insignis. The sequence continues at coordinate 163,215 of CM067488.1, forward strand.
GAGGCTGTGGGGGAAGGAGTTTCAGAAGTGTTGAAGGAATAGTGCAGAGAAGCAGAAACGAGAGTTGAGGCGATGATGCTAGTATGACGTGTTGTTGTGTCCCAGTCTATACATCTTATTAAAGACTAGAATGTTATCATGGCCTGAAACCTCACACAGAAAATTGGCCAATCAGCAAATGTTCCTCTAGGTTTATCTAGGTAGATATAGCTAAGCAAGCTCTCTTGTTGTTCACTAAAGAAAAGGGCCTAATATGTTACAAATGCATTAGAGGAGCCATCAGCATAATTATGAAGTCACAGAGGAATGAACCAATCATGTTTTGATATCCTATCATGCTGGTCGTCATTTCGAAAATTTCCTGGGCATGAAAACGAGCCTGTGGTGAGAGGAATTTCGGAAGTGTTGACACAGTACAGAACTGCTTAATTGAAGCAGGAGCGTTGAGGCGGTGATGCTAGTATAGGATGGTGTTGTGTCCCAGGGTGTACAACTTATCAAAGACTGATTGATTTCTGAGTAATCCAGGCACTTTTTGCCAGTGGATTGACAAGACAAAGTGAAATGTTTGTACCTTATTTTTAGGAAATGTATCACAAGCTAGCATTAGCTTGACATAAAAGCATTGCAGCCTTAACTGGCTTTTCTACTTCATTTGAGCACTGTTTTGCACTGTGCACACATCCAAAATTCCTCCCATCGCAGCCTTGATTTTATGTCCAGGAAGATTTCAAACACCGACTGGCATGATATCAGGGAAAATGTGAAATCAAAACATCTGGTTAATTTCCTCTGTGACTTCATAATTACACTGATGGTTCATCTAATGCTTTTCTACCATATTAGCTTTGCGACACAAGCATGAATCTACTGAATAAAAAATCAGCTAAAATTACAGGCATATATTTTTTTTAGTTCCCAGAAATCATTAGGCCTTCTCTGAAGGTCTAGAAGGCCCTGAGGGGTTCCCACTGATGATAAAAAGGCCCAAATGTGGCTTACAAACACTTTGACAAGATATTTTGTAGGTTGTTTTACTTTTGTTTGTGTAAAAACAAGGATTTGAAACCCCCTTGCACACAGTCTAGGTATCCAAAAATAAATACAAGGAGACTTTATGAACTAATTAAAGTTTATAATTAAATAATATTTAATTCAATAGTAATTAAATGTAATACATAATTAATAAATAATTAAGTATAATAATTCCAAAACACAACCTCCCTCCATGTAAGAACCAAAAGATCAACTCACAGGCATATACAGTTTTCTCTCTATGACAGGGATGTCCAGTCTGATCTGCTAAAGGCAGATGTAGCTGCAGGTTTGCGTGCCAGAGATGCAGGAGCACACCTGATAAACTGTTAAGGACTGAGACTAATCAAATAAACAAATATAATCAAGTGTGTGCTTGACTGGAATGGAGCCCTGCAGCCACACCAGCCCTGTAAGGATAAGACTGAACACCCCTGTTCTGCATCAATTCATCATCCGTTCTGTACAAGTCTTCATCCATCTTTCACTTTTCCAGGTCAAAGACGAAGACTCTTCATGACAGGATCCCACTGGAGGGACTGCCCCAGCTGCCCAGCGTGCCTCAGATAGCCAAGGTGTGCATCATCCACCAGTTCTTCGTTTATAACTCCTCATAAGTGAAGCTTGGTCACTCATTTTTCAAGCTGTCATATACCAGCGGGTGATACAGAAAAACCTGTACCACCATGATACTTGAAGAAATTGCCATGATACACATCATCATAATATTTAGTTTGTCTGATGTTTGCAAACACATTGTAGCAGACACAGTACACTAGCATGACAAGAGTGGCTAATAATAATAATAATAATAATAATAATAATAATAATACTTAAACATTATGAGAAAAATGATATATAATATAATATAATATAATATAATATAATATAATATAATATAATGACATTATGGTGTAACATCCAGTCATCTACATATTACTAGGGCACTATAGTAATGGTAATCTTGACTGGAGATGCAGCACTAGACTGGTGCTGTAACAACTTGGTTCACCCAATTAGTCCATCATACCTAGTAGTTGTAACCATACCTGGGACACCTTTGTAAAACTTTAGGAAATAGGATTTAGAACTATTGGCCATGACAGAGGAATTTTGTCTTCCACATTTAACCTATCACACTAGTGAACACAAACATTAGGGGGCCATGAGCACACTTGCCCAGGGCAGTAGGCAGCCCTATCCACTGTAGCCAGGGAGTAGCTGGGAGTTAGGTCAAGGCCCCTTCAGCACTGTTAGTTCAGGGAATCAAACCAGCAGTCTTCTGGTCACAAACTTGGTTCCCTAACCTCCAGCCCACTACTGCCCCCAAGACTAGAACTCAGATCACTGAAGTCCAGAGTGCTAACCATTACACCATGGAACCCACTGAACGGTAAACAATGTGATGCATGGGTTACAGTTCCATATATAAGTATGTATTGCGATATTGCATGCAAAGTGATATTGCATTTTTTATGAATAGCGCACCGCCATATTGCTTATAGGATTGCTAATGCTAATGTTAGCGGTGCACCCTTCCGCTACTTGTTTACTATAAAGCGGAAGAGTCTACTGACTGCTAGTTTTCAGGGGGTTAAACACAAAATAGACGACTGTCTGCCACCAGTTTGTAGATGAAAACTATTCATTACAAATGGATACTGTGTTTTTTGAGCACCAGTATAGTGTCACAATACATGATTACAATACAAAATGTCAATAATGTCAAAAAAACTAATCCAATTAAATTCAATTCAACTTTATTGTTATTATACCATTATGAAACACAGTTAGGCTCCTTCTCCAGTGCAGTGAAATATAAATAAATAAATAAATAAATAAATGAATGAATGAATAAATAAAGTACTAACAGTGTGAAGACAAATAGACAATATGTGCATAAACAGTAACAGTAATACGTGCAAAGTGTGTAAGAGCAGTACCTGTATGTCAGAATATGAAAACTAGAACTGAGGTGCAGTTAGCATATGCAGGAGGCAAAAACAGCTTAGTGTATGTGTACATGTAGGAAATTACGTTGAGGTAACAAAGTGTGGAGTTAAGTTAAGTAAGTGGTTGTAAACAGTAGATGGGACACAATCCCGTTCCATAACTGAACACAATAACACTAACATGTCAGCCTACCACGAACCCTTACCGTGACACATGCAGCTGTGGGTGATGATACAGTTCTGTGCTGTACTGATGACGTATGTGATGACACAGCTGTGTGTGTAATAGCAGAGCCTCCTGTCTGATGAGAGAGCTGTATGTGTGTGTCTTTCAGCTGCTTTGTGATGACGTCACAGGTCTGAAGTTCAATCCGGTTCTCTACCCTAGGGTGAGTCTCTCACTCTCTCTCCAGCTCATTCCCAGACATACACACACGTACGCGCCCTGTAAGGCTGCAGAGTCGACCCTACCTGCTGCCTTTTTGTCATAAAGGCTAATTGGGGTAGAGTTCTGCTCTATTTGCAGTCGCCCAGGTCATCTAAGCTAATGTCTGCGCACCCTGGGGCACTGTAAAGTCCATCTGCTTTGCTAATGCCCGGCAGTGTCGGTCTGTGCGCGCTTCGGCGTCACCCGGATCATCTCAGGACCCATTTGGGCTCTCAGCCATGGCAAACACGAAGCCCTTGCTGAATTATGAAAAGGTCCTGACACGCATATGCTCCTGCTGCCGGCTGTCCCTCTCTCTCACTGCCTCTCTCTGTTTTTATCTCTCCCCTCAGGGCTCCCAACTAATAGTCAGTTTTGATGAGCACGAAGTCAACAACACCTTCAAGTTTGGGGTCATATATCAGAAGTTTGGGCAGGTGGGTGTTATTGGTGAAAAGGAGTGGAATTTTGTGGAGCTTTGCTACTTAAAGGAGAATTCCACCCATTTTTCAACTTTGCTTTGTTTGTAGTTGTTGTGATGCAAACAAAGTCATTCAGAGTGGTTTGATGTAAAGTGATGTACTGAAGGATAATTTGCCATCTCAAATTTCCTGCAGTCAACTGCAGTTTCCTTCGGGCTCAATAAAGTGTTATCTGGTCTTATCTTAAATGACTTTACAGTGGTGGTGATAGGACCCAGGGATCATGATACCTACAAGCCAAAAGTCATATTATTTACTTTCCTAAATGACCAGTGAACCTACATGAGTATTATATTGTCACTGTCCTAGGTTTATACTGTGATGAACTCCTTACAGTGGTCACTGGTTTCCCTGGTAATAGTGACCTGAGTTTCATTCTGACTTTCAGGTCCATTTCTTATTGCTACTCTAACAGTTATTGGTTATTCTATATTCAATATTTCTTATAATTGTACATTCTTGACTTTTTATGTAGTTTTTGTGCTTGTGTTGTTATCCGGTGTGGACCAGAGGAGGATGGGTTCCCGTTTTGAGTCTTGACTCCTCTCGAGGTTTCCTCCTCTTCCTCTGAGGGAGTTTTTTCTTGCCATTGTGATCCTTGGCTTGCTCATTGGGAGTTTGGGCCCAGATTCTCTGTAAAGCTGCTTTGTGACATTACAACATCTGGTGTAAAATTGTTGTATGAATAAACTTGACTTGACTGTCCAAAGAAAAACAAGTCTCTCCAAAATGGCAGCTTTACAGCAGAGGCTAAAAACCTTATGTAGTTTGAATGTAAGTCAATGGAAGCAGACTTTTTTCCAATAAATTTCGGGGCATATCTGTTGGTCCATTTATCATTAAATTTACACACACTGTTAACAGCAGCTGCTGTGTTCAAATGATGCATGAAATCAAAAATCAACAAAAATGGAGATACATGTTTTTCATTGGACAGTGATGATAAGTAGTGTTGATGTTGATACAATAAAAAAAAAATCTTTGGAAAAAGAAAAGTTTTCTTTGGAAAATATGTTGTCATTAGGCAAGAAAATGCTTTAGGCCAAAACCAAACGATCATAACCCCTATAAACCAAAAGCTCAGACATAAGGCAACATATATTTACAACCACTAGCTTTCCGTAAGGAAGCTTTTATAGGCTTTCCACTCCTCAGACGTCTGGTTCCTATTGGCACCACTGTGAAAAATTCTGACTCATTAGGTTTCTTCAGAACAAAGCATTTTGCATCAAACCATCAAACCAAAGGCTTTATTTACATCTAGATTTAATTTTGCAGAAATGTTAAAGCCTGAAATTCTCTTATAAGACCAAGCTTGTTCCTCATGGGTTCTCTTTGTCTACCTCAGACGTCAGAAGAAGAATTGTTCGGAAATAACGAAGAGACGCCGGCGTTTGCTGAGTTCCTTAGCACGCTGGGAGACGACATCGAACTGCAGGACTTTAAAGGGTGACTCACTGTAACCCAACACATGCCACTTATACACTTAATTAGGCCTTCAAGTACACATGCATTGCACCTATTACGCAGTAAGCTCTTCATTAAGGCCATTATATAATTATGCTTTAATTAAGGTTATTACAATCAATCAATGCTACAACAGTAATGCTGATCATATATACTCCCAGGCTACTTTATTGGAATCACTAGTCTAATACTGGCTAGAACCTTCTTTGCTCTCAGAGCAGCCTGGTGGTGGAAACATTCCTTAAAAATTCTAGTCCATGTTAACACATTATGTAAGTCCTCTGAACTCGTTGTCATGTTTGTAGAACCAGTTTGAGATGACATTGTGACAAACAGCTATTAAATGATGGGTAAATCGGGCCGATAAATGGATACACATGGTCAGTAACAATACTCAGACAGGCTGTGGAATTCAAACAAAGCTTAATTGGTACTGGGATGCAATGTATGGCAAGAAAACACCCCTTACATTTACCACAATCACCATATACTTTGGCCGAAGTTGAGATCAGACCTCAGATCAGACATCAGGTGAGGTTTTTCCAGTCCTCAGCTGTCCAGCCAATGTAGTTTTAGATTCCTGTTATTGGCTTTCAGGAATGTTACCTGATTTGGTCTTTTGCTGTTGTAGCCCATCGACATTTTAAGGTTCAATGTACGCTCTGAGATGCTTTGCTGATCACTACTATTGTAAAGTCTGGTTATTTTAGCATCTGGTCAGCTAGAACAAGTCTAACCATTCTCATCTTCCTCTGATCCACAAAAAACTCTCAACTCTCAGCTCTGAAAATCCCAGGAGATAAGCAGTTTTCAGAATCCAACCACAGTCAAGGACACTTAGACATTTTTTCCTATTCCAACATTTGATATAAGCATCAGCTGAAGCTCTTGACTTGCATCTACAAGGTTTAATGCACTTTTGCCACATGATTGGCTGATTGTGACCGAGCAGATTTTCAGGTGTTCCCAATAAATTGGCCACTAAGTGTATGTTCTTCCTTCATTTTAAGGTGAAATCCCCCCTTACGGCTTCCTACTCCCTATGTAGTGTTTTGCACAGGTCATGAATCTATGGCTTCTGCACTCAAATGGCTACATACCGGCTGGACACTTATCCAGCTAAAGGCTGAATATGAATCACGTTCTATTCAACATGCATACTGTATATATTCTGTTCAATTTAATGCAGCATTTGGGGGTAGAAGCCACTATTTCATGACCCACATAGTGCACTACTTAGGGAGTGGGAAGCCATTTGGGATTCAGCCCTAGTTAAACCATTTGTCCCCATTTAATATTAATGGTTCCCTATAGTTTATCTACAAACATGTCAGGATTAGAACCAGCTGTATTAAGTTTAAGGTTAGATGGGTCGAGGTTAAGATTGATGAAATACAGAGATCAGGTCGATATGTAATTTAGGTGTTGAATTTAATGCAATAGATCTAGAGTTGTCAGTTAACAATAAGGGTGTCTAGAAAGCATCTGCAGTGGACCACTAAGAATATGGGACGTTAATTTCTGTATGATGCTTTTGTCCTCAGGTTCCGTGGGGGTTTGGACGTGTCTCACGGGCAGACAGGCTCTCAGTCTGTCTACACTGTGTTCCGCAACAGAGAAATCATGTTCCATGTCTCCACTAAACTTCCCTTCACAGAAGGAGATGTACAGCAGGTAAACCACATACTTCCATCAGGTAGCCCTGTTCACGTTCTCAGTGTGTTCCTCACTTCACATTTTCATACATCATTGGTTCCCCGTCTTTTGTCCTGGCATACCCCTGCGCTGCAAATCGTCCCTAACCAGGTTTCCATCCATCTGTCAAATTAAATTTAAACCGTATAACTGAATTGTCTCAAAACATTATGCTAATTAGGGTGTGTTTCCTTGAGCAATATAAAAGAGAATAAAACTCATTATGTAACATCAGTAACGGCACTTCTAAGCAGTATGGACTGAGCTTACAGACACATCTTTAATGCTGTTACTGTTTGGTTAGTTCCATGGTTATTTTACTCTGACAAACATAACAGCTTAGGACATGTCCAGTAATCAGTTGCAGGCACTTGTCTGTTTACTGTATAATAGCAATTACTAATAGTAATACTTAGCACTGTAATACTACTATAGCACTGTTATGGTTATGTATATACACTCAGCATCAAAAAATAGTTGCACGCAGAATATGGGCAATATTTATTGAGCTACACATACATGACCACCATGTTTGCTAATGCAACATGCCAAACGTCTCGGCATGGAGTTGTAGAGGTTCCTAATGGTGTCCTGTGATAATCCATCCCATGCAGCTTGAATATTCTCACACAGTTCCTGCAGATTTTGCGGTAGGGGTGGAGGTGGAGTGACACCAGNGGGCAATATTTATTGAGCTACACATACATGACCACCATGTTTGCTAATGCAACATGCCAAACGTCTCGGCATGGAGTTGTAGAGGTTCCTAATGGTGTCCTGTGATAATCCATCCCATGAAGCTTGAATATTCTCACACAGTTCCTGCAGATTTTGCGGTAGGGGTGGAGGTGGAGTGACACCACACCTTCTGGATGTGTGACCGTGGTGTCTCCACTCAGGGATTTGTTGGTCATGTCCACCAAGACAAAAGCAGGACTCATCACTGAAGATGACCTGCTGCCATTCTGAGTCACTCCATGACAGTCACTGGCACGACATCATTGCAGTCTTTGGCAATGTTGACGTGGTGTTAAGGGCAGTTGTCGTAACAGTCTGTGTGCATGTAGTCCTACGTCATGCAGCCGTCTGCCAATGGTGTTGGCACTATGAGGGCATCACTCTGAATGTCTGTAATCGTGGTTGTTGGGTTAGTCCGGTACAGCGATAAGCCCCATCCATGCTTACCTCACATGCACGTCCGAGTGTGAAATTTGAATCATTTGCATGTCTCACAATGTTAAACCTACCCACTAGGTTTCATTCCTGTCGGTTGATTGCTTCTGGGTGCAGCTATTTGTGCAACTATTCTTTTGATAATATGTATATGTGTATAATATGGTCAGGTGTCCACAAACTTTTGACAATATAGTATGTACATGATTCAACCTCAAACCGCTACATGAAATTTGATGACTTTTGGATTCGTACAACTTCTTCTAACTTAGAAACTGTCCATGAAAACAGTGTGATGTGGTAGAGTAAGTGTTGAAAGGCGATCTTGTTCTACTATGAAACCATTGTAGTTGTTTAACCGCATTTTAGGGAAGTGAAGATGTTTTAGTTAAATGTTTGTGATATATCTTGTTCTGTGTCTTGCAGCTGCAGAGAAAGAGGCACATTGGGAATGATATTGTGGCTGCAGTCTTTCAGGAAGAGTCTACACCATTTGTTCCTGACATGATTGCCTCTAACTTTCTCCATGCATATGTGCTGGTGCAGGCAGAAAACCCCTGCACTGACCACACCACCTACAAGGTAATGCTTAGATTATAGATAGCCTGATCCAGTTCTACCCCTGAAGTGATACCCAGTTTACATCTGGTCACTTCATGTGACTAGTATCTGGATTGTGTCCTGATAAGATTTCAGCCATATGTATTTGCACTCTGGTTAGTCGGACTGAAATCAGATTGCTGTGTGGGATAGATTACGCCAGTCCAGTTGTTATGCTTCACCCAACTAGCAACTGTTTATCAGTTTAGCCTCTAAAGTCTGCAGTTTGTTTTGCACAGTTGTGTCCGTCCGTATTGCTGTTAAGCAGTTTGCTTCATCCAGTGCACAACCACGTGCGTCTCAATGACATACTGCATGGGCAGGAGTTTGGGTAGAACTTGAAGGGGTTTAGGGTATACTGGGAGAAGTTTGGGTTGCACTGGGAGGGGTTTTGATTATACTGGGAGGAGTTTGGGTTATATTGTGAGTGGATTTTGTTTGTGTTGGGATGAGTTTGGACTGTACCGGGAGGGGTTTTGGTTGTACTGGGAGGGGTTTGGGTTGTACTGGTAGGGGATTGGGTTATACTGGGAGGAGTTTGGGTTTTACTGGTAGGGGGTTGGTTGTACTGGGAGGGGTTTGGGTTGTACTGGTAGGGGATTGGTTGTACTGGGAGGGGGTTGGGTTATACTGTGAGGGGTTTTGGTTTGACTGGGAGGGGTTTGGATTGTACTGGAAGGGCTTTGGGTTATACTAGGAGGAGTTTGGGTTGTACTGGTAGGGGGTTGGTTGTACTGGGAGGAGTGTGGGTTGTACTGAGAGGGGTTTGTTTGTGGAATGTGTTTTGGTGAAATGGATACGCATATGCTGCTATAACATGTGCATTTACGCTTGCATATTTATGTGGCTTGGCCTCATAAGATATAATCCTGACACTCAAGATGCATAAAGTGATCAGGTATAAAAGGGGTCTAAGTTGTTTAGCTCTGAAATTCTGATTAAACTAAGTACTGAATCAGTATTTGATTTTTTGTAGATAATCTAGCTACAGAGCGCAAATTTGCACTGTAGATATTGAGAGTAAATTGTGGATAATGTGGGTTTATGTCACCTCTATGATAATATATTTGGTTAGTCTTAATACAATTCGTGACCATTCATTGAAATATGCCTAGATTGACATTAGATTAGATTGAACCCAGTGTTAGTGTCCAAACAACCCAGCAGATAAAAAAAGTGGAGTGATCTATGTGTTTACTTGCATTGCAGGTTTCTGTCACGGCCCGCGAGGACGTGCCCCCGTTCGGTCCACCACTGCCAAACCCTGCAGTGTTTAAGAAGGTGAGAAGGAGATGAAGGCTGTGTCAGGTTCTCTTAGCCCTGCGTGTGCGTTAGTGGACAAACAAGATGGTGACCAAGCTGATTTTTCTCCTTGCAGGGTCCTGAGTTCCGAGAGTTTCTGCTGACAAAACTGATCAATGCAGAAAACGCCTGCTACAAGTCTGACAAGTTTGCCAAGCTGGAGGTGAGCAGAAACTACACTGCGTGTACAAGCCAGTACATCTCTGTTCACCTTTATTTTCTTATTTGAGCAATAACCACAGTAAGATCAAACAGATATTAAGGTCACTGTCCCAGAAAATGTGTCACCTGTGACTGAAATATACCTAATACCGTGTAATACCTCCACAAGCACCAATAACAACTGCGAGTTGATTTGGTTTCTGGATGTAGCCACATCAATGTTCAGACACTCTTGCGTGAAAGAATTCCTCAGTTGGGCCAGATTTGGTGGATGCCTTCCCTGCACAGTTCTGAGGAGAATTTCCTGTAGACTGGGATTTGTGCCATTGCTGGTAGACCCGTATGACCGTACGCTTCCATACACCTGTAAATTCAGTTACTTCCTTCACACTATGGTCTTTGGCACGCCCAAATGCAGTCACTCCTTTTAGCCAGTCATTAACATCTGCTTTGGACCCATTTACCACACATGGAACGAGACATTCACTGCACTGTACCACCTCTTCTCAATCTACATGTCCATCATCCTCATGCAGTGCCATTTGTAGGAGCCTGAAGATATTACCACCTTAAATAAACTCATTTTTTAGTCCTGTGAGTTTATGAGCACCTCAAGAGTAAGAAATGTTCTTTTTCTGTGGTTTGTATTCTGAACGTATTATCTGATTGTACACTACACCTTTGTATAGGGTTAGCATTGTTCAGACAGTAGCTATTATTCATGCCTGGAGGTCGAAGGCTGCTTTATTAGCAACTGCTTAGGTCTGGGCCTGAAACACAGTACAGTAAAGCTGGAAGCATGCTGTATGCCGCCCTTGATGTTTGACATGGAAATGGTTTGGCAAAAACAATTTTACACTTACCCCAGATGTAGTTAATCACCCGAGATATGTTTACTGTGCAAATTTTGCCTATGTAGTTTAGCACTCAAGCTACGAGGCTAAAGTTGCTAACAAACACTAGACGTCAAGAGTCACCCAAATACATATACCTCCCAGAAAATTAAATTAATCAATTTAAACCTCATTCAGGTCTAAATGAAGTGTTTGCAGAAACATGCTGGTGTGGTTAAGGGCACAGTATGACTTGCTGTGAACTATAGAAACAGAAAAAACTTCACAATGTAGGTAAAGGCTGTGGTCAAACTGTCTTTGACAACAAGTATTGAACTCTGCGTCCTACCCCTTGTGTATGCACACACACACCGTGCAGGCATATGGGTACTAGCCTAAATTCTCGATTTTTGTTGGCTTATTTCATTAACACATTTCTTCAGTTTCAACAATTAAAGCTTTATAGCTCTTAATAAATAGAAAGCCAGAAACTGCCGACATCTCCAGCATCCATGTGCCTGTGTGACATGTGTGCATGCAAATGGTCATAATTTGGCACAAGATCTGTCATCTAGCTCACAATAAGTCGTAGTGTGTCTTAAACCACATCAACCAAGTCTGTACAACCGTAGACTTGGGTGACTTGGATGACTATTGAGTTCTGCTGTTTGTTAGCTGCGTCAGCCTTGTTGCTTCACTTCTAAGCCAAAGAAGCAAAAATTAGGAACCAAACATCTTGGCTGATGGACGACGTCTGAGGTAAATGGAAAATTATGACAATTACTTTTTTCTGACAAATCATTCCTCACTTCAGCAGGGAGTCCTTGTATAAATAAACAAGTGTATCTAAATGAACTTTGGTGATGTGTGTGTGTGTTCCAGGGGAGGACGCGAGCAGCACTCCTGGATAACCTGCATGATGAACTGCACAGACAGACCCAGGCCACGCTAGGCTTAGGCTCAGTTACAGATGAGGATAAACTGGAGAACGGAGGGCACGGAGGCCTGCTGGAGTCTTTTAAGGTGAGTCTTTCCACACTCTGAAAAATAAAGGTGCCAAAAAGGGTTCTTTGTGTGATGTTGTAGAAGATCCACTTTTGATTGCATGAAGAATCTTTCAATGGATGCTTCTTTTGTGTGTGTGTGTGTGTGTGTGTTAAGACCTGTGTGCCTTAAAACAGTGTACATGTCCAATACCATGTATATATAAAATATTAACCAAATGGGAATGTTTGTTTATTGTATATTACAAAAAAAACAAACAAACATGGCAAGTAGGCAAAACAGTACTTGGCCACCACTGTCACCCTGTGATGTTGAGGATGTGGCTGCGGTGGAGTCAGTCCTACAGTTTTTCTCTTGAGTAATGTCACGCTCTAACTAAAGCTGGAATAGCTGAATGACATAGCTATTAGATATAAATTAAATATTTAGCTCGCTCAGTGGGCGAAAGAGAGAGAGAGCAACCACTGGATGCGGCAACAAAAATGGCATCCTGCCAGTAAAATAATTTAGTCTATTTAAAATTATTTTAAAGTTAACAATTTTAATTTAATTTTATTTTTAATACAATTTTAAGTTAATTTATTAAAAGTATTTTGTGTGATTTATACAAGATATTTGAATGGTCCTGGATATGTACACCATCTTGGGCCCTATATGTCTTATCAGTCTGGGTTCCTTTTAAGTTGCTATACATCAAGTGAAGGTTTTCACAGGTCGAAAAGATTCTTCAGACTCACAAATCTCTTTTTAAAGATGGTTGCTCTTCTATGGCATCTCTTGAAGAACCCTTTGAGGTGATTTTTTAAAAGAACTTCATTTTGAGACTTCTAATTCAGTTTTTAATTCTAACTTATGTGTAGGTTCCATGGTCCCACAAATGTACTTGTAGAGTTTAAGGCACTAAATGGTGACGCTTTACATTAAGTGTTGACTAACTAATGTGAAGTAAAACATTAGTGAACATGAAGTAATAAATTAACAAAACATTGCTTAACTAATGTTAAGTAAACATGTAACAACTACATGTTACATGTTGTTACATGTTTGCTTAACATTCGTTAACCATTGTTAAGGTATTACATCATGCTAACTAATGAATTACTTCATGTTAGTTAGATAAAACTTAAAGTACATATTATACTACATAAACATTTTTTTTCTTTCTTGTTTAGCTAAAATCTGTCATGCTGCAGCTTGGGCTGTTTATACCTGGATCTTCTTACCCCATCTCTACCTAAAGCTACTGTTCTACTGCTACTCCTTTTATTCCATTTATTTAGGTTGTTTTAGGCAAGAACAATGGTTGCTAATTCTGCACACAGTGTGGCTCTATTAATATCATGTTGGGTAAGAAGGACAGTAGACAAATGCATTGATGATTTAGCAGAAACCAAGTAGGATCAAAGTCCTAATACTGACATTGTGCCTGAGAAGCAACTAATCGAAGAACACTAGTCGAGATGATTGCTCTACAGAGTTCCACTGTGTGACTGTGTATGTGTGTGGCTGTTTGCAGGCAGTGTGGAGGTGTGGGTGGGATATTGCGCGATCGCACACTACTCATGCCGTGCTGATTTGCGTAGCGGCTGTCACTGTCTTCTACTACATCCAGCCGATACAGATGTCCAGTGCCTGAGGCTGAACATTTTCACTGCTTTCTCACAATTACAAGAACAACAAACAAACATCCAATCCAGCAGGAATCTCAAGAGCAGAAATGAACATTGAATCATTCAGTGTGGCTTGATGTGAAATGGTGCATCATTGTAAAGAACCTTACAGACTTGGGTTTCTTTACAGTGGTGGTCAGAACGTCTACAGCTCAAATATAGCCATTTTGTTTACTATCCAAAATGACCAGTTGATTGTTGTGTGTATATATATATATATAAAACCAGAAGACACATGTAGGTTCATGTAGGATAGTAAACAAAATTATATCAAAACAAAATCAGTAAACAAAATCATATCACTGAGCACTTTATCAGCGACACCTACTTTGTGTCTAACTCATGTCCATTTTATCAGCTGTACTTGCCATTCAGTTCTTTGCATACTTTGTTGTCCTGACCTTACCCTTATCCTGTTCATCAATGGTCAGGACCCCACCAGGACCACCAGAGAGCTGGTATTATTTGGGTGATATCATTCCCAACCCTGCAGTGACACTGATGTGGTGGTGTGTTGTTACGACCACTCTATTAGACACTCCTACCTTGCTGGTCCACCTTGTAGATGTACAGTCAGAGACGATGGCTCATCTGCTGCTGCACAGTGCAGTGTTGGTCATCCTCTAGTCCTTCATTAGTGG
>CM067488.1:177716-257073 GCA_034552555.1 Semaprochilodus insignis
TTAGACACTCCTACCTTGCTGGTCCACCTTGTAGATGTACAGTCAGAGACGATGGCTCATCTGCTGCTGCACAGTGCAGTGTTGGTCATCCTCTAGTCCTTCATCAGTGATCACAGGACGCTGCCCACAGGACGCTGCCCACAGGACGCTGCCCACAGGACGCTGCCCACAGGACGCTGTTGGCTGGAAAGATGTTTTGGTGTAGTATTCTCAGTCCAGCAGTGACACTGAGGTGTTTAAATACTCCAGGTGCACTGCTGAGTCTGATTCACTCACACCAACACCACCACCATGTCAGTGTCACTGCAGTGCAGAGAATGATCCACCATCCACATAATACCTGCTCTGTGGTGGTCCTGTGGGGGTCCTGACCATTGAAGAACAGGATAAAAGGGGAGAAACAAAGTATTCAGAGAAACAGATGGACTACAGTCTGTAATTGTAGAGCTACAAAATGCTCCTTTATGGTAAGTGGTATGGTATATATAGAGGTGCTAAACTCAGGTTCCCATGATCACCACTTTTGAACAATTCTGTTGGTCAGTTTTGCTAGAACAGAGCATTTCACAATTAAACCACTTTAAATGACTTGGTTTATATATTAACCTTTTCATATTGCAGAAATCTGGGAGATTTCCCTGTAATACAATGGGTGTGTAAACATGGTTAAGTTTGTGTTTAGAAATAATTGTGTGTAATTGTGACTGTCCATGGTATAAATATCTGGGGAAAAAAACAACTGGATAACTGGATATCTGTCAAGGTTGCCATTAATACCCATTTCGTTGCATCACTAATTGTACTGTTTTATGTCGTCGACCTGCTTATTTGTAGATGCTTTTTGTAAAAGTTGCTCATGTGTTTACACTATTGATCCAACACACTTAGTCCTTTATAGTATCACAGAGGCTCCACACATGTGCACCGAGAAGATGACCACCAGGGCAAACTGCAGTGATATAATAAAGTTCTTTGATAATGAGAGCAGATTGTGTTAGTAGTTTCTGTTCCACAATTTTCTTCTGATTGTACTGTGTATGGCTCCATCTACTGAATGCTCTTGGTAGTGTAGTGATCTTTGTGTTTCTCATTCATCATGAGATATGGAGGTTACACCATGAAGTAAATACTATCAAATTACTTGGTAAGGAGGTGCAAAATGCATCTGATGGTGATGATTCGCATACATAATATTAATAATAACTAATCATATTCAATAAATTATGCACTCGATTTGTGGCCAAGATATAATTCGCTCACTATTTTACATTCACAGGTAGATACAGTTTTAAAACATAGATATTAAAAAAAGCCTTGGAGTATTATATTCCACTACTTCACAAAATGGACTGTCATGCAGACATAGTGCCATTTAGTGTATTGAGTGTATTTTAATTTTTAATTGAAGGTGTGAATTGTATCTACCTGTAATAAGCATATAAACCAGAATAAATACATGTATGTACAATGACCCAAGAAGATTAGCAGAAACGGCGTTTCAACGATATAAGTGATCTAGCCATAAGGAATAATACATCGTATTTATATCACTCTCTTTGTGTTTGTCTGTGTCCTAGAGGGCAATGCGGGTGAGGAGTCACTCCATGGAGACGATGGTGGGCTCTCACAAACACAAGCCTGCAGGAGGAGGAGGAGTACCGTCCAGTGTGAGTGGAGGAGTGCTCCCTCAGAGCAGCACTGAGTGCACCAAGAGCACCTTCACGGTGAGAGAGAGAGAGAGAGAGAGAGAGAGACAGAGAGAAAGAGAACATTAAAGCTCTACTATGAAAACTTTATTGGATGATGTAACTGCCTGAGGGGGTTTCAGATTGGTGCTTAACCGTTCAGCCCTCCACTGTTAGCTTTATTTCGTTAGTGCCTCCCTAAGGGACAATGTCTGACCACTGTGTTTGTTTGTTTACTTGTTTTCATGTATTTTCAGAACAAAACAACAACAACGAACAAAAACAGATAACCTACAAGATTAATCAAACCTAACCTGAATAGCTAAATGCTGCTTTTTTATCTGAATGCATATTGAGATTACAGTTAGAGTTGGGTTAAACATACGTACATACATGCAGTACTGCCTAAACCAGTCTTATATGCAGTTATCATTCGGGACAATGGATCAATGAAACTTGAGTGCTAATCGACTGGTGAAATGCAGTCAGGATACAGGCTTTGTTCTACTTCTTCTTGGTTATTGTCAAGATAAATGGGTTTAAACCATTTCCTTAGCTTGCCTGAGTACTGTATGTATGACTTCATGTCCTGACATTGTATAAAAACGTGTGTGTGTGTGTGTGTGTGTGTGTGTGTGTGTGTACATGCAGCCTCCAGTTCTGTCTGCCAAGTCTCCTTTGAAAAGTCCAGTGAAACGGCGCTCAGGCCTATTTCCCAGACTGCACTCCAGCACAGAGAGTCCTACTGAAAGACACCCAACACGCAGGTCTCACAGACACACGTGCTTTTGTCACACTTTTTTGTCACACTTTTGAGGATATAAAGTGGTTCTGTAACTATATATGTATGTTTATATGCATATACATTGATCATCAAAAGAATAGTTGCACAAATAGTTCAACCCACATCAACCATGAGGAATTCAAATTTGGTGGGTGAGTGAATGATTCAAGTTTCATGCTTGCCTGTGCATTTGACATAAGCAAGGATGGGCCTGATCTCAGGACCTGACTGACCCAACAGCCACGATTGCAGACAATCAGCGAGCAGTGGTGCCCTCCATGAGGTGTCGTCCTGTTACTGCCAGCACCTTTGACAGACGGTTTGCATGATGTAGGACTATATGCCCAGAGATCGTTAAGACGACTGCCCCTAACACCACGTCAATGTCACCAAAGACTGCAACGGTGTCGTGCCAGACTGTCATGGAGTGTCCCAGAATGGCAGCAGGTCATCTTCAGTGGTGTCTTGGTGTCTTGGTGGATACGACTAATGAATGCATGTGTAGAGGCGCCGTGGTCAGCACCAAGATGAACGGTTTGTTATCACGCGTCACACGCCCAGAAGGCCTGGTGTCACACCACCTCCACCCCTACCGCAAAATCTGCGTGAGAATATTGAAGCTGCATGGCATGGATTATCACAGGACACCATTAGGAACCTCTACAGCTCCATGGCGGGACATCTGGCATGTTGCATTAGCAAACATGGGGGCCCGATGCCATACTGAGAGACACTACTTCTGTATGTAAATATTACCCCTATCAGTCTAAATTTATCATTTGTCGTTTATTGTTCCTGGTAACCTTTATCTTCCTTCCCAGTTGCACTGCAGTCCCACACTTCCTTCTGGGTGCAGCTATTCTTTTGATGATAACTGTGTATATATATATATACATACACATATATATTGTGTTTAATATTTAGAATTTACAGAAAATTAGCTCCTCCAAAGACTCTGTGACTTGCTGAACTACTGTGTAAATTATGCTCTTTCTTTTCATAGTGACCAAAAAACAGCAGACATTATCCCGCACTCGCAAGAGGTCAGATCAGAGACTTCGTCTAATCCAAGCTCACCAGAGATCTGCCCAAGCAAAGAAAGGTCTGTGGCGTCTCACTTCTGCTATATGACTCAATATCATCCAGACAGTGACTAATTTCTTACTGGCTGTTCCTCTGTCTCTCTGTGTCCCTGCCTGTACTTTGCAGGCCGTTTGTGAAGCTGAAGGAGTGCAGTGGCAGGGCAAACATTTCTCGCTCATCCTCTAGCACCAGCAGCTTCAGCAGCACGGCCGGAGAGGGAGAGGGCCTGGAGGAGCTGGACATGGTCAGACACACATAATGACATAGCAGTTAGAAAATTATGTAGTTACGAAAAGACATAGCACAGCAAAATTACCAAACACACACACACAGACACACACACACACACACACACAGACACACACACACACAAATAGCACAACCAACATAGCACAGTTGCTGCAGAGTTTCAGCACAGTTACAGACCAACACAGTACAGTTGCATGATGGGTTCAAAACAACATAGAACAGTCACAGCACAGGTACAAAGCTACATAGCACATTCACAGCACAGGTACAAAACTACATAGCAGTCACAGTACAGTGACAAAGCTACTTAGCACAGTCACAGTACAGTTACAAAGCTATATAGCACAGTCACAGCAGAGTTACAAAGATGCATAGCACCGTCACAGCATAGGTACAAAACTACATAGCAGTCACAGCACAGTTACAAAGCTACATAGCACAGTCGCAGTTCTGATGTTTTTATTCCAGTGTTAGTCAGTCTAACAATCTAACAGTCTAATCCAATTTTGCATTACCTAAATACTAGTAGTATCTTATTATGGCTTAAGTTTCATGATAATATTGTATCAGTTGATCTTTGTGATTCTCATCTTAACATTTAGCACCGTCTATTGTTACAATGTCAGACTTGAAATAATAGAAGAACCCTTTTTGGTGCCGTATAGAACCATTTCCATATACATGCATATACAACACATTCTCCATCAATCAGTGCAGTAATTCTTGTAAAGCCTGTTCTATTGCATCTATATGCAACCTGGCTCCCAAAAGAGGAGATGCTAAAAGAGTGCTAATGAGCATTGACATATGAACACTGACATATGAACACTGACATATGAACACTGACGTATGAACATTAGCCAATGTGAGCCAATTATGATATGATGATGCATGGTATCTAGACTGTAATACAGGTAACGTGATGAGTGATTTTATGAGCTATTTACTGATACTTACTGACAGCCCACATCACAGTACAAAATTACATGCCATGCCAACACAAACCTCATCATGGATACAGTCGCTGCACAGAATGTGGCACAATCCAGCACGGCACGGCACAGCACAGCGTAACCAGCCTGAAGTAGAGCTTTGAAGCAAGCAGGGTTATAATGGCAAGGCTTGTGGTTGAGACAGTTTTAGCCAAGCAGGTTCTATAAGTGCCAGTTTTGAGTATTCCCTGCTCCAATATATCTGATTCAGCACATCAGCTAACTGACCGTTTGTGAAAAGGTTTCTGTGTCCACCAGACTTTCCATTCTGGCTGCCTGGTAGCATCTGTCGCACGAAAATCAAAATTTCAGTAGCACAAAGGTGAACTTACAAACCCAACTGAAATGCTAATAAAATCAGAAATTAGTGATTAGTATGTTGTTTTGGACATGTATTAAATTGTAAGACAACACAGTATTTGATGTTTTACCGTATGAACTCCATTGGTGTTTGTGAATATATGCTAATTCCAAATTTGATACCTGCAACATTATACAAAAAGTAGCAGGAGCATGTTTACCATTGTGTTACACCACCTTAATAACCATCTTTAATTTACAGACTGAAAACACAAACTGTTTTGAAAGTATAATTCAAATCAATTCACTGCATTATTGTCATTATACCAATACAGGGTTGTACAGTATAATGAAACACTCTCAGTCTACTTCTCCAGTGCAGTGATTAAAAAGCAAAAGATGTTAAATAAGTAACATATAAATAAGTAACAGTGCAAACACAAAAGACAGAGACACAATACAGCATGTGCATAAGCAGTAAAACAGATGTGCAAAAGCAGTAACTGCATAGAGTGTTGCTAGAACTGAGACTAGAAACTGCAAACAGCAGTTAGCAGTTAGTTATATATATATCATATATCATATATCATATCAGCTGTGCAACCATACAGGACTTTTGTTGTTATGACAAGGATGGTGTTAGAAAGTGGCACATTGCTCCAAACACTGCTCCGCATTAATGGTGCTCCTTCACAGATTGCAGGTTATGTGCAAATATGCCCCCATATCATAACAGACTTTTGAACTTTACACTGCTAACAATTTGGATTCTCATTTTCTGCTTGGCCCAGAAAGCACGATATTGTTATTTACGAGAATCTGAAAAGTTGACCCATCAGACCATTATACTTGTTTCCACTGAACAACGATGCATTTGAGATGAGCCCAGTGACGGTGGCAGTGTTTCTAGATGCTGTTGATATGTGACTTCCAATGTGCAATGTGCGTACGATCTTAACTTGCATTAGTGGACGCAGCTACGAACAGTGTCTACTGAATGGTTAGTGAACGTTTTTCTAGCCCATCAAAAACATGCTGGTTGTAATGCAGCGCCATCTGAGGGCCACAGGTATAATCCTTTACAAAGTCTTCACTAAGAATTCTCCAGATTCCCTGAAGCTTTAAAGGTGTTATGCGCTGTATTGAGTGAAATACCTCAAATCATTGGAGTCAGAGCCAGCTGAAGTCTGCTTGTTCATATATTTGACATTGGTCTTCCACATTTTCTCCTCATGAAGGAAGGAACACTTTGAGATGCTTGTAATTCACAGAGAAGTGTGTCAGTCATTCTTTTGCAAACAGGTCAGTTATGAAGCCATTCATTAGCTGGATCAGGCTTGTTGGACCAGGGATTCTTTAAAACTGAACTTGAGAACCCCTGAGCTACACAGGGCTTTACTATAGCAAGTGGGAGGCAGATGGAGGAATGGTAGTGACAGGGCACTCGTGCATGTTGTGTTCCCCCAGAGCAGTCACCCAAGTTCGGCATCGTCCGCCATGTTCAGCCCCTCCCTCAGCGTGGAGAGCCCGAACTCTGCAGCCCCACTCATTATGTGCCGCAGTCCTACTGGTAATAAAAGTGAAGACACTCGCACTCACGCAGGCATGGGCATGCATGTAAGACCATGCTCATTGCATGCATGAACTCCACATACATAAGCACCCAAAACACACACACACACACACACACACACACACACACACACACACACACACACATGCAATATACTTTAGCACATTCACTAATGAGATTTCTCTGTTTTCCTCAGATGGGAAAGGTAAAACTTCACCTAGGTCAAACCTGAAGTTCCGTTTCGACAAGCTGAGCCACTCTTCGACAGTGAGTAGAGTGGTCAGTCATGCCTCCTGTGTTAGCTACCGTGTTAACTTTCAGCATGGAAACGTAACAGCTTCTGTATATTGTCTGTCATGTTTCAGGGGCATTAAGCGAGATGAGAGTGACTGCAGAGAAAGCAGGTATTCTCACCGCTATTCTACATTCATCTAAACTTTTAAAGGGCCCATATCACAGAAATCAAACTTTCCCATGATTTCTTTGGTAAACACTCGTTACATTTCAAAACATGTCTTCATTGAATTCCAGGCTTTAGCGCCATATTTACACATATCCTTCAATTTAGTCTACATCCATTTGGCTCCACCAGTTCATGGTGAAATTATAAGGAGTGTTTCATTTCGGACTGCTTTTTCAACAATGCACAATACAGAACAGATCATAACAGGACAATGGCCATTTACACATACTAGCCTTAAAGGTAAAGTGACAAGACCAGCCCGTTTCACTGTAAGAGATAAGGAGAGGTTGGATGGCCATGTAAAGAGAGACATAAGCATGTTTACTGATACATAAAACGGGAACACTTTACGTTAATGTAATGTAATAGTTGGCAGTTGTCTTTTGACCCTAACAGATGCAGAGATTAGTTTCTCATGTCCTCAACAAGCATGTGGGAAGACATACCTCATGGTCATAAAAAGATGTTACTGTGTTCTGGAATTGTGAAACCTTCGGCCTGCAAAAGTCAAGTAACGGAAACAAGCAGATTGCTGAAATCACTGGAATTGGGTTAAGAACCAACCAGTGCATTCCTAAAACCTAGAAAGACAGCGGAGAACAATTTACATAGGAATTATGGTAGGAAAAATCAGGAATGATGGTGATCAGAGCTCACTAAATGCTTGATGAAGTGAAATGGTACAACATGGACTGTACAAGTCCTGCCTATGTTTAATAGTGAAAGTCAGAGCATTCCCTCATGATAAGAACTCACAGGATTGGGACGAAACAGCTGTGTGGCCACAGGAAAACCACTTGTTAGTAAAGCTAATCAGAAACAACGTCTTTAATTTGGTAGGGAGCATAAAGATTAGACTCCGGGGCAATGCAACAAGGTGACGCGGCCTGTCGAGTCCGGACTGACTCGTCCAGATAGAGACTCGGCAACATTATATGGCAAAAAAATGAAGTCAGCTGACCTTCTTTCCTGATGGCACTGGCATATCCCAGAATGACAATACCAAGATTCATCAGGCTCTGATTGTGAAAGGGTGCTTCAGGATACAAGACTGAAGGGTGGTTCAGGAAGAGTGGTTCAAAACAAGATTTCAACCAAACATTAATGCAACTCTGAATGGAAATAAATGTTGTGATGCAGCATAATGTTGTTGGAACCATGGCACAGTGAATGCACGCTGTAATCAAAGCTAAAGGCGGCCCAAAATGTTGCTCACTGCATACAGCCCATATGCAATTCTGTTGTAAGTCGTGACGTCAGGAACTACAACTAATGTATCACCTTTTCAGGCTTCAGGAGCCTATTCAAACTAAATTGATGAGTACTTCAGCCCAGACAGCATTTTATAAGGTACAATACAGGACAGCCAATCAGAATCAGAGGTCTTTTGGATACATAACTTAATGCAACAGTCACAAATTAGACAGGTTGGGAAAACAGTCATGCGAAAGTGAACCATGACTTTATCAGGTACATAAAACCACACAAACATTATAGGTGGTCCTGGAAGGAAAACCGATGATATGGGCCCTTTAAAGTCCAGTTCTTGATACATTCATGCATGTTCCAGCTTCACTTTATCTTCATTTATTTTCTCTTCTCCCGTTTTGACAGTAATCTATTTCTGCCTTCCCTCTCCAGGCATTGTAGCTTAACCGGAGTCAAGAGACGTTCTGCTCATTTTGACAGCGAGAAGGGACCACCTGCTGTATGCACCGCTACCACCTTCATCACTGCTCAGCCAGCGCACCCCTTAATGAACTGCACACGAGTGCGACACCTTCAAGCCTGCACACACTTAGAAACAAGAGACGAGCAAGTCTTAATGGATATAACAGCAACAAACTCCCGTGCAACGTGCTGTACAAACCTGTGAAAGCTTCTGTACTCAGAATTCAAAGGCACATTCACTCTAATGCTGCTTCTCATCCAACAGGTAGTGTACAAAATACCAACTTTCTTTCCCGGAAGACTTGATTAGATATAGATGTAGTGTCTTCAGTTTGGTTTTCTGATCATTTCCATGCAGCTGCATAGATGGTCTGCATAGAATGTCAGTGGGTGAAAAGAAACAGGATGCTATTTATATGTTCAGTTTGTGTGATTTTACTGTGAGTTTAATCTTTCTGGTACTTTTAAATCATGGATTGCAATGATGTTCGGTACGTAATGACTGACCTCCAACCATATAGCAGAGCCATATGGAGTAATGGTAAGGAATAGCATATTAGCAGTCTGTCTGTGTGGGGGGTTGTGAGTAGATGCTGCTTACTGGCTGAGTATGAGACTCTTGGGCTTTTTTCAGTCTGCTAGTTCTCTGAATTGCTAGTTTGCTAGTCTTCTAGTTCATGCAAGCTTCTGGCCCAGCAACTTTTATAGTTACCTTCTATTCTATTAAGCCCAAGGTACTGCAGTGGAATTGACTTGTCCATGCTTAGTCCACAAACGTGTTCTTTTCATTTCATGCCAACTATTGCGAGGTTGGAAAACAGAGCATTAGCCAAAAAATTAGAAAAATTCATTAGAACTTTTTTTAGAAAAAAATTACAGAATACAGAATCTACAATACTCTGCAGCAGTCAGAGACCACCCTTCATTTTTCCAAAAAAAAAAAAAAAATATATATATATAATCATATTATTACTAAATATATTACAACATTAAATAAGTTTTTTCCCAATTTCTGAGACAGTCAAATGCAACATAATTCACTTACAAGGCTAAAATCAAGGGACAAAAACTGAAAACATTTAGAGACATGTTTTTTTGAGAATTGGTAGACCACCAAAACTGTGCAGATAAACAGAACTTAAAGCTTTTAAACAGGAGAAATGATATAAATGGTATAATGACCACCCCAGAGTCCAAACCTTAGCATCACTGAATGTGTTTGAGATTAGCAGAAAATGCTAAACCAACTTTTATTACGGAACTTTGGGGGTGTAACTGGCGATTTCTTTGAGAAACTGAAAGTGAGTCTCCTGAAAAGAATAGGAGCTGTAATAAAGGTTTAAAGTGAATACTGATACATCTGATAATAACTTACAAATGAAATATGTGAAGGGCGGTCTCTTACAGTGCTATTCTATATGTCATCACCGTCTAATGAAAAACGTGTATCTCTAGATTTGTTGATTTTAATTTTTCTACATAACCTGAACATGGCAGCTGCTATTTACATAGTGTAGGCATTTCATGTCCACTGGGACAATAGGAATGCTCCAAAATCACTAGTCAACCCTCTTTACGTTGACTTGCATTAAAAGTTAGGGATGTTTTTGGATTCTATTGGAAAGTTACTATTTTAGGAGATGCTTGTTTTTCTTTGGACAGCGTCAAGATACTATGCTATAGTGCAGTACAATAAAAAACATTTTTAATTTCAGAATATATGTGCATATATATTTTAATTGAGTATAAAGTCAAACTGTATAACTTTCATAACTTTGATTAGTCAACATTGTTCAGGTAGATAGCATATCATAGTAAATTGGAAACCAGCATTATGTTGTGAAATAAAGGGCACTACAGTTTATTACAATGGACAGCAGATGCTACGGAACAAAGAATGCATGTGTGGGAGGAGCATGGATTGGTCAGTTGGATCATGTGATCTGTTCTTTTAACGTTTGGGACATATGTTTTAGTATCAGGCTCTATTCCAGCTGTTTTTGTTTCCAAGAGTTTTACAGATTTTGGTATTTGGTCCTTCAGAAACTCATACAGTGCTGCCAACATCATGTATTTGTTCCTAAATGATGAACCTGAAGATAGAGGCTGACTTTATTACAGTAATCTGAAAACCTAAAGTAATGGCTTACTAGGGTAAGACATTTTGGGAAGTCAGTTTGGGAATTCGTACAGCATGAGTGGCCAAAAGACTTTCATACTTACAGTTCATCTCCACAACATTTTTATTTATGGTTGCACCGTTTAATCAGCATTACACAGACTTGAAATGTACATATACCAAAAATATAGTTTCGAAGCTCCAGACGTTGTTCTAGATCCATGCGTAGGTGAAGATCATGACTTGTGACTGAGTGAGCCATGTTTGTGATTCAGTTTCCTTTATAGACCGAGCTAACGTCATGCACTTTCTGAAATGTCTGGGAAACGGGAAGTGCTCCTATGTGCATTGTTCTCCATTTCCCAAAGAAGAAATCGTTGCATAATTCTGTACAAATTGTTGCACTTGTACTGTGCTTTGCTAGGCACCCAAATGCTTTGTACGTAGTGGGAGCTCACAGTCAGTGTCTAGCCCCCGTCTGAATGATGTGCAGCCATGTACGTCAGTGCACTCATCTGTTTGGTGCAAAGATTTGCAAAGTGATGCTTTAGCTAGAGCGTCCGTCCGAGCAGAGCGTGAATGGAATAGTCCTGCTACTGCCCAGGAGTTTTTGTTTGATAGTGAACGGAGCTGAAGTACCAACAACAGTGTGTTTATACTGACATAATTTATTGCTTTTAAACCTTGTGTCGATGTCATGTAAAATATAATTGCAGAGTAAATCTATAGTTAAATAAATGAAGATAATTTAAAAAGACTATTCATGTATATGTATATTTGGTTATGTAATGTGCCATCGAGAATTTATTATGAAATAAAATGTTGTATTTTGTGTCATATACATTGTGCTTTTTGAAGCTGGATCCAAAAATGCATCGAGTGAATCAAAGAAAGTATATACATATCCAGATTAACAAATCATGCAAATCAAAATATTGAAATCCATACAACAAAAATGCTCAGTTATACAGTTATGGTTACAGCACGGTTACAACACAGTTACTATTATAGCACAGTTACTGCTAACAACAGAGCTGCAGCACAGTTCACTTTGCAGCACAGCTAGATTTGCAGCACAGTTAAAGTTAACAGCACACTTACAACACAATTACTGTTACAGCACAGTTACTTTTAACAACACAGTTACTGTTACAGCACAGTTACTTTTAACAACAGAGTTACAACGGTTACTGTTACAGCACATTTATAACACACTCACATTTGCGGCACTGTTACTGTCAACAGCACAGTTACTGTTACAGCACATTTATAACACACTCACATTTGCAGCACAGTTACTGTTAACAGCACAGTTACGTTCAACAACACAGTTACAACGGTTCCTGTTGCAGCACATTTATAACACACTCACATTTGCACCACAGTTACTGTCAACAAGACAGTTACAATGCAGTTACTGTTACAGCACATTTATAACACAGTTACAATTGGGGCACAGTTGCAGTTAACAGCGGGTTATAGCACAGTTACATTTGCAGCACAGTTACTGTTACATCAGAGTTACTGTTAACAGGACAGTCACAGAATCTTAAAAGTTTTTTTTTCACACTTCCAAATCTCAATTGTATAAAGTAGTCCTTCAAAGGATCGTTCACTGACAGGTTCTTTAGGTTAACGGAAGTGTTTAACACCTTTGTAGTACTTCTCTTTATATTTACCAAATGACACAGTATGACATCCAGGACGTCCCAGAAAGTCAAAAATCCTGACAAAATATGTCAAACAAAGTGTGCAAAAGACCATGTAGAGCAAGACTTGAGTGGACTGTCAGGAAGTACATTCGAATTCTCGGTGGGACGGCTGTGTTTTGGGCTGGTCATATTAATAATAACATTGCATATATAAAATGTTTTTTGCAACTACTATTCATCATACAAACATATAAACATAAATAAGAACACAATTTGTAAAACTCTGTATTTAACTCATTGAGAGCTACAACTTATTTTGCCAACTAACAAGTGTTGTGTGGTGGGTTGATCGGTTGGCTACCCTTTCAAATTTGTTGTGGTGTTTTGTGTTACTTTTTCATTAATGGGCTTTTGTATATGATGTAATAATTTTCCTACATGATCATAACAAGAAAAAAAACACACTTGATAAGAAATCTGATATATTCCCTATCGGTGGTCAGTGGTGAAACATTCTTAATGGAACTTGGTTTGCTAGTAATCATATGCTGCATATTAACAGTTATATAAACTGTATATATATAATACGTTACATTTCACACAAAAAGCTTTCTTCAGTTATCACTAGCTGGGTAGCTCCTATAACAAATGAATAAAAAGTGATGATGAACCAAATGAAGAAGACCACGTTCATTGAAATATGGAATATACCGGTAAGCAAGCTTTTTTATCTTTCATTTATTGAATGCAATGTTATGTGGCTTTTAAACAATAGATTACACATATATAAGTATTTGCAAACTGTGACTGTTAGAGCAAGGCCTTCCACCAAGCCCGTCAATGTACAAATGAGGAACCAACATACCTTTACAGTAATGCTAATTCTAATTAGCATCCCTATAGGTATCTAGTAGTATGTTAGCGCTAAGCTAATGCCAGTTCATCTAAACATTTTTTGGCCAGTCTTGATCAAATGAAGACACACATCTTGTAAAAGACGTTCCATGTTTTATTTGAAGCATGTAAGATACACATGTTTACATGTTTTACCTTTGACAGTTTCACGGTGACTCTTTCACAGACCTACTCTTGTTTCTCTGACTGAATTGGCTCAAACTACCACTCATAGTTGTATCTAGAACTTCCAGAAGGCCTAGAGTAACAGTTGTCTTGGTCCCACCCAATGGAAATCAAATTGGGTGATTCCTCTGCTCGTTCCTAATTAGCAACTAATCTGACATATTAGGACTTTAGTTCATCTCCTGAAGGCCTAACCAGTGGGAGAGTTGTCTTGGTTGTATCTACCAAGATACCACAGAGAGAACTGTCGGGCATGTGAATTTAGTATAATACTTGAGTGTAAATACGAAAAAAAATGATAATTGCACCAATAAACAGCAATGAACTCAAAATCACAGAATGGCTGCTGTAGAGTATGCTTGCTCAAATACTTGGAGAAGGTTGTGTTAGGGTAAACTGTAGGGCAGCAGGCAACAACATAATGCAGATTGCGCTAGGAAATGCAGAATCCCCTTGTGGATTTCAGTCCTGATCAAACAACAGCATGAAAGAGTTTAGAAGGCACCTGACAGGCTGAGGGGTTCTTGACATCATCCAGAGAAGATAAATCCAAGCATGAGAGTGGTCTGTCTACTCAGAATTTGAGCGAGGTGTAGACGGTGGGCTCACTTGCTTGGGGTACCATCTGCTGTTTTGGACTCTTCAGTACCACTGCTGTATATACCACCTGCAAAAATAACCACACGCACATTTTAACCAAATGCACTTGTTGTATACGGGTCATTGCACCGAATTAGTTTAAACCATAAAGCATATAGCCCTTATATGTTTACGTTATGATCTGTTTAAACCTAATGCGTTAATTGAGAAACTAATAAGCTAAATGTACACATAAGTCAGGATGTATAGGAATATACAAATATACTATGTATGGGGAGGTGGGAGGTTATTCTATATTCAATATTGCATATAATTATGGTTATATTATGGCAATATATTGTTATCTGACAGTATCCGTAAAACATATAGTTATGTAGTAAATACCAAAGAACAGTACTTACCTCTGCTTTTGGTTTAACTCGAGCAGCAGCTACAATCAGAAACAGAAGGAGGAGTTAAAGACTTGCACAGAGTGATATAAGGCTTCTTACTAGACTGTATGATTATAATAGCAGTAGACTCATCAAATAGTTATAAGATGACAGCAATAATAACAGTACCATCCACTTTGTACATCCACCTACCTTATAGGTCCACCATATACAGTACCAGTCAACAGTTTAGACATGGCTACTCATAAAAGGTTTCGTTGTGTTTAGCTTAATGCTTTACTTTAGAATAAAAGTGAGGACGTCTTAACTTGCAATGGAGGTTCAAAAAACAAGACTTTTTTCTAAGCAATTTTGGATGAATTTTATTGCTCTGTCCATCATGAAAATTCACTATATTGAAAGGGGATCTAGAGCTTTTAAACTGTGCAGAAAAATAGATTTTGCACAACAAAATATACAACCATCATCAAAAGAATAGTTGCACAAATAGTTGCACCCAGAAGGAATCAACTTGGTGGGTAGGTTTGACATTGCGAGACATGCAAATGATTCATGTTCCATGCTCAGCCACACGTGACATATGCAAGGATAGGTCTTAAATCTGTACCTGACTGACCCAACAGCCACGATTGTGGACAATCAGCAAGCAGTGATGTCCTCCATGAGTCACCCTGTTAGTGCTAGCACCATTGGCAGATGGCTACATGACACAGGACTACATGCTGTTACGAGGACTGCTGTTAACACTACGTCAACGACGAGTCCCACTTTTGTCTAGGTGGAGACAGACAATGTATCCGTGTGTGGAAGCACTGTGGTCAGCGCCAAGATGAACGGTTTGTTGTCACGTGTCACATGTCCAGAAGGCCTGGTGTCACTCCACCTCCACCCCTACTGCACAATCTGCAGGAGCTGTGTGAGAATATTCAAGCTGCATGGGATGGATTATCACAGGACACCATTAGAAACCTCTACAACTCCATGCCGAGACATCTGGCGTGTTGCATTAGCAAACATGCTAACTGATGCCTTACTGAGAGACACTACTTCTGTATGTGTAGCTCAATAAATATTGCCCATATCAGTCTAAATTTATCATCATTTATTGTTCCTGGTAACCTTTATCTTCCTTCCCAATAGCACTGCAATCCCACACCTCCTTCTGGGTGCAACCATTCTTTAGATGATGAGTGTATATTTTAGATGGGCAATATGGCAAAATATAATATTGTGATACATTGAGAGTATATGTGGTATATCAGGATATGTATTGTTTCAGAGATCTCATCAGTTGGAACTGTTAAGCCTAAGCCTTTTGGATGTGTCTAAACTTTTGACTGGTACTGTATGTGTACAGTTACAAATTGTACAGTTCATCAGCCGCCCTGTACCTCTTCATCATTAGTTAGGTTATGACCACAAGACCACTGCTGATGAGATATTATTTGGGTAGTGGACCACCTCCACACAGCTGTGACACTGTAATGGCAATGACTGTATCAGAGACAGCAGTGTTGTTGGGTGTCACTGCTTGGCTGAGGGTGGTCCACCGCCAACAAACCTCCAGGCAAAAGCAATTCTGTGGTCAGAAACTGACCCTTGATAAAGGACAAGCACATGGCCATAACGCAGAGGTGGCGGTAGAAGGTAGGGGGATTCCTTGCTGTGAAGGATCATATAGGCCTATTGATAGGTTGTTCTTGGAGTGAGGATACTGGTGTGCGCTGTAGTTCTTACAGGTGCTTCTGAAGCGAGGTGGGACGGGGGGAGCTCGAAGCCGTTTGGAGGACAGACAGCAGGCTAGTCCCAGAACCAAAGGAAAGCAAAAACTGGCACCAGCACAAACCAGCAACCTGTGAGAGACCTTTCTGTACACCAATTCAGCTGCAGATACAACATAAGACATACGATGATTCTAGAAGATGTCATGCTTTTATTTATTTATTCATATTTTTGCCTTTTATCTTTTTCATTTGATGTTAAAGGAATAATACCATTTAACTGACACAAATTTATTCTATATATCTACAAATTTAATCTACATATCTTAGCCATATATATCATATATGTCTATGAAACCATCAGGTATGAGTTCTGAATAACACTTTACTTAAAGGTTGCCCCCATAAAGACTTTATAACACTTGTATAACAAATGTAATAAACACTCAGTACCTGTGTATTGAGTATGAACAACTCATTTCAGTATTTGCGAGATTACATAAGAAAATCTATGATGTAAATATGACACTGGGATTACCCTTCAAGTAAACCTATATATAACATTGTTATAAAGGCATCATGATATGCATAGTACGCAGAACAAGGTCTAACTAAGAATGCCATGAAAGATGAGATAAATATGAATGAAAATTAACACTTTACTTTGATGACATCATCATCTTTCATAGAACTGATATATAGTGTTAGGCCTGCGTTATTAGCTCTTATGCTTGGGAATAAAGTTTTACAGCAGTGTTATAAATAGAAAAACTGTCACTTTAATTTAAGGCTCCTTATTTCAGCACAATGCCATGTACTCCATATGACATTCTATACCATCAAGCAAATACTGACATAAGCTGTTCATAATTATTCAAGCATTGTTTTTAATGTTAGGCAATGCTTAGGGGTTATAAAGCATGCAGTGCCTATTAAGTCCATGTGTAGGCAGCCTTCAAATACAGTGTTACCATCATACAGTCTAACTGAGATTGCTTGACAGTTTGATAAGGTTTGAAGCAAGTGTGTGTGATGAATTAGGCATGCAGTTCACATCACTTCATTTGTTATTAGCCTAGTAGCTTCAATGCAAAACCCAACAAGCAAACATATCACACCACCAATCAAATGGACCTTTAAAGACCTTTAAGTTTGGCCCCTTAAGTTCAAAAGAATGAGAGTGGATTGAGTTAGGATACGTACTGATGTGCACATAGCTACCTGTAGTCACATTGACATATGTGACATGCCCTTTGCTGGAACTCAGTTCGGTGGCATCATCCCCTATCCATTTGATGCTGCACTGATACGCCCCTGAATCTGATTGGTTGAGGTTTTGAATGTTGATCAGCAGTAGCGTACTGCTGGCTGAGATGGTGTGATTGGACAGATGGAATCGTGGAGATGGACTGAGGAGAGTGAAATGTCCCCCTGTTGTCAGACCCCATCCTCCTGTCCAGCTTTTCTGTCCACAGTGATGAACCTTGCACTGTAATGAGATGCTTCCCCCTTCTGGCATAAACAGAGTACTGCGGTTCGCCTCCACTGAGCACAAGCACTCAGTAACACAGACTGGAAGAGGTCAAATGAGAAGGATATGTCATAGGTTAAGAGCACATGGGAAGAATATTCAGCCATTTTAATGTTTCGATTTAAGTAGTGATTGTGCCATGCTAGTCCCACAGTTTTCAAGCCCTTAACACCATTCCAGAATGTTCCGTCTGATTGGAATGGCGTGCTTGTATACAGCATTTTGATCTGAACTTGCGGTTTTCTTGAAAACTTAAATTCCAAATATTTTCCCATGAAGAACAAATGGGTTGGAAAAGTGTATGCTCATTTACTGTACTTCCAACAGACTGAGTTGTGCTGGTGTGAGTGGATCAGACACAGCAGTGCTGCTGGAGTGTTTAAACACCTCAGTGTCACTGCCGGACTGAGAATAGACCACCAATCAAAACCATCCAGCCAACTGCATAATGTGGGCAGCATCCTGTGACCACTGATGAAGGACTGGAGGGTGACCAACACAAACTGTACGTCTATAAGATGGACCAGTAAGGTAGGAGTGTCTAATAGAGTGGACAGTGAGTGGACACAGTGTTTAAACACTCTGGTAGCACTGCTGTGTCTGATCCACTCACACCAGCACAACACACACTAACACACCACCACCACCTGTGGGGGTCCTGACTGTTAAAGAACAGGGTAACAAAGTATACAGAGAAACAGATGGACTACCGTCTGTAATTGTATAACTACAAGGTGAACCTATATGGTAAGTGGAGCTGATAAAATGCATAATGAGGGTAGATCATAATGTTATGCCTGATTGAAGTATATAACAAAAGCAAAGGAGAATTTAATAACAGCAAAATGATTTTCATCATGTTAATAGGCTTTGAAGAGGAGAAAAAAAGCAATGTTTTCCATGGCTGCACTTCTCCACCGAAGTAAATCAGCCCAGATTTAGGCTGTATAGCTCCTCTATACTGCAAAAAAAAATCTTGGCAAGTACAGTTACCTTATATCTAGTAGATTTATTATAAAATTTTCATTTTAAGATTGTTGTTTAATTGAAGTTCATTTTCATTTATCTTATTTCCAGACATTTTTACTAGTTGTTAGTCATTTTTGTAAGCCAACTTTTCTCATTGTATTGGCAGTTAATTTGGCCTGTTGCAAACGAATTTCCTAAATTAAGCAAAATCGTCTGACAATATAGTGAGAAAATAGAGTAAATGGAGAACATAGTGCTAAAATTACTCAAAAAGTAAAAAAAAAGATCTCATAGTCTTAAAATGAGCTTACAACACTCCTAACATGAGAATTTGATGACATATTAACAAGATTTAAGTTCAGTTTACGTGCCAAGATATCATTTTAGCAGTCTATTAGAACTTACCTTGGAGATTGCACGAAAAGGTCAGAATGATCATCAAACACCCATCCAGAAGTACATTTGGCATCCTGTGAGGAGAAAGTGCTCGACGAGTTCAGTCCAGGCTCCTCACACATTCCTCAAATGGATTCTAAACAACTTTTTTCAGTCACCTAAAACATCTGCTAATGCAACACAGCAGATCCATCACGCTTTCGTTCTGTACTGCCTGTAAATACACTTCTGCTTCAGAGCACTCCTTTCTAAAATGGCAGGTCCATTGTGATAGCGGTGCCATGAGGAAGGAAGTTCACATGCTCACTTTCCATTCTGCAGGAAAACAACTTCATGTCCTTCCTGTTCACAGACCAGAGAAACCTGTTGATTAGAAGTGGCCTAAAATCTCATTTCAAGCAAAAGAGCCATGAAAGTCAGCTGGTCCCTAAGGTTGTGTGCATGAATGATATGGTTCCGAGTGACATTCACCTATCAGTTTTGAAAATGTTGACTACAAGAAGTGCAAAGAAGCATCCGTGCAAGGAAAGTAGGCCATCATAGGACCGAAAAACACAACTTCTTCTTAATATAAAACACCGGAGACCTGAAAGGAGGATATATGGAGGTAGAAATGAAAGTGATTTGCAGAACAAGCCTGCCCGTGCATCAGCAGGAAGTCTATGTATCAGTGTTAATGTATCAAAGACCTCAGGAAATGATTCCATGCAAAGGTTGCATAGCTAAGTATTAAATACACTGTGGTTAATGAACATAACATTTCTCTGTTAGAGTCTAGCAGCTATTATTATTATAGGCCTATTATTCAGTTATTATTCTTAAGATTTATTAATGCTTTAGTCACAACTGTGAATATGGTAGTTATGGGTTTGACATTTGGTGGTAATGGGTTTGAGGAACTGAGATGTGACCCAAATATGGTGATTTCACAAATATTTATAATATATTATAATATAATATAATATGTTTCTGTCGCTGAGATGCAAACATTCAGAGCTATTTGGAGTGGGAATAATAATAATAATAGTAATAAGTATAACAAATGTATTTATTTGTTTGTTTATTTGTTTGTTTGTTTGTTATTCTTTTTTTATAGAACACTTTTCATACCATTGGCAGCTCAAAGTGCTTCCCAGAAATTATGCATTTTAATAAGCCAAAAACACAAATTTCAATTTATATGTACCAGGACGATGAGTTTTAATTAAACACCATGTTAAAGAGATACATTTTTAAAGGTTATTTTAATTTTATATAGTATAACAAGTGTGTTGTTTTCAGGTGCCCTGATTGTATCTCTTGTTACCACATGCATTTAAAAATCCATTTTGGTCTGGGACAAAATCTTTTCTCAAAAGTACCGAAAAGCAATGTCTAAGCGCATCAGACGTCTGGTGAACAACTCTGATAACTCTGTAAGTTTCTCTGGAATGGACTCTTTACGCCCTAATAATTTTATCATTATGCCTCTGCAATTTTAGATCACATGACTGACTAGGTTATACTAGTTGTGCTCTAGGGCAAGGTACTTAAGGTACCCCACCTACTGCCTCCGGCACTGCTGCTCCTAGACTACGCATAGTTAGGCAGCATAATGACGGATTTACTTTGTAGGACAAATAGTGCTCATAACAAAACATCTTAATCATTTAGTCATAACAAGCACTTGAAAAACCAGTGGAGCTCCCCTCTGACTACTAGTAGCACACTGATGGAACGTAATCTACTGTAGCATAATCCACTTAACCACAAGGTGGTGCTAAAGTTCAGAAAACTGCATTACTTCACTAAAGTTTGCTTCTTTGGAAAGCTTCTTTGTGCCAAACTGCAAAACTCTGAGAAGAAACCCACACCAGAATTAATTTGCCTTTTGTTTGTTATGGAAGGTGAGCAAGAAGAGAAGAGTTGCCAAAAACCCTGGAGCGGTTCCCACAGAGGGAAATGGAGCACAGGAAAGAGAAACAAAAGGTAATAGCTGCAGCTGACTAAGAGGATTATGGATGCTTGTCTCAAGTTTGCCACCTGGATGAACAGATGAATCAAGCGCTTTTGAGACATGGGCTATGTCTGGCGAAACCACAAAACCAAACACTGCATTTGAAAGTCAGGAGGTCACAGTGAGGTCGAATGGTGGTGCCTTCTGAGTCCGGAGAAGTTTCATTCACTTCAAGATGTGGCAGCTTCATCAAAGAAATGTTGAGGTCAGCGGAACGCAGGAAAATGTAAAGAATGTATAAGCCAAACAATGGAAAAGAGAGATTCAAGGTCTTTAAAAAATTCCACTCAAATTCCAGAACATCATGCTGTGGGAGTACCATTCAAAGGCCTCTCAAAGCTTTGTGCACAGGGATTTTGCCAGGATTAAATGGATCATATTCTATTTTCAAACATTTGTCGTCCCTTGAAATTAAGCAGGTTGTTTTTGTTATTGTTCCTTTATAAGAATGATGTATGTAAATGACCTCTGTTCTGATTGGCTGACCTATGTTGTGCCTCTTTTTAAAGTAAGTCCAGGCTGAAAAGTAGCTTATACCTTAACATGAATATAATGTTTCCTTCTGCATGCTCAGTGACCACATATCTGTAAATAAGTATGTTTTTGTGACATCACAAAATAAAAATGAACACATATACAGTGCACATATGCAGTGGCATGCAAAAGTTTGGGCCCCCCAGTCAGTATTTCTGTTACTAGAAGTTAGGTGACTAGAAGATTAACTCATCTCCCAAAGGCATAAACGTGAAACATTCCTTGCAACATTTTAAGCAAAAGTAGTATATTATTTTTGCTTTGTACCAATAAAAGAGATGAGATTTGAGCTCTCAGATAACTTTTACCAAGGTGTTAAAAGGGCTACGGCTTGTTCACAGTCTTCATTAGGAAAAGCCTGATGCAGGTTTCAAAGCTTTATAAATACTCTCGCTCCTCAAACCTCAGCCCAACAGTCAGCAGCCATGGGCTCATCTAAGCAGCTGCCCAGCACTCTGAGCATTAAAGTAATTGATGACCATAAAGCAGGAGAAGCTGTAAGAAGATAGCAAAGCGGTTTAGGTAGCCGTTTCCTCAGTTCGTAATGTAATTAAGAATTAGCAGTTAACAGGAACAAGTGAGGTCAAGTGAGGTGACGTTCTGAGGGAGCTGCTGGTAGGATTGCAGGAAAGGCAAATCAAAACCACCCTTTGACAGCAAAAGACCTTCAGGAAGACTACCAGACCCTGGAGTAGTGGCAGTGCCTCTGGGAACATTTCACTGGTAGACGGAAGAATGGAATTAAATTCATCATACTTCTGTGAAAAACTGACAATGAAGAGGAGGGCTTCTACAACAGGATAATGATCCTAAACACACCACAACATTCACAATGGATTACCTCAAGAGGCACAAACTGAAGGTTTATTCAACAAGGACCTGAAAGATTCTTAGGCTATATTCAGACTGCCAGCCCAAATCCAAGTTTTGGCATATCCAGATTGATTTTTGATAGTCTGGAAGCAAGTGGTGTGAAATGCAATTCCAATCAGA
The DNA here is from genome assembly GCA_034552555.1 of Semaprochilodus insignis. Classification (NCBI taxonomy): domain Eukaryota; kingdom Metazoa; phylum Chordata; class Actinopteri; order Characiformes; family Prochilodontidae; genus Semaprochilodus; species Semaprochilodus insignis. The sequence continues at coordinate 200,500 of CM067488.1, forward strand.
TTTGTCACACATACATCTCAGTCTGGATGCTTTGTATGCTCAAACCAGATTTTAAAGTGTCTTTTGCATTACTCGCAATGTACCAAGCAACGGAGACAATCTCAAAACCGGAGTGAGGGAAGTGCCGGGGTTCAAGAATGAGTGCAAAAGAGTTCTGAACCGTGACTTGACAGAGCAATTGTTTGTAGAGGTGAAGTGATGCACCTCCATCTCGCCTGCTTCCACATATAAAAGCTATGTCACCAATGTAGCTACACAGTTACTGACACCTACATCTTTACCACAGCGACCTATGCAGATAGATTGCCGATGTCTGGGCACGCAAAATCTGATCTGATCACTTACAAATACAAAGCAGAAAGTCATGATTTGAGAAACCAATATGACTTCCCTGCAGTCTGAACACAGCCTAAACTGGCTAAAGAAACATTTACAGGCTGTGATACTTACCAGTGTGGGTGTTAATAAGGGCTCACCCTGCAGGGTGCCCAAACTTTTGCTTTGGACCCTTTCCATGCCTTTGTATGGACTGGGGTGTGAATGGAAATTGAGTCCTTGATATGGGAACTGGCAGAATTGTCTTATTGCCTTTTTTCTAAAACATACAATAAACACTCTAATGCATAATTAATAATAACCATAATACAAAACTCTTCCACCAAACAGTGTGAGTTAAAGATAGGCTATGATTTCAAACCTGTATGTGGAAAGGTGCCAAATGTTTGCTCCCACACTGTAAGATACTTATCAGTATTCACAGGAAACGCTCGGTCAGTTGTGGTTAGCAGGAGATTACTGTATTTCCTCAACACTCATTTACATTACCTGCATTACCGTCAGGTTTTGGATATGTCTCATCCAGAGGATGCGTTTCAGCCTGAAGGAGGTTGTGAATCCCTGGCTACACGTTTCAGCAGAAACATGTGGAAACAATTAATGGAGCTCCTCCTTGACTGCGTCATATGCAGCGGACCAGTGGGTCAAGATCTCTAAGAGGTGCACCTCACCTATCTCTGCAAAACAGAGACTCTCTTTAACAATTAAACCGTGAAGAACGTACTGATTGTTCAGAATTCATACCTTTATGAACAAGTCGTGTAGCAATACAATACAAAACTATATGAGTCACGTAATCCAGTATAAAATCTCTATACTAATCTCTAATATTTTCACCTCTGTGTAATATTCCTGTAGTGCTATCCTCTAGCAATCCTGTGTCAAAGTGGGTGATGGGGAAAGTCCAGAGAATTCCCAGTGGGCTTGTAACGTAATACCTGTAAACACATGAATGTACAGACAAAGTGTTGGAGTTGCCCATCTCAAGTGTTACAGCCATCAAGTGTTTTGATTGTAATTGGTCTCATAAAGTGGACCAGATTAGCCTGTTTAAATTTGTCCAGTGAGTCTGGGGCAGGTTGACATAACAGGCAGTACTGTACAGAGGGCATAGCGCCTATGCAGCCATGTAGGGAAATGTGGAAAAAGGTGGTACTATTAAGGCAAGAAAACAAAGTTGATTCCTGACCAAATAGCAAGATTTGCAAAACATTTAAATGTTTTAATGCATAATTACTGTTAATTTAAAAAGACATGGCCAGTTTCTGTGGCCTAGGCTAAATTGGCCTGGCGTATTTTGTATTGTGTGTTTTATTCCTTGCTGAAAAACTGACGAATGGTCAGCACGATGCTTTTCGTTTGTTGTGTTTTAAGCACGTTTATGCTGGTCAACCAGCACTAACCAGCATAAACCAGCAGGGTTAAAGAATTGTGCAGTTGAGCCAGATTTGGTAGATGCCTTCCCTGGAACAAGTCCTGAGGAGGTGCTATAGTCATGAATGTCATGTTGGATGTGTAGAAAATGGCTCCAGAGCAGATGTTAATGATCGGCTAAAAGGAGTGACTGCATTTGGGCGTGCCAAAGACCATAGTGTGAAGGAAGTAGCTGAATTTGCAGGTGAATTGAAGCGTACGGTCATACGGTTCTACCAGCAGTGGCTAAAATCCCAGTCTACAGGAAATGCTCCTCTGAATTGTGTCTGGTGAACTTATTACCCTTTACTCACTCAGAAAATCAACTAAGCATGCAGTTTGACCAGAGGTGCCCAAACATTTGCATACACCTATATAGTCATATAGCTGGCTCCCTGTTTTTATGGAAGAAGCTGGAACTGCATGTGTCTGTAGTGTGTGTGTGTGTGTGTGTGTGTGTGTGTGTGTGTGTGTGTGTGTGTGTGGAGTCCCACTCCAGCTCTGCAGTACCCCATAGTGCTTGTGTAAGAAAGTATTGTTTGCATTTTCTATTATATTCTCATATTGCAAGAAATACTGCAACAACTCATATAATAAGACTTAATGTGAAAGTCATTTGCATTACGCAAGAAAACAAAAGATCCAAAGTGTCTTCAAGTTTTGGGCAGCAGTTCAGCCAGGGAGGGACCTGAAAGCTGAGGCGTTTTTGCTATTGTTTCCTGCAGAGAGTAACTTGAGTCAGAGATGATGGGAACCAGATGTGGAGCACGTCAGCGTGCACACATATCTCAGGATATGTCCCTTTTTTCCTCCGCAAAGTAAAACAACAACAAAAAAAAGATCAGAGGTAGACCTCCAGCCCAGACAGCTTTACAAAACTCCTCCGGTTCTTAATCCATCCACATCCATTCACTGACAAGGTCACATGGGAGTAAAATGATGAATAAACGGTGCCAGAGAACCAAACGGTAGAATGATTTAGAAGCTAACCAACAAATCCATCCACAAGTTCTAATCTATCATCTCCTTGTGGTCTTGTTTGGGCCTGTAAAGTCTCAGTAGTCAGTTGGTCTACAAGAATACTGGCATTCCGAAAAAAAAACCCAACCCCTGCTTTCTTGAGGATTATCTGAAGAGCAATCAGCAGAGAAATTTCGTGAAAGCCTAGGTACTTTCAGTTCATCTGCATGGCCACCATTGCAGAATGCCAGATGGTCAGGACGACCATGCCATCACTTTACACATCTCCAGTTTTCAGCCATAAACCTGGCACGAAGTATACAAACCATACAGTTGAGTTAAAGTAGAGATCGCCAAGACAAAACATTCCTCCAGTAAAAGTAGAAGTTCCTCCCTTTAGACCTCCACTGGAGTAACAGTACTAAAGTATTTACCTCCAAATGTACTTAAGTATGGAGAGTAACAGAAGCATGATTTATTATGTCTCTAATGTCCTATTATCATTTCTGGAACAAGACTCTTAATCAGCTCAGTGTAGGTGAAGAGACTCTAGCTTCTCTCAGTCCACCAGTCTTTAATAGAAGCTCGTTAATTAGTCTGACACTGATTCAAATCATCATAAGCACAGAACACTGAAGAAGGACAGTTTCCATTAGGTAGAACTATAAAATAATGTTTTGCAAACATTTTCAGCAAAAAGTTTCAGTTTAAGATTTCTTTGCAACTTAGTTACAAGTTTAATAAGAACTTGCTTTAACAGGATCACAAATGAGTTTTGCATTGCTATACTGCATCTGTAGGTCTCTGTTCATAAACCTAAACTAGCCAAAACAAATTTACTATGAAAGTAAACAGTGTTTGTATAAATTCAGAAAAAAGACACTTGCCAGTCACAAATGCATGTGTACATATTTCTGTATTGTGGTTTACCCACAAAGTCAGAAACAATATGTTTTATCTGTTCACCAATGATTTGATGTGTGATTGTCAGTCAGTGTTTGCATTAACCCCATCCTGCTTTACCTGCAGCTGGTCCTTGATGTAGTCCAGGCCTGAAATGGACATTTCCATGGATGCTAAGAATCCATGAAAAAGCTTGTTTCGTTTGGAAATGAACAACAAATTTCTCAAATAATGTAGTGGAGTAAACAGTCAGACATTTGAGTTTGAAATGTAGTGAAGTTAAAGCAAAAAGTCATCCAAAATGGAAATACTTCAGTAACTACTTAAGTACAGTAACAAATTACATTTACTTTGTTACTGTCCACCACTGAGAACTGAGAACTGCACTTACTGTGCTTTACTTACTCCTATTAGCTTTGCGGTTGGGCTACAGCACTGGACAAAACCCTTAAAGAGAATCTCCAGCATATGCATGACAACAAAAGAGGCAGTTTTTAAAGAGCTGTGTGGATATGGGTTCAACCCCGTGACCTGAAAACAACAGTCCGTGTTACGAAACAGCAAAGAAGATTTGTGGCATTGACTTAATGACTTTACGAAACGGACTGCTTAGGATAATGTCTCCTGCCTCGCTAAGTGCATTTGTTTCTGTGGGGCTTTGGGACGTGTTGTCTTTCCTAGATAAAATTCCAAATCCCGCTCAAATGAGAACAGGATACAAACGCATTCCGGCATAAAAATGATTTGTTTAACATGCACTTTCCTGCCTCCTTATGGGTCTAGAACTTGAGAAAGCACTCACACATGCAAGTGTGGGACAGAAAGGGAGGTAAACTGACACCTTTAATCTTGAATTCAAGGTCTTTTGTGGACAAAATTTGATTATTTTTGAAAGTCCCTGCAGTGGTTACTTGATCTCCATCCTTAAAAACCACGCTCATTGATATTTAAATGCTTGCACTCGGACTGGAGGTCTATTGCACAATATGCCAGTTATGTGCCAGCACCTTTGAAAACATGCATGAGTGTGTTCCAACAGAGCACAATCACGGGGTACATCTTAAAGCCCTGCTCTGAAAGCCTGTCTGGCAGCACAGATTGGTCCATGATCAAGTTACTCAGTGGGCACGCTGTCAAGCCCTACTGAGCCCTAAGACAAGGCGCCATTCTCTCCAGCTGAGGAGGGTCGCTCTGAAGCCTCTTTTTTTTCCCTTCCTTCAAAGCTGCTTTACACTGGTACCATGCATCGTGACTTGCAATCCACTCTGGCTGACAGAAATCCGTAAAGCTTTGGCAACACTGAGCTGACAGTATTGCGGAGTACGCAAACAGAGCAGCGGCTAAGCGCAAGCAAACAAGCTTTCTGTGCCATCTTTTGACCCCGGGTGACCTTCGACCCCAGGCGCTAACCCAGTTAAAGGCTAACACGTGAAAGACGTGCTTCGTGTTGGCCAGAAAAGCAGTGGCACGATGTGGTGAGATCTATTGTGTCCGAGTGCTGATGTATAGCAGTTGAGCTCAGCTTTTTACAAAGGCAAATGGAAAACAATGGCAAGCCTATGGGCCTCTACAGCAAAGTCAACGTACGCACCGCAGCAATGGAGTAAACATGCTGCATAGAAAGCTTAGCACTAAGAAATGGGACGGTTTGCTAAAGCTTTGTGCTGCTAATTAGTATGCGCTTGTATGAAATCAGTAATGAGGTTTAAAAAAATGGGTTAAAAATAAATTGTGGGTTCCCTAAAAGCCTTTTGGTTATATAAAATAATTATAATAATTTACGTAAATAAGACGTGCAAGTGTCTTCCCGCGTTTCTATACAGATTGAATGTCTTTCCCACAAAGAATGGGGTTGGTTGGCACAGAGTTAACTTTGAGATTCAGATCTTCCAGCATTAAAATGACTGCCCTTGACCAGTATTCATTCAAATGGTCCAGAGCTCTGACATTTACAATCTGATAAAGTAGGAATAATTCATATTTCCTGTCGTCTTCCTTCATAAGTAAATACATTATGCAAATGTTTTAAACTTTAAAGTTTAAATTACAAGTAGAAATTACATATAATGAAATACAGTATATGCATGTGGTTTGAAAACCAATGATAAGCAGTGCTAGTTAGTTAACATGAAGTAATCACAGAATTGTTGGGTTGGTTGACACAGGTGTCCAAATATACACGTAGACCACATACTGGCTGCTGGATGGTGTAACATGCTGGTCCTGGCAACTCGTCATAACTCTCAATAGACTGAACTGGAAAGAAGATGCCTGAACCGTATGCAGTTTGGGGCCAGATCTCAGGTAATAGGTTTAAAGGTAATTTCCAAAGAGAAAAGGTTTAAAGGGCAGTGGGAAGTAGCTTTAGGAAAGGAAAGTTTTTCAGCCAGTAAATCCCGAGTGCTCTGAAGGCTTTGACAGAACCGGTCAGACTAGCAGCAAATGTAACTATGAATATTTAAAGCGACTAGAACAAAAAACATTTTTTGTGCTCCGTGTGGATCACAAACCCTCAAACATAAAAAACTCAGAGTTTTGAAATCAGCTGAGAAATGTGAACTGCTTTTTATACAGAAAATACCCCCCTGTTTGCTTGTGTTTGTTTATAGGCCAACCTTGCCCTGAGCATTATGGCAGATGCACAACAGAGCTGTGTACTTCTTCTTATTATAAATCTGGTTGCCATTAAATGTTTTTTTAAAACAAAATATAAATAAAAACAGAACGCAATGATGTGCAAATCGTTAAAACCCTATAATTAGCTGAAAGCAGTATAAAGACTTGAATTTGAGAAGATTTAGCTTTTGTCCATTTTGAATTTGGTTTCAGCAGCACATTTCAAAAAAGTTGGTACAGGGGAAACAAAAGCCTGGTACAGTCGTGTAATGCTAAAAAAACATATGGTGGAACATCTCACACCTACTTATGTTAATAGGCAATATATCAGTAACATGACTGGTTATAAAAAGAGCATCCCGGAGAGGCGGAGTCTTTCAGAAGTAATGATGGGGAGGGGTCATCACTCCACAGGCAAATAGTGCAACAATTTAAGGATAACGTTTCTCAACTTTACATCAAAGAATGTGTGGATTTCATCATCTACAGTACATAATATCATTTAACGATTCAGAGGATCTGGAGAGATCCCTGTGTGCAAGGGACAATGTCGAAAAACAATATTGGATGGCTGTGATCTTCAGGCGGGCTCAGGAACACTTCCTAAAACCATTGTCTGTATACTCAGTTCATTGCTGCAACCACAAATGCAAGTTAAAACTCTACCATGCGAAGAACAGAGAACAAAGTCAGCATCCGTGATGTTATATAGGGCTGCATTAGTGTACATGGGATGGGTGACTGGCACATCTGTAAAGGTTCTATTAATGCTGAACGATATACACAGGTTTTGGAGTAACATATGTTGCCATCCAGACAACGTCTTCTTCATACTTGCCTCAGCAAGACAATGTTAAACCTGCATGTATTACAACAACAAGGCTCCATTGTAACAGAGTCCAGGGGGCTAAACTGACCTGCCTGCAGTCCAGACCGGTCACTGTCCAGACTGTCAAAATACGACAAAGGAGATCCCAAACTATTGAGCAGCTGAAATCCAATATCAAGCAAGAATAGAGGACATTTCACCTTCAAAGCTACAGCAGTTGGTCTCCTCAGTCCCCAAACGCTTACAGAGTGTTGGTAAAATGGGGTAATTAGCACCATGAACATGAACCCGAACAACCTTTTCGAAACAGGGTTGTAAGAACTCTGTTTATTTCTATTTTTTGCTTCATTCTTTAAACACTGTGCTAACCATTTGGGGCTGGTGTTGATTTCTTTAGCTGAGATGTTTAACTTGCTGGTAGTTGAGTTATTTTAATTTATGGTGGCCTTGAGCTGTATGATGCCAACAAACCTGCCCAAAGTCACCTAAGCCCAACAGTCTCGGTTCTTCAAGGGTTCTTTGGCAAACAAAGATCAATATAAAGGTCTTTTGAAAAGGGTTCTACATAGCAGCATAAAGGGTTCTTCTATTATTACAAGCTGACATGATACCAACAGTAGAACCCTTTCTGGTGCTATACAGAACCCTATTCAAAAAGGTCCCAACTAGAACCCTCCACAGTGCATTTTCCATCAATCTGAAGAACACTTCAATGATGCAAAGAACCCTTTATTTGTGCAAAGGGTGGGTGTGCATGCTCTCTGTTCTATACAGAACAACTGTCTTTACCAAAGAACCCTTGAAGAACTATCTGCAGTCAAAACACGTTTAAGAACCTTTCTTTTTTAAAGTGTACAAGTAGAAATGTGCACTGCAAGCCATACAAATGAAAGTTTAGAGAGACAGAAAGATTATTGCTGAGCTTTGAGTATTTAGGGAGCTAATCATTTCCTACTGTTCATATTTACTTTTAAGGGCAAACGGTCCTGATGATGAAACCCGTCTTGCGTCAACACTACTTTGCGTATTTCCTAATAACAATAACATCATGCATTACACAGAACAACAAGCATGGACCTGTCCTCAGGCAAAAACGGTCTTGACACACTTGTCACTATAATGCATAAACTGCTGTCTGCTGTGAAGGCACTGGAAAACAAGTTATTACAGTCTCAGCCTGATTCCTTTAGTTTACAGAAGTGGGCAGAGTAGCCCAAACCCATAATCAAGTAAAAGTATAGTTAGTTCTGTGTGATGAAGTAAAAGTACCTTTTTTTGCTGAGCAAACAACAACTTGTGCAGAAACACAGCTGTAGCAGGGCATAGTTTATTCATAGAACTGCAGTGGAACATCTCAGTACATCTTTCAGCGTAGCAGCTGAAGTGTCTTAGGCTCTGGTCACCTCTCTTTGAATTACGGACATTCAGCGAGCAGCCCCCCATGAGCCATCTTGTTAGTGCCAACACCTTTGGCAGAAGGCTGCATGGCGCAGGACTACATGCATGCAGACAGTTATGATAACTGCCCTTAACGCCACGTCAACCGCACCAAAGACTGCAATGGTGTGTGCCAGACTGTCATGTATTGAATCAGAATGGCAGCAGGTCATCTTCAGTGACGAGTCCCGCTTTTGTCTTGGTGGAGATGACCAATGAATCTGGGTGTGGAGGCACCGTGGTCAGTGCCAGGATAAACAGTTTTCTGGTCACACATGTCCAGAAGGCCTGGTGTCCCTCCACCTCCACCCCTTCCGCACAATCTGCAGGAACTGTGTGAGAATATTGAAGCTGCAAGGGATGGATTATCACAGGACACCATTAGGAACCTCTACAACTCCACGCAGAGAGGTCTGGCAAACATGGTGGCACGATTCCATACGGAGAGACACTACTTATGAATGTGTAGCTAAATAAATATTGCCCATATCAGTCTTTCATCAGGCATTATTCCTGGCAACCTTTAACTTCCTTCCGAGTAGCATTGCAATCCGACACTTCCCTCTGGGTACAACTATTCTTTTGTTGATGAGAGCACAGAAACAGTAATCATGCTCTGACTGAGGGAAGTTCATATGTTTACATATGACTGTAAATGCTTTATGAATTGAACATCCTTACAAAGCTACAAATCCATCAAAACATTCAAGTGACTAGTTCCCACATCTCTTAATATCATAAGATTTTAGATATGTTAATAAAGACCAAGCTGGGAAAATGGCTTTAACAAGCTGCTTTAGAAAGAAAAAGAGGTGACCCTCAGAGACCTTCACTGAATCACTGCTTAATCAGGACTTCCTACCATTTTAGCAGGTTCTAGATAACCTAAGTAGCTGTTTTCTTATTATTATGCCTTTACAGTGAGGAAACAGAACATTCACAGTTGCACAGTAGTTCACTCATGTTGTACGCGTGGCTCTGCTTCTGTTCTGGTGCACATGTTGCTGCTTTGCTGCATCTGAGCTATGGGCCCCTGACCATTTATTTCAGCCATTCATGAGCTTATTGTCCATTTGATCTGAATCAAACTTAATTGCTGGGCTGAGTGAGATCAAAGCTGCTTGTCTAGTCAGGTGTTTGGCAAAAGTCCATGGCCAAAGGGCCCTGGAAATACAGGCCTGTCTTGCTCAGTCAGGCAAAAGGGGAAAGCGCCGATGCACTCTGCTGAACTCCACTCAGTCTTGTATGAAGCCTTTCTGCAAATCTTTTCCGGCAAACAGTACGGAATTTGGGTTCAACGAGTTCCCTCAACAAGCCTGCCAGACAAAGCTACTCGGGGACAGGATGTTACAGTATCAACAGCGATCAAACTGTAAAATAATAATAATAATCAAGGGGCATGATGGGAACTGTGGGTCTATTTCATTTGTTGGTATTTTTCACCTTTTTAAGCACATGGTCAGTTTAAGTATGTGATATTTCTAAAGCAGCTCGAGTTGTTATACATAATTAAGAACTAAAAGAAGTCAGAATAAAAAAAACTTACTAGGAAATATGAACTTTATGCAAGCCTGAAAATACACACATCATCAAAAGAATAGCTGCACCCAGAAGAAGATGTCGGATTGTCGGGAACAATAACTGATGATGAATTTAGACTGATATGATCAATATTTATTGAGCTACACATACAGAAGTAGTGTCTCTCAGCATGGCATTGTGCTGCCATGTTTGCTAATGCAACATTTTAGATGTCTCAGCATGGAGTTGTGGAGGTTCCTAATGGTGTCCTGTGATAATCCGTCCCATGCAGCTTGAATATTCTCACACAGTTCCTGCAGATTTTGCAGTAGGTATGGAGATGCAGTGACAACAGGCCTTCTGGACATGTGACGTGTGAAGCTGAATGTCACTTCTGCACAATTTAAGGTGGAAAGGGAAACTCAAACAAGAAGCTGGGGTACTGGAATGTAACTGCTGCACAATTTAAGGTGGAATGGGAACACTCAAACAAGAAGCTGAGGCACCAGAGTGTAACTGTAGCCTCATTTAAGGTGGAATGGGAAAACTTGAACAAGAAGCTGAGGCACCACAGTGTAACTGTAGCCCTCATTAAAGGTGGAATGGGAAAGCTGAGGCACCAGAGTGTAACTGTAGCCCTCATTTAAGGTGGAATGGGAAAACTCGAACAAGAAGCTGAGGCACCGGAATGTATCTGCTGCAAAAATTAAGGTGGAATAGGAAAACTCGAACAAGAAGCTGAGGTACTGGAATGTAACTGCTGAACAATTTAAGGTGGAATGGGAAAACTCAAACAAGAAGCTGAGGCACCAGAGTGTAACTGTAGCCCTCATTTAAGGTGGAAAGGGAAAACTCGAACAAGAAACTGAGGTACAAGAATATAACTGCTGCACAATTTAAGGTGGAATAGGAAAACTCGAACAAGAAACTGAGGTACAAGAATATAACTGCTGCACAAACAAACAAAGGAAAACTCGATAGCTTGAAAGACATGAGAAGGGATGAGGAGGTTGCTTGGTTTTTGCTGGACAGGAGGGTAACAGGAACTTATTTTTGCTGTCTCTCAGAACCAATAGGTCACTATTGTTCAGTCCCATTTGCTAATGTAATAGCGTACGGTTAGCTTTGCAGCAGCAATAATAGTGACAGTTTGCTAACCCACAACCTAGCTAACGCTAGTTACATTACACATTGTACATAACATTTTATCATAGTATTTGTACGTACAATGGATGAAGGGTTTGATAAAGGGTTTTATGGTCATGTATGGTTTTATAGTAATTTGCCTTGGCAATGTGTGTCTGTGGATTTGGGGGATGGAGCTTCTGACGGAGCACTAAGAGAGGGGTGTATTTGTTTGCACTGTTAAGTTTGAATATCAAGTCACTCTCCAGAATTGCTAACTGTGGCTTTAGGTAGGTCAGAAAACCAAGCACGGTAAATCATTGTCGAGGCTAATGTTTCACAGAGATCTACTCCCTTATGTGTAAAGTGAAACTGTGAACAACTCAAGACTGTCTGACATAATCAGCAGATATTAGGTTCACCTTGTGTTCTTAGGTGTTCCATTGCTTAGGGGAGGCCTGAATGTCCAGCACGTTATCCAGCATTAAGCCTCAGTGCTACATCCTGTATTTTAGGCCTGTAAAGGGATTAAAAGTATTTCCCCAAGCCTTTGAGTATGAACCACCTCAATGCAACCGTGTGTGCGTGTGAATCACTGCCATGAATTTTTGTCCTAACATGCAGTTTAGTGGTTCAGACTGAAAACACAGGTGTATTCTAACACCCTCTAACAGAGGCACTATTTAGTGAACTGTGTCCCACTTCTCACACTCCACAGAAAGTATATCTTAACACTTGTACATGCTGAACTGTGTCCTCCATGCGTACACGTGATATGCTTTACACCCCTTCACCCACTGTGACTCGTTCATAAGGACCTAAGCAGATCATTCTTGGAGTTTATTGCGGCTCTTTATTAGCCTGTGCTACAGTAAGCTACATAGCGTTTACACAGGCTGTCCTAAGAATAACAGATGGTTAAGGCATAGAACACACTATAGACTTTTTATAGTTTTGTACAACAATAATTTTTGTACCATAATAAGTTTATAGCAATCCAGAGACCACCTTTAAAGTGAAATAAGCCATGAAGTGCAAGGTGTTCGCTTATTCAGTAAAACAGGAAACATATTTAAACTAGACTTATTATGCTTTTTTAATGCTCCTAATTGTTTTTATTTTTTACTTCCCTGTCTATTTTATCGTCTCCACTGACCATATAGGCTCACCTAGTAGTTCTACAATTACAGATTGTAGTCCATCTGTTTCTCTGTATACTTTGTTACCCTGTTTTATTAATGATCAGGACCCCCACAGGAGCGCCAGGTATGATGTGGGTGGTGGATCATTCTCAGCACTGCACTGACACTGACGTGGTGGTGGTGTGTTAGAGTGTGTTGTGCTGGTGTAAATGGATAAGACACAGCAGTGCTGCTGGATCGAGAATAGTCCACCAACCAAAACTATCCAGCCAACAGCGTCCTGTGGGCAGCGTCCTGTGACCACTGATGGAGGACTACAGGATGACCAACACTGCACTGTGCAGCAGCAGATGAGCTATCGTCTCTGACTGTACATCTACAAGGTGGACCAGCAAGGTAGGAGTGTCTAACAGAGTGGACAGTAAGTGGACACTGCTGTGTCGGATAAACACGTAACAGTGGAACCACCACCACCTTATCACTGTCACCGTAGTGCTTAGAACGACCCACCGCCTAAATAACACCTGCTCTGTGGTGGTCCTGTGGGGGGTCCTGACGCTGAAGAACAGGGTGAAAGGGGGCTAATAAAGTATACATTGAAACAGATGGACTACAGTCTGATATTGTAGAACTACAAAGTGCGCCTCTATGGTAAGCGGAGCTGACAAAGGGACAATGAGTGTATCTAAGTGGCCGGTGATGTGTATTTTTGTATGGGATGATACTGTAATCCATAAGAGGGTAAACAGCTTAATGTAGCTAGCTTGCTTTCCTGAAAAGGAGAAAAGTCAGATAGCACCCATATAATATCCAATATATGTATATATATATACATATACACACACACACTACTACTAACAGGTGTATATAATTTCTATCCTTTTTGTTTTGTTCCTTGTGGATTCAGCATGTGAAAAGTGCTTTCGGTGGACAGCCTGTTTGTTCTCTTTTGGTCGGTTTGTTTTTCTGCTCATCCCTGTTTATTTGTGTCAGACTCTACCGCTACAGTGTGTTTACTGTTCCCGCCCAGCCTCAGAGTGGGAGAACAGAAGAAATAGCTAGGTCAGCCCTTTTTTCTGCTTTAGAGAAGAAGGCTGAAGGGAACGTATCTCTGGCACTAAAGTGTCCTAGAATTTCAAAGAGCTGAATGTTGGCATTAATTCAGAGCCGCTAAGGGGATATGTGAATACCCCCAGTGTCTATGGAGCGGCCCGGGCAGGCCTGTGCTCCAACCCACAATGGAGATCGACTCCAACGCTTCCAGGCTGGAGTCATCTGGAGAGTGTGGGCTGCCATTTTAGCCTTTTCCATCAGACCGCTGTCCACTTTGCCAAAGAACAGTGTCTCATAGCACTTGTGCCTCTTGACTCTGTGTGTGTGTGTGTGTGTGTGTGTGTGTGTATGACATGTTCTTTTTTCATGCTCCATCTTGGACAGAGTGCTGGGTGTGTTTCTAATAAACAAAGGGTAGGCTTTGGTGAATTGGACAGAATGAGAACCACATTAGTTTAACTGTTATTATGACTACAGGCTCCTTGTGAGTCAGCGGGTTTATGGAGTTGCCGAGGGGAATTCTGAGAAAGAATAAACACACACACACACATACCACACACACACACACACACACACACACACACACACATACATATATACATATATATATATATATATATATATATAAATATATATATATATATATATATATATATATATATAAAATGATGCATTCATGACACATTGAATAACATATTTAAAAAGATTTATGGATTTATGAACAGCTTTTGTCAATATTTGTAAGATGACATCAGATGTGTATGGCATTGCAAATGACATTGTATTGACATAAATGGCGGTTCCATTTACAAGACTGTTATGACGTTAGTACAGTGAAATATGCCTGAAGAGTATCACTTTAGCTTGAGGGTTTCAGAACCCATAGAACTGATGTTTGCTGTGCTTGAATGTGCCATAAAACGCATGTACTGAGTAATTTAAATGTCTACACAGATGGACTGTGACTTTGGTTAGGGTTAACAAAAATGGCTAAGATGAAGTTTTACACACCCATAAACACCCTATGATTTGGTCCAAGAATGAACCGAGCCGTTTTCCCTTTTTTGGTGAGATCATGGATATTTTGATGAGCTCTGCTTTGATTGGCTAGTTCGCAACGTCACACCACAATGAACAGACAGAAGCAACATGTTAAAATAGACACACTCAGGAAAATAAAATGATCCTCTGTGTAAATAAGCTTGGTCCTCATACTATTTGGTTAGCTATGCTAATTACCTGGAGCTTGCTGGTAGCTAATGCTACTTATTCTAGCTGCTCGCTTTCAATCTGGACATCAACCCACAGTAAATTAAAGTTGCTCCTCACTATGAAACTCTCAGTTTAAGATGATCTGCTTCAAACAGGGATACAATCACACAGCATGACTACTACTTACAGGCTGCTGTTGGGGTTGTGATGCTACTAAAGAGGTGGAACTGCCGTTCTCTACAGTCTTGTCAAAGAGTTAAATGCTCAAAGCTTCTGTCAGTTAGTGACCACTCATGTAAGCTGTAGTAAAAAAAGGTCCTATGTTGGTAACCTTCAAATAAAGTATGACCAAATATTCAGATCTTGCAATTTGGAAGAAGAATACATGAACACTATGAAACTACATTCAGATGCATGCAATAAAATAAAGAATGGAAAGCATCATTGTAAGAAATGGTACAATTTACAGTATTTATTAAATGCATAGAGTTTTGTACAAACATATACGATTCTATACACAATAGACAATTGCAAAAATGCGTTTAGAAACAAACAATCTCAATTCACTTCATGACCAAAAAGTGCAAAACACAGTGAGTGCATGGCAAATTCTGTAACATACCAATGTCAACATGAGCAGTAATGTAGTTTTGCCTGATTTAAATTGCAAACAGTTAGTTACATTTGATAAAAAAGTTCAATTAATTGCCATTGGCATATTATAGGTATTATATTCATTTAAATATTTAATATTAATTAATACTTAATATATAACGTTAATTAAAATTATAATTAAGGCCTCCATTTTTAAGACAATCATATCATTTACAGCTTCATGTGACCTGCCAAAGGAATGAGAAACAGTCTGAATGTGAGAAACAGAGAAACAGTCTGATCAGGATGAGATCAGTTGCAGCAATTCTGAGGATACAAATAATCCAAATGAGAACTACCTTAACACTGATTTCTAAAAATCTGCTTAAAATGTAATCAGTGAATTTTAGGTTTTTGGCTGAAAGGAAATTCAAGCTGGCTGAAACTAATCAGATTTGTCTGAAGACAATGCTGACACCAACATCGCCTTACTTCCAGTCTTTCCGTATTATTAACCTGCCTGTGCAAACAAAAAATACTCCATCTGTACCATCAATCCTAAACCTAATCTGAAACAGTCGGTTCTAGAGCAGAATACCCTGCAGAAATACATGCATGGCATCACATTAAGGCACTTAACATTCATTCAAAACTTTGGCTTCAAAGTTTAAAGTGGTTCTTGTGTGGCCTGGAGCACATCAACTATTCCCGCCCCAATCCCATAAAAAATGTAATAAAAAATTAGAAAAAGCATGAAGAGGAATGAGGAGGAATGGAATACACTCTGAAACATAAAGGTTCCTAAATGGTTCTTGGTTTGGATATATGGTTGAACTGGTACAGGACCTTTATATTATGTGGAACCTCTTTATCCTTTAGAAAGGCTATTTTCACATTTGCACATCTCAATTACATTAATGATTTTTAAAAGAACCCTCCACTGAAATGTTCTTTAGGGCAGTGGTTCTCAAAAAAAAAAAAAAAAAAACACATATTGGGGGAACCCTAATGAGAACCACTGCTTTAGAGAACCAAAAGTAGCTCCATTATGGCATTGCTATGAAATCCTTTTTGGCACCTCTAGTGTAGTGTAGTGGAAAAGGGTGTGCTACTTAAAGTGCATGGGAGCCCAACTGAGCTCCTAGTACTATACGTTATAATATGTTAGAAATCTGTGAATTTGTGAACCTTGGTCGCCTATAAGTGCAAAAAAAAAATGTTATCTTGATGGTGAACAAGTAAAAAAGTTCAACTTGAAATAATGGAAGATCTTGGTCTCAGAGAAATAAGGCACAGAAAAACAGTTAGTGAGTTCATGAAATGATGCCGGCGACATCACAAGTTAGTATATCGTTTGCTTTCGCCTGTCCGATCTGTCTGTGAAACTGACCTTGTTTGTGGGTCTTCCAGCAATGCATATTTGACCCCAGAGTTACACTTTTTATACTTGGCATGTGGTTGAAAATGCTCACAGGCAACGGGGTGACTACAGAATTGGACAAATTGAGCTCCTGTAAAGAGCTCAGCCCAGTGAATACATCGGGGCTTACGCTGGTGAGTTGCGGATTGTTTGACAAGTCCAGGACCTGCAGGTTCCTCAGGCCTCTAAAGCTGTTGGGTTGTATTCCTGACAGTTCAGGCAGGCCGCTGAGAGACAGATAGACAAGATCTTTCATCTTCTCAAAGGCGCCCTCTTCGATGCTGGTGATGAGATTTCCGTCCAGGTTCAGATACTGCAGGGGAATTCCTGCAAGTCTGGGCACTGTCCGCAGCTTGTTCCCTGCTAGAGTCAGACTCTTAATATATGGAGCATGGCTTTGCGGATTTCTGGAGACTGTAGTGAGAAGGTTATTTGAAAGGTCCAAACCAATGGGGGTCTCCTGGCCCCTGGTGGTGAAGAGATCCAGGTTAAAATCCTGGAACCTGTTGTTACTGAGGTCCACGTCAGCCAGGGGAAGCCCAGAGAAGCAGCCATCTCCGAGGTTCTCCAGGGCATTCTGACTCAGGTCTAGTGTCTCCAGGTAGCGGAGTTTGGAGAAAGCCTTAGGACTGACCCTGGTGATGATGTTGTTGCTAAGGTCCAGGCTGACCAGGGTGGTGTAGCCTGGTCCAGACAGCATGGAGTCCGTGATGGAGCCAATGGAATTGTGGGACAGGTCCAGGTGGGATGTGTCTAAAGGAATGGGGACAGGAGCAGTGCCTGGACCAACTCCACTACAGTCCACCTTGGTCAGGCTGAAGCTGTCAAACAGACCATAGCTCTCCACCTCACACCGGCACTGCGGGTGGCAGTTCTTTACCTCTCCTGCAGTCACCACAGCTAGCAAGCAGGGCAGGGTGAGACACAGCAAGGCCACCATGGTGCTCTGTGAAGAAACACATGGACCTGATTACGTGGTGCAAGTCTTTTACAGCACCAGGCCTGCAATCACACGTGAATGTTTACACCCTTTCAGTGAAATGACATGCGTTGCTGTGCAAATTTAAACGCATAACTGCAATTTATTTGCTGAGATTAACATAATAGAAAAAATAGGACAAACTTTTAATGTTTATATTTAGCAAATGAATAGTAATGCTCTTGTAAAATGTGCACAGATGTTAATTTACTTAAGTACGTTTACTTAGAACTTAGAAAATCAACAAATTATCAATCAGACTTTTGCATATGATTGCAGATGTCTGGACTGAATGGTTGAGGGCTGCATACTGCACTGACATATTGGTTCTGTACTGAGATGGCCTTAACCCCGACGGGCCACCCCATATGTTCACCACTGTTTTCTGTACTGTTATACTGTTACTGGTGTCAATAGCAAAAGCAATGCATCTCATTAACAGGCTGTCAGGGTTTGAAAGAAAAGTTACAAATACATTAAAACCCAATATTTATTTTCTGGAAATGTGATGTCAAGACATTTTAGCATTTACAATAAGGTGTAAGATTCCCCATTTATGTCATTCTAGGTCACACAGTCAAATAAAAACAAGCTACGACAGGTCTGGAAGACATTCTTTTGGCACTGAGTACCAGTATGCGGGATAGCGAGACATAATTAGGTCAAAAACAATTTGGACAAAATCCAAAAGCATATTTTATTATTTTGCTGTCAGATGTACTGTATATATACAGAAGTATTCCGTTATTTTCTCATAACTGCACTAAACTTTACATTAAATACTTTCTTGGAGCAGAACGGCAAATTTTGTCATAGCAATGAGGGCAACGTATAAACCAGATCAGGCGTTTGACTGAACACCAAGACAAACCAGAATAGCTGTGTTGCGTAAGGTTATGCAAACATTAGTGTAAGGCCATGTAAACAAGTTAGTCCAACAAAATTCTATCAAGTGAACTTATCTAGTATTAGAATAATATACAGTATTATCATGTATACAAAGTTTAATCCATCAATCCACACCTTATACATACTTGTTAAGAAATGAAAGATCAAACAAGATCAATCAGATGCTTGACTTATTTGGTGACAAGTGCACTTAGGCAATTTGTAAAAGGAGGTCAGCGTCCTCAGGTGCTGCTCCATGTACAATATCATTATCCTTATTTGAAGATCAACAAGATTCTAACACTAAGCTGTATAATGCAGCGCTACCCCAAAACACTTGCCCAAAATAATTATGAACAAATCAACTTAACAGTGTCAACTGTGTTAGAACAAACGTCTTTACAAAAGTCTTTAAAAAGTAAAAGTAAAACCAGTTTCACAGAAATGACAAGGAACGTAATCTCGGAGTAATCTTGCAGGAATTACAAGGAACAATAAAAGTAAACTTGCATGCAAGTCAACAAAAATGGACATACATACAGATACAGATTTCATAAGGCAAAGGCTACAACAATTCAGAACTGGCCAAAGGCTTTTGCTTTCGTCAAGGCCCTTTATGACTAGCTTTATTTATTATTGTTCTTTATTGTTATTATGATTATTATTATTATTACTGATGTTGTTGTTATTTTGTCTCTCTTTTACTTTGACTGCTGTCTTAAAGGTTGGACATGGACACAATCATCCACCCACCCCCCACCTGGTCAGGCTTGAATTTTTATTTATTTAAGCATTTTTAATTATTTGTCTCTTTTTCCCCTTCCTTCTTTCTGTAAATATGTAGCAGAGCACTTGTGTTGCTGCATTTTGTGTGGTCAAAATTTAATAAACACTTATTAACCAAAAAAAAAGAAATTGTAAAAGTAATCTTGCAGGAATTACAAGTTCATAATGTTCAAAATAAATTAATATTCTGTTCCGACAGCAATGATACACAAGTATACTTTCAATGCAGGGGAGTTTGTATTACAGCATACTTTCCCCTGTAACTCCTGAAGCAAGTGCAACTTGCCAGCCCTCATTTCTTTCCTTCTAAACTTCCTTGGCTCCCGGAGGATTTGACCTAATTCCGATGATCAAAGACTGTATTCCATGTTTTTTTTTTTCTTCTTCAATTACAGTAGATTTTCATGGTTAGAAGGATGCAAGGCATGACTGTAAGACGCTAGGGTTTCTCATTAACGTAATGATGACAAATACTTAACAGCACTGTCCTCTCGATACTTAGAACAATGAGAACTACTGGAGAACTGTCGAAACCTCAGAACTGAACCCACTGAAGCTCAACCCATTGGCATCATTTCAAATTCTTACTCACAATGCTAAAGACGCATCCCAAAGCATACTTTTCAGCCCTTATTAAAATATGACATACAGTAGTACATACCTCCTCACGACGCTCCATTAAAACGGCAAGTGAATGCTTTCTGAAAGGTCCGCCAGCTGACCATGTGCCTTTTTGTTTAGGTGGATGACCTGAACTTAAACCTAATTGCTTGGCTGGTCCACAGCTCAAACACTACTGCACGTGTACTGATGTCGGACAGAGGTGATCCACAGTTGTATAACTGTCGATCGAGTGAACCAACGGACATGTCAGCATGAGCTAGCACAAAACTGATTACAAATTAGGAGGGAAGTGTAAGCTTGCACGCTGGAGCACAGCACTCCCCTTAAATGGATAGCTATCACTTAGGCTAATCCACTACTGCCTTTGGCTAAAGATTGGCCCTTATGTAAGCTGGTTGTATAACGTAACGGGTACAATAAAACACTTGAGTGAAAGGCTATGACCGATAACATCCACGGATTGCATCACACCTTGCTTATGACACTCTCCCTCGAAAGCAAAATCAAGGACACTCTGCGGATAAGGGGCGAAGGCTCTTGCATGCACAAATCAGACCGTTTTTTTCCTCTGCGTTTTCCTTCCTTCGCTGATTGAGCCCATGGAAAAGGGTGTTGGTGGCGGTTGCTATCACAGCTTGGCTTGTTTTTTCAGTGACTTCACCCTTCTGCCACCGGCCTCACAGGAGAGAGAGAGAGGGAGAGAGTTCGAGAGCAAACGGACGTCTAAGTGTTCTCCAAATAAACATTTGCCTAAGCCTCAGTGCATGTTCCTCCCTCCTATAGAGACTAGCGGCTGCGGCCAGAAATGTAGGCGAATCCTTTTTAATAGGCCCTTTTTCGGAACTCTTAAAAACGATCTCGAGGGAACAGTTCAGCGAGGAATCACATTTTTACACAATTGCCTCAAATACAGCTGGTCAGCCAAAGTCAGGAGGATAATATCACAGATTTTCAGGGGCACAGATCTCTGTGACTTAGCTACACGAGCCTTGTAGCTTCAAGTAAGATTCAGACTAATGGCTAAATGAACTACATTTTGGATGGACTGGAGCGGGGCGGCATGTCATGCTGGGCTAGTACTGGTCTGGTGCTGGTGTGGCTGGAAACCCAGCACACCAGCATAACACCAGAACACAACATATCATCACTGTGCAAAGAGAAACAAGTATCTCCAAAATGGGAACTTCACGGGAGAGGGCAAGCAGTTTTGGGCCATTTCAGTTGGTCCAATCATTATGAAATTCTCACACAGTGTAAACAGCAGCTGATGTGTTCAAATGATGCATAAAAGTAAAAAATCAAAACAAAAATGGACATACATAGAGCCACAGCCAGATTTCATACGGCAAAGGCTGCAACAATTCAGAACTGGTCAAAGGCTACTGCTTTTGTCAAGGCCCTTTATGACTATGATTAAGTTATTACTGTTCTTCATTGTTGTTATTATTATTATTATTATTGTTGTTGTTGTTGTTGCTGTTTTGTCTCCTTTTTTAATCTTTTACTTTGACTGCTGCCTTACAGGTTGGACATGGACACAGTCACCCACCCACCCACCCCCGCCCGGTTGGGTTTTAATTTTTATTTATTTAGGCATTTTTATTTACTTGTCTCTTTTTTCCTCTTCCTTCTTTCTGTCAATATGTAGCAGAGCACTTGAGTTGCTGCTTTTTGTAAGAATAAAATTTAATAAACATTTATTAACAAAACAAATGGACATACATCTTTTTCTTTGGACTGTGGCGATATGCTGAAATTTCTGGTGACCAACATATCAACTTTCATTGACTTTTTCCATTAATGTCTATTTATTGAATGATTTGAGGAAAAACATCTAATATGTGATTTTTTCTGGCTTTAAATTGCGATTAAATTGCATCTAACTCGTCTATAAGCAATTCACAACAAGCTTTACAACAAGATCTGTATAGATCTGATTTTATAACAACGTTAATGATCATGTAAGCTGTAAAAAAACTTGAATACATATAATTTAATAAAAATAATAAATTAAAGTGAATAAAAATGTAATAAAATTGCAGCTCCTGCAACTTGAAAACTTAACGCTTTTAAACTGCGATTTCGAAACCAATCAATCTTTCAGCCCTAGCTTTTATAGACAGATTACACTTACATGTAAAGCAATAAAACAAATATACTGAGAACACACGTTGGACTTTGATACCACAAATTAAGCAATAAAACCTGGCATGAGCTTAATTTAAGGTGTTCATATCTAAAGCGATCCTAGCTTTCTTTGCTTTTACAATATAAACATGATGAATGTAATATGTAAACACTGTCAGAGACCAGTTAAATGTCACAGTTGTACTACGAAAATTAAGCTGCAAACATAGCCCCTTTTAAATGAACTATTCCTGTGTTGACAACATATGTGTATATGTATATATATGACAACAGCAAACCATTTACACATATCTGGGTCGTTCTGTAGCAGCTTGGCCCCACCCATTCATGATGACGTTACAGGGAGTGTTTCAGCCTAGGGTGCTTTTTGAATTAAGAAGAACACAGGCCAGCAGAGCACAGTTACATGCATCATATGCATTAAAGTTACAGCAACAAAAACAGACTGACGGCCCTTATCGCTGTACCTGACTGACCCAACAGTCCTCTCTGAGTCATTGTCAGACGGCTGCACGGCACAGGACTACATGCGCGCAGACTGTTAGGACAACTGCTCTAAACACCACGTCAACGTCGCCAAAGACTGCAATGGTGTCGTGCCAGACTGTCAAGGAGTGACTCAGAACGGCAGCGGGTCATCTTCAGTGATGAGTCCCGTTTTTCTTTCTTGGTGGAGACGACCAATAAATCCGTGTGTGGAGGCACCGTGGTCAGAGCCAAGATGAACGGTTTGCTGTCATGCATCACACATCCAGTGTCACTCCCCCTCCACCGCCAAATACGCAACTGTGTGAGAATATTCAAGCTGCATGGGATGGATTAGGAACCTCTACAGCTCCATGCTATGTACGCATGTTGCATTAGCAAACATGGCGGCCCGATGCCATACTGAGAGACACTACTTCTGTATGTGTAGCTCAATAAATATTGCCCATGTCAGTCTAAATTCATCATCATTTATTGATCCTGGTGACCTTTATCTTCCTTCCCAATAGCACTGCAATCCCATACTTCCTTCTGGGTGCAACTATTCTTTTGATGATGAGTGTATATACGTTTGGACATGGATATTTATAGAAGATTTCCACAGTTTTAGCTTAACGCTTTACTTTAGAATAAAAGTGAAGACAAACTATAAAACAGAACTCATGGAATTATGCAGTCCACCTTAAAAACCGCCAAAATAGAACTTTACAGGAGGATAAAACAGCTTTCTTAACATGCAGTGGAGAGTGAGATAAGATTTTTTTCTAAGCAATTTTGGACCATCTGTCCATCATGAAGATTCACTAAATTGAAAAGGCAACTAGAGCTTTTAAATTGTGCAAAAAATAAAAGAGAGAAAAGTTTTTTATACCTCAACAAAGAATATATTAGAGGTGGCAATATGGCAGAAATATAATATTGTGATACATCAAGAGTATATGTGGTATATCAGAATATGTATTGTTTTAGACATCTCATCAGTTGGAACTGTTAAGTGTGAGCCTGTAGAGTCTTTACGATATCCAACAGCATCCAAAATTTAGCTGGGTATTTCTAAACTTTTGACTGGTACTGTATAGCGCATTCAATCAAACAGAGCACAGTCAGCATATGCAAAGTATTACATAAAGTTCACCATAAAATCCAACTGCAGTTGATAATAATAATAATAATAATAATAACGAATTTGGCTGGAATCCCATTCTCACATTCATGACTGCAATTCCTGGAAATCAGCAGATAAAAAAAAAACAGAAGTGTCTGGATGAGACACCTTCAAGGTTCTCCTGACAGAGGACATCTGGCTTTTGCATTGGGACCATGACCTCTCCAGGTGTTATCGCAACTATCCTTCTCCTAAAAGCAACAGGATTGTAAGCATTAAGGTATTTAAAGAGCGAACGCCGTCATCTGTAGAATGAAAAAAGCCACAAGCCAATTTTCAACCACATATTTTTCATCCTAGGAATCTGTGGAAGGCCTTAGGGAATTTTCCTAAGGCCTTCCCACAACCTTCCTCGTTCCTTCACCAAGTCTCAGTCTGAAGTGCTCATCTGCTGGCTTGTAATGTAATACCTTCAACAGGACTGAAAATTATGGAATTACATGCATTTATAGTATTATAATAATGCACAGACCGTTGGCATTATTGTGCATGCATATATTTGTTAAATACCGTGCAATGCAGTAAGCATGATGGATCAAAACAGGTCACCCCATGCTGCTGAGGGAACTGAAGCGAGTTACCAGCTATTTAATTAGCAGACATCAGACATCCTAATCCAATAAAGCCAAATGAATGCATCGCCTTAAGAAGAGTCAGGTTTAATATGAGCTTACGCTGGTGGAGCTTAAGGCAGTCCAGCACTACGAGCTTTGGATAAGCTATAATTCACTGACTACATTACAAGGTGGCATGATGAGTTCGCTCCACGTTGTATCTGATATGATAGAAAAATAAAGTGATATATGCACGGCGCAGTGTTTACATGGGTTTGTCATTTGTGTAACATCTTCAGCAGACATGTTGACAACAGTAAGCAGATATGTCACAGCTTTCCCATCCCATCCTTCCATAAATCACTCGCAAAGCAAACTATCCATGTTGTAGCTGTTCTGCTACAGATTAAAAACCATATGTGTAAGGCATTCTCTGACTGACAGCAAATGGTGTTTCAACATCTCACACTACTGAAATCCTGGGTCCATGGGCATGTATACTAAGGGTACTCAAACTTTCTTGTTTCGAGGGGCCAAAGTTTAGGGCTTGCAGGAGGCCACGGGGCCAAAAAGATAATCAAGTAGCATAAGCATTGGGAACGTAAAGGTCTATTTGGGCCAACTTTGGCCCATGGGCTACACTTTGACTAGGCCTGCTAAAACCTTTATGTGGGAGGTGACTAACATCTTCTCTCTTCTATGTTAGTACTTCGCAATTCTTGAAATTCCTCTTTTTTGCGGTGGGGAGTTAAGGTGGTAAGGGTGTAATTAATTCCATTTAGCACTTGGGTTGCTTCCCACTGTAGCTCACACCTGTGACTTTGGAGCTTTTACAACTTGCAGCAGGAAAAAACAGACAGACAGACTTTTACTTCTAATCAAATATACTTCTGAGGAAATGAGCCTGCTGTTTACACAATTGCATCCCCATCATTAACATTTTAAGCCCCCCCCCTTTTTTTTTTGGAGGGGGTTTATTTAATTTCCCTCTGTTGGTCCTGCACCTGGACTCCTTTACTGTTAGTCCCGCCTCTAAATCAGCTGCTTTTAGTATTTCATTTGAGACCAGTTAATTCCATTTAGCACTTGTGTTGCTTCACTGTAGCTCATACCTGTGACTTAGAAGCTTTTACAGTTTGCTGCAGGAAAAAACAGACAGACGGACTTTTTCTTCTACTCAAATATACTTGTGAGGAAATGAGCCTACTGTTTAAGTTTTAAACTTAAAGGGGAACTCCACCTATTTTGCAAATTTGCTGCCTAATTAAATGGCTAACATGTAAACAGTCCTTCCGTGTGGTTTGGTGTGAAATGCTCCATTCTAGAGAAACTTACCAGAAAGTCAGACTTGTTCACAGTGGTGGTGATGGGAACCAGGCGTCTGCCACTAAAAGCCCCCTTTATAGAAAGTTAATATGGGAAATGGTTATGAATAAGCTGCCTGGTGACTGAGGTACTGTTTAATGGCAGTTTTACTGATTTGGTTTGGGTCTAAAATCTATTTTAATATTTTTTTTTAATCCAGTCATGGTAAAGGGATACATGAAGGATGTTCTAAGGCAAAAAAAAAAGTTCCCACATGTATCCATTGTGTACACAGAGAAACATGTATCTCCATTTTTGTCCATTTTTACTTTTATGCATCATTTGAACACAGCTGTTTGCTGTCTGCTGTTTACATTGTGTGAAAACTTAATGATTAGTGAGCCAACAGAAATGGCTCAAAACTGCTTGGAACAAAGTCTGGTTCTGTTGACTTAATTTTGTTGATTAAAGTTAAATGAGGTTTTTGCCCTCTTTTGTAAAGCTGCTATTTTGGAGATACTTGTCATTTCTTTGGACAGCGACTATGTATTTTATTTATTATCAAATCCACCAGCAAATCTACACAAGCCTTCTGTTGTGTTGATGATGGTAAAATAATGGATAAAAGTGGGAACTATTTTTATTTTTTGCCCTAGAACATCCTTCATGTATCCCTTCACCATAACTGATTGTTTTGTTGCTCTTCCATTGACTTGCACTGATGTCCTTTCAGTAGGGCTGAACGATTTGTGGGGAACATATGGCGTGTGATTTCTTCTGACTTCTGAAATTGTGATTATCATCTAGAAATGAAGGTTTGTGTTATAGTTGCGTTGCAGACATAGTGATCCCGGGTTCCCACCAACACCAACACTGTAAAGACATCTGAGTCTGGGGTCTGTAGGTTTCTCTGCGAAAGAGCAACAAAACAACCCAAATCAAAACAATCTCAATTACTAACTTAGACAGCAATTTTGGGAAATCGGTGGAGTTCCCCTGTAATACTGCTGTACTGAGGCTCTTTTTGGCAGAGACCTCAGTCTGAGTCAGTGAAGTGAGAGCACTTTTACTCGGGTATGGGTTTATGCTGGTCTCTCAACGCAGTACGTAGCAGACTGCGTGCCTACGTCAAGACGATAGAAGTCTCTCTACAGTCTCAGAAAGTGCACTTTTGTAAGAAATATACCACAACTGATTAAAAGAGTTAACGAGCCTCTGTTCACCTTTAGTGCCGGTCAGAAATCTCTAAATCAATCCGCCTCACGCAAAACGTCTAAATAGCCCACATATGCCAACCAGACCTACAGCAGGACACGAGATCTGTCGCTTTCTACAAGCGGTTACTGTTCACTGTGCTCCACAGAATCCGCGCTACGAAGCCCACAGTCTGTCTAACTTCTTGTGAAACACTCACCACCACGCGCCTCCGCCGCTCCACTTCATGGCCGCTGGGCTGCATTCACTTCTTTCTGGAGGAGGATCTAAACGCTGCAGTCGAGGTTCGCCTACATCGTAGAAGAGACCTCGTCCTTCACGTTTCTTTCATCCAGACGACGTGGGCACTCCAAACGGGACGGCTGTGTTCGGGGGTGAAGTGAGTGCAGACTAAAGCCCATATTGCGAGACCGTCACTGGAGACTGGGTGGTGCGTGAGGGAGTGTGTAAGTTGGAGCTCCAGAGTAAGAGCCTCGCCCACCGTAAGGCTGCCTGAAACACCCACATTCTCACGTAATGCAGCAGGAGGAAGGGGTCACTCCACCGCAGGACCCCGCGCAGATTCGGCCATACTCATCAGTAATCTGCTGGGGACACCTTACTTTGAGTCATTTCCTCATCTGTCTGTCTGTCTGTCTGTCTGTCTGTCTGTGTTGTTTCTGTCTTCTTTCTTTCTGTCTGTCTGTGTATTTGTCTATCTGTCTTTCTCTGTCTGTCTGCGTTTCATGTCTATCTATGTGTGTTTCTGTCTGTATGTCTGTCCATCTTTCTGTTTCTGTCTGTCTAGCTGTTTGTGTTTCATGTCTATCTGTGTGTTTCTGTCTGTCTGTCTGTCTATCTTTCTGTTTCTGTCTAGCTGTTTGTTTCTGTCTATCTGTGTTTCATGTCTATCTGTATGTGTTTCTGTCTGCCTGTCTGTCTATCTTTCTGTTTCTGTCTAGCTGTTTGTGTTTCTGCCTATCTGTCTCTGTCTGCCTTCCGACCAGCCAGTCCATCTATCTGTCTGTATTTCAATCTATTTCTATTTCTTTTTTATGTATCTGTCTGTCTGTCTGTCTGTTGTGGACGTTTATTTTGAGAAGTTCCCTTTTCTGAACTATTTCCTGATTTTTAGAAAAGTGGTTTATCTGCTGGTGCCTGACCACACTGTAGCTACTGAGTACGCACGGTATTCATTTACTCATATTTCTCTCTCATTACAGGTCCAGATTCGTTTGCATTTCTCGCATTTCTGGAGTTGGCAGCAATGTTCTTGAATCACTTCAAAGCTATGACCTCCAGTAATATGCACTGTACAGTAGTTAGACATGGTACGCAATTATAACTGGCCTCATTTAATTCTGTCCTATCTTTGCCTTGAACCAGGATATACGGAAAACACAGCATTGGTTTAATCTGCACTGTTTGGATGTGTAAATGTCTATTTATTAATCTGTGAGGAAACTCACTTTGCTCTTACAAGATAACAGGAGGAAATACAAACCAGACAAGCACAGATAATTTCAGCTTGTTTGCAAAACTAAAATAGCCACAGTTATTTTTATAACACTGTCCACAGTATCAATAACATTTCAATAAGAACTGCTTTTTATATAAACTGCTTTTATAATAGGAGGCTGCAGTGAAGTATTCTGGGTATTTGAAGTCTGGGTATATACAGTATACATTGCTACTGTGATAAGTTATGCCATAATACAGTATGCATATCGGGTATATCCTCAGGACTGACCAGACTTGAGAAATGAGAAAATAACAGTGAGCTAAACATCTCATTAAACTCTAATATATCATTTAGCCTGTCTAGCTTTAGCTAGAGCATAACATCACTCAAGAGAAACACTTTTTAGATTGTCTTATTTTCTGAGGGCTGACTCAGAAAATGCTGTAATAGAAATTTGTCATATTTCTCTAATAAACAAATGATACCCATAATATATACAGGATGAGGATGATTTCTATGTAGTATTTTAATAGTATGAAACAAGTACAGTGTTTTAATTCATAACAGTCAGGGTTCCCTTCAAATTGGAAATTAATATCAAAATTAATATGCCTTTTATTACACTTTCTCTTTTCCTTTCAGCAGTTACAAGTATCTGTAATTTCATGGATCTAAACAACCACAGATAACAGTACAGAAAAAGTTCAATCAGCCATATGACCAGCCTAGACCACTGTTTCTCAACCCTGGTCCTGGGGGCACCCTGCTCTGCACACTTTAGTGCTTCCCCTGCTCCCAACACACCTGATTCAACTTATCAGCTCATTAACACGCCCGTACAGAGTTGCAGGGGGTGTCTTAAAGCAGGGAATCCACTAAAATATGAAGGACAGGGTGCCTTCAGGACCAGGGTTAAGAAACACTGGCATAGACCTCAGTGCTCACCAAGTTTGATTTCTCCTAGAACAACTGCAAAAGCTCATCTCACAGCTCCACCTAGTGGTGAAAACATCTTAGCACTCTTGGCACAATGCACTGATGAATGAGAATTAGTGTCCCTCTCCCAACTTCAGGTTCTTGGAGATGGTGGTGTTCAGGAACTTGAGTGAAAAAGCCATTGATGTTGCGAGGGAGTAGGGAAAGGGGTGGCACCTGAAGTCCACCTGAAGTCTTTTGCATGTTCAGCAGCAGGTGATTGCTGCTGCACCAGGTCACCAGACTTACTTGCTCAGACCTTACTTGATTTATAAGTGGACATCAGTTCCACATGAATAAACTGTGTCACGTGACCTGAATGTTTGCCAAAAGTAATTCAGTTGAAAGAAAATATTTTCAGTGTAGACCTTCATCATGGTGGTGTTATCTGCAAACTTCAGGATTTTAACAGCTGGAGACACTCGTGTAGAGACTGAAGGTAAGGGATATCTCCTGTCTATGAGGAAATCCACACTGAGAGGGATTTTAGGTGTTTCACCCTCTACAGTTTAGAACATCATCAAAAGATTCAGGCAATTCAGGTATATCTCTGTGCTGAAAAGAAAAGCCAGAAAACCACGACAGCATGTCCATGACCAACCCCCCAAACAGCACTACATTAAAACTGTCAAGGATGGATATCACCAGATTGGATATCGTGGAGGATATCACCACATGGGCCTAGGAAAAGTCAATGAACACAGTTTGTTGCTGCATCTACAAATGGAGACTGTATTATCCATAATGGAAGTCATGTCGTATGTATGGACTCATCCGAAATTGACTGCTGTACAGTGAAAACGTGCGCTGTGACTCCAAGTCAACCTGTGGTAGACAATGAGGAAGTAAATGTAATTGGTTACCACACTGTAAGTAGTGTGTTGGTGTACAGTAACTCAGTAAGTGTAACGCGTTAGTGTTCTGTAAGTTGTGTGTCGGTGTACAGTGACTCGGTAAGTGTAATGTGTTAGTGCACTGTAAGTAGTGTGTCGGTGTACAGTAACTCGGTAAGTGTAATGTGTTAGTGTACAGTAACTCAGTAAGTGTAATGCGTTAGTGTACTGTAAGTAGTGTGTCAGTGTACAGTAACTCGGTAAGTGTAATGTGTTAGTGTACTGTAAGTAGTGTGTCGGTGTACAGTAACTCGGTAAGTGTGATGCGTTAGTGTACTGTAAGTAGCGTGTTGGTGTACAGTAACTCAGTAAGTGTGATGCGTTAGTGTACTGTAAGTTGTGTGTCGGTGTACAGTGACTCGGTAAGTGTAACGTGTCAGTGTACTGTAAGTAGTGTGTTGGTGTACAGTAACTCGGTAAGTGTAACGCATTAGTGTACTGTAAGTAGCGTGTCGGTGTACAGTAACTCATAAGTGTAATGCGTTAGTGTACTGTAAGTAGCGTGTTGGTGTACAGTAACTCAGTAAGTGTGATGCGTTAGTGTACTGTAAGTAGTGTGTCGGTGTACAGTAACTCGGTAAGTGTGATGTGTTAGTGTTTTGTAAGTAGCGTGTTGGTGTACAGTAACTCGGTAAGTGTAACGCATTAGTGTACTGTAAGTAGTGTGTCGGTGTACAGTAACTCGGTAAGTGTGATGTGTTAGTGTTTTGTAAGTAGCGTGTTGGTGTATCTTTAACTCCACTACATTATGGCCAAATCTGTCCTTCCTTTTGGCTTACATGTGCATATAAACGTAAATGTCCAAACAAAAGAAGTGTGAACAGAGCCCACCAGTCAGGGCACAGCGGTCACTTTGTTTTGAGCTTGTTTTGACCTGTTGGACAGAGCTTGGTTCTAGCTAATGGAACCTGTTCTCCTTCAGTGTTTTGTGCTTATGATCATTTGAATAGACATCAGTGTCTAAAGGGAGGAACTTCTACTTTTACTGGAGGAATATTTCACCTTGGGTATCTTTACTTTAACTCAAGTACATGGTTTATGTACTTCCTCCACCATTGGAGTGAACATTTTAGATTAATAGGCATCATGTTTTGGGGGCCAAAAAAGGAAAGCACCATCCAGCATAAAGTTTAAAGTCCAGGATCTGTCATGGTTTTAAGGGTAACAGTGAGTAATCTTCATATATGTGAAGTTACTTCTAACACTAGCATGCTGCCTTTTAGACTTTTTCAGGGAGGCAACACCAAGCTACATTCTGCACAGGTTACAACAGCATGGCTGTCCAATCTCTCCCAAAGAGTCCAGCTGCTGGACTGGCCTACTTGGGAGTTCATACCCATCTTATTCAGTTGGATTAAGCTCAAAATATGACTACAAATCCCCTGTACGGTTGCACAGCTGAAGACTTGTATAGCAGAAGAACGGATCAGAACAGGGGTTAGTTCAGTCCCCAAACAAATATTAAAAGGAATGGAACACGAGTCTCCTTATTTTTAACCCTTCCTCCTACTGTGTGTTCATGATTAGAAGTTTCTTCCATCAGTCTCCTGATGTCATAGTGATACAAATAAATTAAATTTTTCTCAGTTTCTATATGAGATGTGTGTCGTGGTACCTGGCAACCTTGGCAAAAGCCCCAGTCTACAGGAAATTCTCCTGAGAATTGTGCATTGTGGGAAGGCATCCACCAAATCTGGCCCAACAATAATTCTTTGCATAATTCTTTGATGCACGAGTGGCTGAACACTGAAGTGGTCTACATCCAGAAACATGTCCAGTAAATGTCAAATTGAATCACAGCTGTTATTGATGCTTGTGGAGGTATTACACACTATTAGGCACGTTTCATTCACAGGTGACTGTTTTGTCTGGTGAGGTTATATCCTCAGTTTTTTCTTGGGACTTCATATCAGTTAGTTTTGCTCTGTTTGCACATTTTGTAACAGACAGACAAAACAAATGAAGCAAAAACAAACAATAAAATAGCCGTATCATTTGTCCTCAAGCTATAATTAGCTTTTTATTTTCAGGTCATAGAACCTTACAGGTTATCCAGGCACCTTCTTTTCTTTAGATTAAACTTCCATTGTTTACCACAATGTTTTTCCGTTAATAACTGTCACATTTCTTATCATAAGCAGTCGCTTAAGAACCCCGAGTAACATGGGGAGCTTGCAGGTATGTTGTTTTCAGGTCATGTTATAATATAATGTGTATGCTGAACACTGAGAAAACACTGGCCCATAGCTGTGTGAATTGGATCTGTTTGCACAAGAAGATAATATGTTACATCAACACAACTGCCCTCTCTTGAAGTTCATTTTGTTTGGAAATTATGGAGTTAAAGTAGTATGCTTTATTTACGAGCATGCAATTTACACATAATGTCAATTCAAAGTACCTTTTTCAGTGTAATCAAGAAAAGTGTAAAATCATATTTATTTGTATTTATTTATCTCTTTTAGTTATATACATAACCTTAATTATTTACACATTCTATTAGCCCACAGCACATTACTATTACTATTATTATTATTATTAGTAGTAGTAATAATAGTAGTGGTAGCAGAAGTAGCAGTAGTAGTGGTAGTAGTAGTAGTCGTGGCCGTAGTAGTAGTAATAGTAGTAGTCGCAGCAGTAGTAGTAATGGTAGTAGTTGTAGTGGTTTCAGTAGTAGTAGTAATAGAAGTAGTAGTAGTAGTAGTGGTAGCAGTAGTAGTCGTGGTAGTAGTAGTAGTAGTAGCAGCAGCAGTAGTAGTGGTGGTAGTAGTAGTGGTGGTGGTAGCAGTAGCAATAGTAGTAGCAACAGTAGTAGTGGTGGTAGTAGTAGTAGTGGTGGTAGTAGTAGTAGCAGTAGTAGTAGTGGTGGTAGTAGCAGCAGTAGTAGTGGTGGTAGTAGTAGTAGCAGCAGTAGTAGTGGTGGTAGCAGTAGTACTGGTGGTAGTAGCAGCAGTAGTAGTGGTGGTAGTAGTAGTAGCAGCAGTAGTAGTGGTGGTATCAGTGGTAGTAGTAGTGGTATCAGTAGTAGTAGTAGTGGTATCAGTAGTAGTAGTAGTGGTATCAGTGGTAGTAGTAATAGTGATAATGGTATCAGTGGTAGTAGTAATAGTGATAATGGTATCAGTGGTAGTAGTAGTAGTAGTAGTGGTATCAGTGGTAGTAGTAGTGGTATCAGTAGTAGTAGTAGTGGTATCAGTAGCAGTAGTAATGGTATCAGTAGCAGTAGTAATGGTATCAGTGGTAGTAGTAGTGGTATCAGTAGTAGTAGGAGTGGTATCAGTAGCAGTAGTAGTGGTATCAGTGGTAGTAGTGGTATCAGTGGCAGTAGTAGTGGTATCAGTGGTAGTAGTAGTGGTATCAGTGGTAGTAGTAGTGGTAGTAGTGGTATCAGTGGTAGTAGTAGTGGTATCAGTGGTAGTAGTGGTATCAGTGGTAGTAGTAGTGGTATCAGTAGTAGTAGTGGTATCAGTGGTAGTAGTAGTGGTATCAGTGGTAGTAGTGGTGGTATCAGTGGTAGTAGTGGTATCAGTAGTAGTAGTGGTATCAGTAGTAGTAGTAGTGGTATCAGTGGTAGTGTTAGCAGTAGTATTTCTGGTACACTAGAATAGTGGTTATGATACGCAAACTAGTTAGAAAATACTATTAGGTTCACTATTTGTTTTACATAGCAAATAAAATTGCTATATTTGTGTTGTAGACATGGTGACCTCTGGCTCCCATCACCACCACAGTAAAAACATCTGTACAAGTCTATAAATTACATTTCAACATCTCAAGGAATTTTACTGGAATTTTAAACAATCAGTGCAATTCTCCTTTAATTAGACCCAACTATGGCTGTGCTGCAGTTAATATATCTCCACAGCATTTATAGGGACTGGATATCAGTTAGTTTTGCACTGCTTGCACATTTTGTAACAGACAGACAAAACAAATAAAGCAAAAAACTAAAGAATAGCTTTATTTGTCCTCAGGCTAAAATTAGCTCTTTATTTTCAGGTCATAGAGCCTTACAGATTATCCAGGTGCTTTCTATCAGTTAGACTTCCATTGTTTGCATATTTTGTAGGTCATGCTGGAACACAGAGTCTGATAGACACAGACTGATAGATAGCAGGCAAAACAAAAGACTGCCAGGCGTATGAGTTGGAGGAAGACTTAAACACCTTTCTGTTCATTAAGCAGATACAGACACATTCATAAACTGGCTGTCTTTGAGCAAACCATACGACAAATGAGGAGACAGAAAGACTATCAGAAAGAAATGCTGTGGCCAAGATTGTAAAAATATGTAAAAAAAATAATAATAAATAAATAATAAAAAATTAATAATAAATATAGTGAGTAAGACAAACAGAAAGGCAGCTAATCCTTTACTATAAACCTAGTGTCTGGTCAGTGTTGGTCCTATGTTGGTCTCTCCTGGCATAATGGGGGCGGGGTTTATACACTGACATACCAAAAGTCATGGCATAGCAGTATGTACATTGATTATGACGTGGTGTTACCTCAGGGGATGGTTTGGGAACACCCACACCTGTGTAAGTAGTAAGGGGTCATTACGTGAGTGAGGCTAGGCACTGGCCAGCGTGCTCATGGCAAGGTGACATGAATTACTGGAGTTCTAACTGGTCAAGCACAGGCCACACCTTTCATCGGAACTTCCCAGAATGCTTCTCAAACCAATTCTGGACAACTTGGACCTGATGACACAGTGCATTACCCTGCTGGGATATGCCATTGTTGTGGGGATACATGAAGTCCATGAAGGCTGCAAACGGTCACCAAGCACCACTAGCCTGCACCAGTGCCTTGTTGACAGCTGGGGTCCATGGCTTCATGGGGTCACACACAACCCTTACAGTACAGGTATAGTGTATACATATGTTAGAAGTTTCTGAATGAATGGTTAACATAATAGAACATGTGTCCATCACTTTATTAAAGCTTCCATTCTTTTAGGGAGACTCGGTTTCAGTGTTTCATCTAAATCTGCAGGTATATTTTTCCGCACCTCCAAAGTTCAGTCTTGGAGGTTGTTTTGCGTTTTCTTCTTCCATTACCTCCTTCCAGTGTTTAAAACACTCCAAAATGACCTAAAATTATCATCAGAATGTGAACAATATCATCAAGAACCCTTAAATATATGGATTGAGGCTACTCTATGCATCTCTAATAATAAGCCTAGAGGAACCATGTCTGCTTCAGCTGCTGTATCTCACTGCTCTTCATCCACATATAGGTACACAATGAAGAGTCTAAACTGGTGGAACCGATTACAGCCCCGGAGTTCAGATTAAGGTCACCTCTTCCAAAGCAGCATAGAGGCCACTACAGATGTAAAGACTGGAGCAACATGAGAGTTTACTGAGTGCTGTGTACACTCCTTTTTGTGTAGTTACACTACGAACAAAATGAGCTCTTAGTTACTGAAATAAGCAGACAGTTTGTGATATGACCAACTGTGCAGATCAAATGAACAGCACTTCTTTTTCCTGTTTCTAGGCTTTCAGCCACTAGATGGTGCTGTCACAGCCTTATATATACACACAGTAGATTGGTACAGCATGAAATGAACAAAACAGGATTGCTCTAAATATGTCATTGTATTAAATCAGTTGCATACTGATTTATAGCTCATATGTAAATCATGTATAACTACTTCACGTGTTTGCAAAGCAAAACAGAGCACCAAATGGTTTAGCCAGAGGGCACTGTGATTTTTATTTTTAATATAATTTTCAAGAATACTGGCAATTTAAAAAGCATGATACACATGCCACTTAAACACACTTAAAAACATAT
Source organism: Semaprochilodus insignis (assembly GCA_034552555.1). NCBI lineage: Eukaryota > Metazoa > Chordata > Actinopteri > Characiformes > Prochilodontidae > Semaprochilodus > Semaprochilodus insignis. Next base: position 236,325 of record CM067488.1, read on the forward strand.
TTGTAATGACTTGTTGAGATATATAGGCTCCAAAATGGTGTATATGTCCAAGATCATCCACATATGTTTAATAAACTAAGTACTTCAATTTATAAAGAACAGACAGAATTATTTTACTAGTAGGCTGCCATTTTTGTGGCAAGTGAAGAGCTAAACACACTCATCATCAAACAAATAGCTGCACATAGAAAGAATCAGAAAGAATACCCAAACTTGGTGGGTAGGTTTGACATCGTGAGACATGTGAATGATTCAGGACATCTGAGGTAAGCAAGGACAATATCGCTGTACCTGACTGATCCAATAGCCACGACTGCAGACATTCAGCGAGCAGTGATGTCCTCCATGAGTCATCCTGTTAGTCCCAGCACCATTGCCAGACGGCTGCATGATGCAGGACTACATGTACACAGACCTGTACAGCGACTGCCCTTAACACCACGTCAGCGTCCCCAAAGACTGCAATGGTGTCGTACCAGACGGTCATGGAGTGACTCTAGATGGCAGCAGGTCATCTTCAGTGACGAGTCCCGCTTTTATCTTGGTGGAGATGACCAACGAATCCATGTGTGGAGGCACCGTGGTCAGCACCAAGATATATGGTTTGTTGTCACGTGTCACATGTCCAGTAGGCCTGGTGTCACTCCACCTCCACCCCTACCGCACCATCTGCAGGAACTGTGTGAGAATATTCAAGCTGCATGGGATGGAGTATCACAGGACACCATTAGGCACTGCTACAACTCCATGCTGTGATGTCTGGCATGTTGAGTTAGCAGACATGGCAGCCTGATGCCATAGTGACAGACACTACTTCTGTATGTGTAGCTCAATCAATATTGATCATATCAGTCTAAATTTATCATCAGTTATTGATCCTGGTAAGCTTCATCTTCCTTCCCAATTACACTGCAATCCCACACCTACTTCTGGGTGTAAGTATTCTTTTGATGATTAGTATATTTAATTTTACCTCTATTGATCACTCGCTACTGTCCAGCTTTAGCTAGAGCGTGACATCACTCAAAAGTAACACATTTGAGATCGTCTCCTTTTCTACAGGACCAACTTCAGTGCAACCATTTGACATCACCACGCAACAGTGGTGGCCAACATTTTTTCAGGCAACAATTTTGCCTGTTTGTCTTTTTATATAATAAACAAAACATTCAGATGTGATTTAAATGTTACCTTTTAATAGCATTTGGACACATACATCGTTTTAAAGTACACCAGTCAGCATTTCCTTTAAGTCTCTATACAAAGTGAGGTGGGTGTAGGGGTCTCAACGCTGGGCATCTTGTAGAGCTCCAGTTTTTCAGAAATGGCCCTTCTGACCTCATGAGTAGTGAGACAGTTTGACCAATGTTGTCAATCTTTTCTCGTCATGTACAGAACATGCCTGCACCGCATGATTACTCACCATGACAGTAAATAACAAAGTACTGATATAAAGGAATCTGACTGAAATTGAAAACTGGGAAAGCAAAAGTGTCTTGTAATACAAATACACTTATTACAGCCCTAAATACTGAATGATTAATGTCGATAATAACTAATAACAGTTAACACATCATCTACATAGAACTCACTTAATACTTAATAAACAAATACTTAAACACACATACATATATAATAATCAAACACAAAGTCTGAAGATTTGCTCTTTTTTCCAGGGGAATTAATAGTTTGTCACAGTAAATGCAAATGTTTATCGGGTTTATCACTGAGGTTTGTTATTAAGGTAAATAACGTTGAGGTCATACTGCTTTGCTGTCATTTGTCCAGTAGATGGCAGTGACGCCCCAACTTTGAAAGGGATGTAGTCTGTAATGCAGGCCTTGTGGCTTGCATACAGAAGCCTGTAGCAAGTAACTCTCTGTTACTCTGCGTAACTCTCGCTGCGCACAAAAAGAACACATCACTGATAATGATGTTAATGTCTGTATAATATAAGCGTGTCACAGAATGGAAAACTGTATTACATTGCCATAGTTGAATAAATAGAACTGACAGACGGTGAACCTCAAACACTGTTGTTCCTCCTTCAAACATCAAAATCCTGCATTTCTAAAAGTGGTCAGTAAAATGACCTGAATCCAAAATCCTAGACCATCACATAACAGTCTCACCTTACTAATGTTTACACCCCTAACATTTACATACATCAGCTCACATTCTAGCCCAGCCAAACAATGACGACAGAGCAACAGCACTGTAAACGGCTGGACAGACAATGAAGGGGACATCAGCACTCATAGGCACTTTCCAAGGAACTGAACCATCAATGGACATGGTTGCTGCTCTGTGTTTAAATGAGGCAGAAGCTGGCTTCCTATTTACAGGCTTCTTATCTGAATATTTATTTCCATTCTCACACACTTCCTGCAGATGGTGCGGTAGGGGTGGAGGTGGAGTGACACCAGGCCTTCCAGGCGTGTGACAACAAACCATTCATCTTGCTGCTGACCACCGTGCCTCCGGTGGGACTCGTCACTGAAGATGAGCCGTTGCCATTCTGAGTCACTCTATGACGGTTCGGCACGACACCACTGGAGTGTTTGGCAACGTTGACGTGGCGTTAAGGGCGGTCGTTGTAAAAGGTCTGCATGGATAGTGTCCTGTGTCATGCAGCTAATGGTGCTGGCACTGACGACAGGATGACTCATGAAGGGCATTACTGCTTGTTAAATGTCCGCAATCATGCCTGCTGGGTCAGTCAGCTACAGCGATAACGCCCGTCCTTGCTTATGTCACATGTGCAGCCAAGCGTGAATTTGTGTCATTCTCATGTCTCACGATGTCAAACCTACCCACCAATATACAGTAACAATTTTGGACATTTTTGAAATCTGTACAGCAGAATTATGTAACGTCACACGTTTGTTTCCCGTAAGGAAGATTTGAACATGATATGGAGTTGATCTCGTACATGTACACATATACAGTATGCAAACATTATAAGCTACCAGTTTTTCCCCACAGTTGACCTTTTGTGTGCAGCTGATTAGGCCTAATGAAGTTAGAAGGGATAATGTAGGTAATAACTGTTTGAATAATGGTTTCATGAATGGTAGAAGCTGGATATCTCTCTGATTATAGCTGGCACTCTGCAGCGCCCCTAGTTACTGAGTGCGCTGTGGTCAGACAAGAATGAAAATTAGGCCACGGGCAAAAGTTTGTGCTGATCAGTAAATACTTCCAGTGTGCTTGGTAAGGAGCGGTTTTGGGGTTGAGCGTTGGATGCGGCTAACAAATAATATCCATGCATCAGGTCGAGCCACACAGTAGACGGGTTGTGGAACCTTGGTTTTTGGTTGTGCAGGTTTGCTTTTGGTTTTGCAGTCACATGAGGTGTCATGTCGACTACAAAGCATTCTGGAGTAGTTTGTTGTATGATAAGCAGTCCAAATACAGAATAGCATGATTCACACGGACACTTCGTCCCCCCCTGTCAAACAATGCTATCAGGCTGGAAGGGTAAAGGCTGATATGTCCTTCTCACATGAAGCACAGCCTATACTAAGAACGTGACCTGTCACAAAAATAACCATTACACAATAACGGGGTCATGGAGATGAAGTTTGGGATGAGGCCTATGCCTGAAATCCTTCCAGTCTAAGGTCTTATATATTCCCATCCCCTCCTCCTGTTTCTGTGGCGCAGCTTTTGTAATCCCCACCACCACCCTATCATCTCTCAATCATCTCGCTATCATATTGCAGCCCAATCCTAGCCATGAAGGAAGATGGGTCTGGCCTTCCAGCTGTAGGCAGAAGCCACCCAGAACTCCATTCAACTTCTCAAAGTTCCGTACCCTCCTTCAACCAGCTTTCCCTCATGCTACCACCACATGATGAAGGCACGGCCCGAACTTGCAAAGTATCATTTGGAATTATTGGAATGGTGATTAAATTTTGCATAAAGTTGAATTCTGTAAATTTGGTCTACCTCAAGAGCTGCTAAGAAGGACTACACATACATATTTGTGCTAGTGCAGCCGGCGTTGTTCTGCTCGCCGAGCCACCGAGCCCACTCTGTTGTGTGTGTGGATAAACTGCACAGGAGTCTGAACTGTCGCCTCGTTCATTTAATTCTGTGCTGTGTTGTAAATGACAAAATAGTTCATCATTGTCAGCGAGAAGGCAATCTGAAAATCCTCTCCCTTTCAGCTCTCCTTGCAGACGGAGTAGACCCTTTTAAAAAATGTCATGAAACTCTTAAGAGAGATTTACTTGATTAACAAAAATAAAAAATACATAGAGGATGTTTCACAATGGAATACTGCTTTACAAGGGCAATAATAATATTAAAATGGCTTTTGAATTAAAACAAACATGAATTTAGAAACGAAACACCATATAAAATGTAAATAGTATTCCTTTTACAAGCTAAGTTTTGAAAATGTTTATTAATTACTATTCAAAACCGCAGAGTAAATGCGTTGTAAAGCATCCTCCATTTTCTATCAACACATAACACATGAAGAGGAGACATTTTGTTTTTAACACTATCCCCTGCTGTACAAAGGACGATAATACAAAATAAATCAGCATACCTGTGTTGTAAAAGACAGAACAGTTCATCACCGTCAGTGAGGAGGCACAGTCTGAAAATCCTCAGACAATAAGAACATATTCTCAACATCTCAGTTAATACACAGTGCTGACTGGACTCGTACAGCTAGCGAGTTAGCTAGTAACACCGCCTCTCTCACCCCGCAGAAAAACACTTTTACAACTACAGGACGAAACAAAAGAAGGTCTAAAATATACAGCATACTTTTAACAATCAAACCGGGGGCTTTTATGAACATTTACCACAATATTTAGCGCTTCGGTTTTTGTTGCTCAGCTTTACTCTACTTACCTCTCCCTTCAGCTCTCATTGCAGACTGAGTCAACGTACATCTCTTAAAGAGACAGCACCACTTTTTAACCGAGACTATTTCCTTTTAGACCTTAGCTATTTTTAACACATTTTAACTCTTTTTAAACACATTCTAACTATTTAACACGTTAGATAATATATATACTACATGTTGTAAATTATAAACCGTTTGTCCTGATGCAGATTCATAAACAATGAGAAAAAAAAAAAAAAAATAAACATTTCACATCTGTTCCACTAGCTCTAAGGAACAATGCATATGAATTTTGGTTTAAAACACTGAAAAAATGAACTAAAATTATCAACTGAATCTGAAGAAATAACTGTTTTGACTTTGTGTCAAAGACCTGTATGTTTCATGTTACACAGGTAGCTACTGTAGTTAGTATGTTAACCAGCTAGCCTTGGCCAGTCACTCACTACCTTGAGAGGTGATAGTGAGTGACTGCAGCATCAGTTTAACATGAGCACTGGCGTATTCTAACCTCTTGTCAATTATGTTGAAGGTCCAGCTGCTGATTAGTTGTTTTAAGAACAAGCAGTCAATATAATGAACAGTAAACAAAACGATGGCTGAAGTTCCTGGCAAGTGACCACCACCACAACCACAAACCACATTCGGCAACAAACAAAAGAAGTCGCAAAACAAGAGTTTATGTTGGCACTGCTTTGCACCGCTGGAGACACTCTTAGTGAGTAACGGTATGATGTTACTCCAGAAGAAGTTACTTCTTCTAGACTGGTAAGTAGTGAAGAGGGAGGAGGAAGGACTGTGCATTTCCTTGTTTCCTACAATGCCAATAAAGCATTCTGTACAGCTAACTACTGCAAAGTATTTACAAGGTACATAGGTACCTTTCATATAGGTCGCATGACTGAACCAGAATGCCTGTGCCGAATCCATTGTATGTTGAGTCCAGTGGTCTTGTCCAATTTGTCTTCACCTGCAGGACAAATTCCATTACTGCAGCCAGTATGTGTTCTTGCCTTGTCTGACCTAATGTGTATCATACTATCGCAACTCATACAAAAGCCCCAGACAACACATAGCCGGTTCTCCTCTCAGAGACAGATGTCCCCCCAAAGAGGACTCCTCGCCGTTATATCCCATCTGAAGTTAATCCCTGCAGAAGGAGCATGCATGAGTTAATGTAGAGTATGGCAGGTTTATTGTTCCAGTTGGACACTCTGCAGTCTATACATCATCTTTGCTGCAGTATTGACAAAAGTTTCCTTCCTAATTCACAGTGCAGTCTGTAAGCAATTGGAGAGTGACACAGTTCTTGTGGCTTTGAAATGAAACAATGACTGCTAGGTTAAAAGCAAGTGGTGTCATTTTAATGGTCTTATTGGTGGACCATGTAAGAGTCACAGACAGTTGCATACTTTATGGCATCTTAGTTAATCATTTAGTAAATCAGTTCAGGCAAGAGGGCTAGCAAAAGATCTAGGGGCGATTCTGAGGTCTGATATTTACGTCTGCTATCTCTCCACTGTATTCTCTCAGCATAAGAACTAAAGGAGTGCCAGTGCCAGTAAATCAGGGCAAAATGAGCCTGGAAAAAAAATAAAAAGAGAGAAAGAGAGAGAGAGAGAGTCAAAACATAAGGTGAGTCAAAATCAATGTTTGGTTAAGAAGCAAGAGCGTGCTGGTGAGCTTAGCAATAACAAATAAAGCCTGGCAAAACACAGACGACCACAGCGGTGGTGGATGACTGAAAAATGGCTTTAATCATGAAGACACTTTTCCTGCATGTAGACAAACAATGTACAATCAGCTTTCTCAATGCAAATGAGCAATGTTTGTGCCTTTGGACCAAAAGCCTTTCAATATGTGTTGCGGAAAAAAAAGAAAATCCTAGTTTTAACCTGCTCGTGAAACCACGCTGAAGCTGTGTGCTGCAAACATACCAAATAAGCTGTTTGTTCTGGCAGAGCCTTTTCAGTCTGCCTGGTTGTGACTGTGACCAAATTTTTTTTTCAGAGTTAAAGCTCTAAAAAGCGAGTTTTTACGATTTCATTTCTTGGTTTGTTTGCTGAGTTTCAAACAAAGGAAAAAAAGTAAAACATAAAATATGCCAAAATAATTTTTGATATGTTGAATTCAGCATATACCCAGCTAGAAATGATCCCTAACAACGTTCTAAAAATATACAATGCAGTGTTCCATTTATTTTTTTTAGCAGGAAATTCTTTTTGGGTTCCCAGAATGTTTTTCCGAAGGCAAAAGAACATTCTCTGAAAGCATTCTGTCATCTTGGATCTTAGTAACATCCATAAAACGTTTTCTGAATGTTGTGCTGAGAATGTTCTGTTTTTGTGATCATGTAACATAATCTGTGGACCTGACAGCATCCTCAAAACCTCCTCTGAATGTTGCAGATACAGCATTCTGTCTTATTTAACATGTAACCGTATAGGGGATGTTATCTGAAATTAGAAACATTAGATCAATACCTTTACTTTACCACTTTACTAGAACTTGTAGGTAGCATTAGCTTAAGTTCTGGGAGTGGGTATGTAGTAACAGTGTATTCAAATGTGCAGCAATGTGTTCCCTGTAGCGGATGTGCTAATGTAATTTGGCTGTGGGGCATATGACTGTTGGTTGTCTCGATTTCATTTGAAGGTTGTATGTGGATGGGGTAATAGGTCAGATGAGCAGAGCTGTTTACCTTAGGCATGTTCTGTGAAAGACACTGAAGCTCTGCAAAGAGAAGTAAAGAAAACATTAGAATACAACTCCACATAGTAACCACTCCAGACTGGCCTCAAGTCCATCACAGGGCACAGGCGACACACAGACCTACACATTCCCACATTCACACCTAGGGGGTAATTTAGCATCTCCAGTTCACCTGACTGCATGTCTTTGGACTGTGGGAGGAAACCGGAGCACATGGAGAGAAACCCACACAGACACAAGGAGAACATGCAAACTCCACACAGAAAGGACCTTGGATGCCCCATCCGGGAATCAAACGCAGGCGATTCCTGCTGTGAGGTGCCGGCACTACCCACTGCGCCACCATGCCGCCCTTGTTTTATTTATTAGTATTATTATTTTGTTTCTTGTGTGATTGAATGACTGCAGTTTCTCATCAGTCACAATTGTGACTGAGAATAAAAACGACATTTTCACAAACTTTTCCAAAACATATTCAGAAAAACACATGGTTCGTGGCATGAGGCTGCCCAAGTTTTCAAAGTTCATGTACTAATATGGGATTGAATGACTTAACTGGAAGGGGTTCTGAGGTAAGATGCCCAGAAACATTTGATGGACAGTGCAGATGTGCCGAAGTCTACTTTAAGCAGAAGACTGGCTCAAATTAATACGGACATTTGACATTTTGTCATTGATTCATGAAAAACAGTGCATGAGTGCAGAGCCAAGAGCACATTTACTGTATCCAGATACATGCAGACTGCACTTTAAATGTTTGCATGATCAATAACAAGGCCATTGTTAATTTGGGCTACATCCCTCTATTTGCAAGCGTACAACCTTTTTTTTCACCGCAGTAATTCCGGTTAAATGTGTACGGTGTGCAGAAGCTTGAGCTGAACATTCATGAGCACTGCTTACGTATTTGGCCTGTGCTATTTTTACTAGGAGACGGGGGGAGAATGCAGGGCTTTGTGTGTGGAATACTGGGCTGGCAGTAACAGGTAACGCGTCAGCAGGTTTTGATGAGAGGAAGGAGTCGGGTGTTTACTGCTCGCAAATCAAAGTGGTCTTTATGGAGCAGGTTTGGTGCTCAGCACTGTGGTTTTAACAGGTCACTTCAGTTCAGACACTGTTCAGAGACATTTCGCACTCACTCTGTGCATGTTTGTTTCTCCTGTGTTTTAGAATAACCATCTGACCTCGGCCTCATATTGCTCTCTTCAAAATAAATTCTTCACCGGCTTTTGACTCGGGCGTACATTTGGGGGAGGGGGAATGTTCCTTGGTATGAAACTTTTACATTAAGTGAAGGTTCTTTAAACTTGAAATAAGGTCCTTTATAAGGTTCTTTACACTCACACCACAACAGTTTATCAAAGAAGTATCCATTGAAAGAACCAGTGTTGGATTGCAGTGCTATTGGGAAGGAAGATAAAGGTGATCAATTTAGACTGATATGGGTAATATTTACTGAGTTACACATACAGAAGTAGTGTCAGATCACCATGTTTCCTAATGCTATACATCAAATGTCTCGGCATGGAGTTGTAGAGGTTCCTAATGGTGTCCTGTGATAATCCATCCCATGCAGCTTGAATATCCTCACACAGTTCCTGCAGATTTTGTGGAAGTGGTGGAGAAAGAGTGACACCAATCCATTAATCTCGGTGCTGACCACAGTGCCTCCACACATGGATTCGTTGGTCGTCTCCACCAAGACAAAAGCGGGACTCGTCACTGAAGATGACCCGCTGACATTCTGAGTCAAACCATGACAGTCTGGCACGACACCATTGCAGTCTCTGGTGACGTCGACGTGGTGTTAAGGGCAGTCGTCGTAACGGTCTGCGTGCATGTAGTCCTGCGTCGTGCAGCCGTCTGCCCAATGGTGCTTGCACTCACAGGATGACTCATGGAGGGCATCACTGCTAGCTGAATGTCTGCAATCGTGTATGTTGGGTCAGTCAGGTACAGTGATAAGGTCGATCCTTGCTTACGGCACATGCACGTCCGAGTGTGAAACTTGACTCATTTGCATGTCTCACAATGTCAAACCTACCCACTGACTTTCATGTCAGTGTCCTGTCTGTTGATTCTTTCTGGATGCAGCTATTTGTGCAAAATTTCTTTGACGATGAGTGTATAATTTCTGCCCCTCCTCCATCATTACAAATAAGAAAAGTCCCTCCTTAAGAGCTGTTAGGCCAATTTAGAAAAAAGAAATATTGCAAGATAAGCATCAAACGTCTTCCCTTTGTTCACTAACAGCATCTCCAGTGGTGGAAAGCAATGCCAATGTTAACTCTTGGTGTTCATCATGCTTGTATTCCGCAAGTTTTGGTCATTGCTACCTTTTTACTGGTCCTTTCACTGGCTACCAAATGGGAGCAGAAACTTGATGGACATCACCTCTTATAGTACAAAGGGGTATTACAGGACAGGATGGGGCTATCTGGTTAGCATGTCAACTTCAGTACATATCTCTGCAATACGATCCATAGACGTGTTTGACATCTTGTAAAGACTGATATTGCTTTACGTTCTGTCACCAATTTTAGTTCAAAAGCAATTCCAACAGTTAGCAGAGCTTGAGAGGGTCACATCATAGGGCTCCAGGAAGCGGGAAGGACACCATTAGGAACATCAACAACTCCATGCTGAGATGTATGCATGTTGCATTAGCAAACATGGGGCTCAATGGCATACTGAGAGACACTACTTCTGTATGTGTAGCTCAATAAATATTGCCGATATCAGTCTAAATGTATCATCAGTTACTGTTCCTGGTAACCTTTATCTTCCTTCCTAAAAGCACTGCAATCCGACACTTCCTTCTGGGTACAAATGATGAGTGTATACAAAAAGAAACATAAAATGGCCTGTGCAAGAGTTATGGCACGTTTAATATTTGAGGTTTTATTATTTTCCAATAATTCAAATAAATGCAAACAAACAGATGTGCACCGCAATTCACAGCATGTTCTGTGGAGTATGCGTTCACTTACTTAGAGGATTAACAAAAAGCATGGAATTTGCCCAGGGGTCTGCATATGTAACCAGTGTCTTTACTAAAGACCCCTTGAAGAACCGTTTTTTAAGGGTATGTAATAGAGTACAGTTAAATCAGTAGATATAAAGCAACACAGAACATCATAATAATATCAACTCAAAAAATATTGGAAATATACTCAACAGACATAAGAGGGTTTCCATGATGTGAGGCTCCAACCTATTTAAAGCGAATCCACACTTTTCAGACTTTGCTGTAGTATTTTTTGGTGCGGCTGGACGACACACCTTGCAGTGCGGGGTAACAGGCCGTTTCAGAGGAGAGCTCTCAGTGGAATGTGCAATTAGACAAGGGGCTAGCGAAGGGAAAGACTCGGGCATCCCTCCAGCGCTGAGGCCCAGAGCTTCAGAACATCCAGAGTGTCCTCAGACACGGGCCGCTACTCTCATTTCAGTGCGACGTTTGAGCAAATATTTTGGTTGTTCGGGAACCGAGTAGAAATAGGCTTTTGTATCCCATCCATTTTGGCTCCAGGATATTGAACCATCTTAAGGTTGTTGGGGTTGAATGATTGCTCGCAGCTATGAAGAAAAAGGGGCGGAAAGCTGCACCGTTGAGAGGATTTTGGAGATAGAGTGTATCTTTGGACCAAAACCGCATGAACATCTCCATCTCTGTGCTCCATGGAGCGTGGCAGAAGACAATGAGCCGTGCGCACGAGATCGATTTCCAGAAAAAAAGGGGTCTTTACAGCAGTTCTGACTTCACTGTGTCTAAACTCACAACTCCACTGTGATCTCAGATATTTGTATCTGAGGCAAATCGGACCCGTGCTAATAGAGCAGACTGATAGAGCTAGACGGGGAATAGAGATGTCTAAGCACAGAGAGACATGTTTCATGCAAAGATAACAAAGAGCTCTTCAGCTGTCGGTAAGTTTTGAACCCGGATTTTTGCATTTTAATACCTGATTTATTCTCCATGACTGTTCGTACAATGCTGTAATAAGCCACGCTTCATGCTGCGGAAGAGTCATTGTTTGGAAACGGAGAGCTGCATTCTGCTCATACTCTTGATGAATGAACAATAATGGTGGTATTGTGAAGAGAAGGTCAGTGTGTGTATGTGTGCCAGTTTTTAGGACATTTTAGGACTGACTCTGTAGGGAAACCTGACAAACATGGAGCCAACCTACAAGAATCAGGACTTTCTAAAGTGCTCTTTACAAAAGCTACAGCAAATCTGTTTCTATTTATTTGCTGAGGTGAAGGTTAGGGTGAGGTTAGGTTAGGATTAGGTTAAGGATTAGGCTCAGAAAATTCAGCAGCGCTTCCTATAAATCCTGTTTTCACAATGCTTTATACAAATGCATTCATAAGACATTATACACCATGCATAACACCGTATAATGTCTAGCATAAGCCTGTCTAATTGCTCATAAGTAGTTAGAATTGCACGCATAACACTATATAGGAAGAGAATATGGTTATAGTGTTATGAAGTAAACATGAATGTTGTAATGCATAATAAGGCACAAGGCATCCAGAACCTTCACAAGAGTCATTACCAGTACTTGGCTAAAGTAAAGCAGGGCCCTGTTACATGCACTCAAACATCATCACTGTAATATCCACTAAAAACAACTTTTACATGTAGCTTGAATTTAGTGATTTAGTGATTTGGTAACTAAACAGATATTATACTATTATACAGAACCAGACTGTATCTACTCTTGCTTTATTAATATGTTATACATCTAATTATAACTACTTAAGAGCAAACTTAAAGAGCAACCTTTACTTTTACATGTAGTTTGAAATTAGTCATTTATGTTTAGTTCATTGTAACTAAACAGGTATTACAATGCATTATGGGACCAGACTGTACTCTTGTTTAAGAGCCGTTATACAAGCTTATGCCCAGTATTACAAGCTCTTATCCATACCTGCATATGCCATACAGTTTATAAATGATTCATTTATAAAAGACTCATAGGACATGCTACTAAAAATTCTTATCACATATAGGTAATAACAGATCTGTAGTCTGTATAGCACATAGATGACATAGTATTATTACATATAGATCAAACCAGCTGCTATTACATTAAAGACCTATTATGCTCATGTTCAAGTTTTACCAAAACACAATATTTGCAATGAGATCAGTGCACTTTGAGTGGTCAACTCACCCACTCTCAAGTTCCACGCCCATACCACTATGACCACGCTTGCAATGGCGTAAGCTCTGCCATATCAGTTTGAGCCAGAGTTTGAGTTGGTAGGCGTGATCCACCTTTGCGAGCTAGACTGGAGCAGGATGTTTCAGAGTGGAAGGTTACTGTTTTAGCTCTCTCTGTGTTGTGTGAGACAAGCAGGCAACATGTAACACGTAAGTGTTACGACATGACATCACCTTGTAACAAGATAAAGGGGTGTAATTCTAAGGTGTTTCCGGAAGCTGAAAAAACATGGTTTCTGTGGGAGAGAGTTACTCCCTCTGGCGTGTACTTTGGGCTTTATAACTCAGCGGACCATTTACATGTACAAAAAGCTGCAACACATTAAAGGAAAGGGATCCAGAAAACCATAATACATCCTTTAAAGGAACAATTTCTAAGATCTAACGCAATCTGTCAAATTCAAACTCCAAATAATAGAGGGCAACATGTTACCAGGAAGTTGTGGTGTCCCTGCTATCGTAAGAAACAAGGAAATGCAAAGTCCCTCCTCCTCCGTGTTAGCGTTAAGAGCTGTTCACTTACCAGTCCAGATGAAATGTTGAGAGTTCAGCATTAAACTTCATCCCTTTACTCACCAACTGCAGCACCAATCTTTTGTTTGCTGCTGAACATGGATTCTTGATGTGAGCAGGTGGCGGTCATTATAATGGTCATTATAACCAAGAGCTTCAGCCATCGCTGAGTACCTGTACTTAAATGGTCTAACCAGGAGAAAGACCTTCAATGTGATGGACAAGAGACCACCGGAGCAGTGCTACTTCTCCAGGATTTCATGTTGGACTGATGAAGACAACATTACAATGACTCGCTATTGCCTCTGCAGGTACTTAAACATGAATACAGTGTTGGTGGTCTTCCAGGTCTTACACGGTTGCTCATTTTCTCTATATCTTTTCATCATTTCAGTCATTTTTCACTCATATACCTTTGACTTTTTTTGTCCGTAAGCAAGCAGATATTCTTACATCTGATCTCCTCAGACGTCGCTCAAGAAAAACGAATAGTGTGTACTGAAAGGCTCGAAATTTTAACTGGAAATGAAGTGAAGTGAAAGCTAGTCTCTGGCTTTTGCACAGTACTATATATAAGGAGCATATTCCTGTCGTGTTATTACAAATCTATAATACATATAGGATATCTGTGCAAACCTACATCCTGAGAGGGTATAAAATACCTGTGTGTGTGTGCGTGTGTGTGTGTGTGTGTGTGTGTGTGTGTAGGTAGGTACGTATAGGGCTTTTGTCCTGCTGTCTGGAGGGCTGTCTGGCTTCCCTCCTCCCTTCCCCCTGCAGCACAGCGACCCCACTCAGCCTATTACCATTCCGCTCTCGTCCCCTGGCTTCCCTCACTGGCGGAGAGTACTGAGGACTATGACAGAGAGATGGATGATTATACCCAGGAGGACGAGGACAGGCTGCACTTGCCTCGTGCTGTCTGCTCCTATCATTACAGCCCTGCACTCACACTGCCAAGGATGGAACTCACTCCAAGTGACAGTTAGAGTTAGGTAGAGTACAGTATCTGACCTTTGAGGACATGGATTAAACCTAGTCTTGCAAAGCTGATGATGTTTCACCACTAAAAATCCCACTGACGTTTAGCCCTAGTCTGGGTCTGAGGAACCTGGCTATTTAAGTCACAGTAGTAGAGATACTAGTGTTATCTGCAATAACGTATAACTATGACTGTTCTCCTACGTTTACAAGCTCACCAACAAAGAAAATGAGTCACTTGTGATTAAAACATGCCTAATAGCATGTGATACTTAGATGAGCATTGATAGCAGCTGGGATTCGATTCAGTTTCTGGATGCAAGTGACATCTATGGTCCACTCTTGCATCAACAAATTGCACATTTGGGCCAGATTCGGTGGACTCCTTCCCTGGTACAATTCTGAGAGTTTCCTGTAGACAGGGATTTTAGCCACTGCTGGTAGACCCGTATGGCCATACGCTTCTATACACCTGCAGATTCAGCTACTTCCTTCACACTATGGCCTTTGGGGCGCCAAAATGTAATCACTCCTTTTATCCAATCATTAACATCTGCTTTGGAGCCATTTTCCACACATGGACCGAGACATGTCACTGCACTGTACCACCTCTTCTCAATCTATGGATGCCGTCTATGGATACCCGCAGGTATTTATAGCTCCATCATCCTCATGCAGTGCCATCTGCAGGAGCCTGAAGTTACTACCACCTTAAAACACATAAGGTGACATAAAGTCATTTTTTGTCTGGTACCGCATTCTGATTGGCACAACAGGTTATTTTCACTTAACAGTATCATTGTGCTAAGCACTGGATTCTAAATAACATTGTTTCACAATGCAACTAGTAATTTTCAGCACCTAAAACTGCCTGCATGGACAGTAATGCTCTACCCGGGGATCAAACTTAGACAATCTGCAAGATTTTTATTTTTGCAGGAAGGCTTCAGAAATGTGCTTGGTATCAGTTAAACAATGGAAACCAACCATTAACTCAAACACCAACAGGCAATGACAGACCAGGGATTTTGGGCAACAAGAACATGGAACTCAAGGACTACAGCAGGGATACGGCAAAATACAAACCTATTGTTGCACTTAAGTAGCTGTGATGGCGGGACAGCTAAACAAACTGGAATTAGCTAGAAACAGAGATACTGCAAGAGTGTTATGGCTCTATTCGTATAGGACTACTGTTTTGGTGGAAGGTAATGCTGATATCAAAGCACTTTTGAAACAACGGATGAACAGACAAACAAAGCAACGTGGGAAGGAACAGGCAAACAAAGGTACAGATGACAGGGGAACAAACAAACAGATGGACATCTGGCAACGTGTGAAAGAAGAAACAGACAAGCAAACAATGTTGGTGTATGGATAAACGAATAACCCATCGACAACTACAGACAGGTGGTCTAGCTTGATAGCTGTTAATTATGCTGAGGTAGCTTTAGCCTGTTAAGTTTCTCTGAATCTGAAACTTTTGTGTTTTGTGTGGATGGGGCAAGAGAAGTCAGCCTTGTGATTGGTCAGAGGAATGCTTACAGAAGAATTACCCAAGATTAGGACCGCCCAGTTTACATGGAGAAGACAGAAATATGCTCTTTGACTTTGAGGAGATACTCATAAGACATACTTTGTACTAGGGATGGGCAATATGGAAAAACTATTTTATCACCATACTTTATACTTCAATGATACATAATATACATCATCATATTTTTTTTTTCTGAGATTTTGTTGGAACAGACAAAATAGAACCTGTAAAACACTATAATAAACCTACCATGTTTTACTGTATAACCTATAAAACTACAATGATACTTATTGAATGTTTCACAAATGGCGAAACATTCAATAAAAAAATGACGACTGTAATTCCAGTTAAACAGGATTAATTATGCTCTCACAAAAAGCATGTTGTGGCGTAATTTATCATCATCATCATATTGCTCACCCCTACTTTGTACATGTATATTATGGACCAGAGGTACAAGATAAACTTTATATTAAAGAAAACACAGATTTACGTTCACAGGCGATAACACACTCCCTCTCATGTTCTGTTGATTATTTATAAAATTCTTCATGAAATCTCATTTTCTCAGCCACTTTGTAAAGTTGCTGTAAGACGCTTGATACATGGATCGAGCTCGCACATTAAATTAATTCTGTATTAATGTCTCTAGTCATTAAAAACCATTGTGCTGTTTATCTCTGTTTCTTTACATTACAGTGGTTTTACTCTGCTTTGCAGCATGCCTAACAACACCCTTCAACCATGGTAATGCACTTGTGGCTTACTGATGATACGTAGCACCGTTAGCACCTCAACCCATCAGACTGTGAGTATGTCAGTGGCAATACCAGTCTGATTTACCAGTGTAAGGGAAAGCACACATACCATCACTGTCATGACAAAACATTGCATCTTAAATAAATAAATAAATAAATAAAAATTATTATTATTTTTTTTTAGTTAGTTAGTTTCTTGTTTTACAGATGACAGCTGGCCTGCATTTCATAATGAATGAACCAAGCATGCTCCAAAATGACTTCAAATCTTCTTTAACTTCCATTCAAAGAAAGAACATAAAGTAAAATCCCCATTTTGGAGTCAAGCTTTTTTCCAACACAGATGATATACATTCTCAGCACAAACAGGACCAAGAATTATTTATATCAGTGCTTATTCTGTATCATTATTTCCGATGTACTGAGGTAAAATGACTTGAGTAAGCCCATTAAAATACATGTATAGCAGTCAATGTTTGTTATTTATTGCTGTTGATCACTGTTGAAAATAACATTTTCACTTCTTATTGAACTTTTGTGCATTTTTGTTACTTTTTCTCATTGTTTTATGAAAGCAACTAGTTCTTATTCACTGCAGTTATTTTACTGATTAGATTACCGTTATATGTCTGCTGTGGTGCCTAACAACATTCCTTAACTGTGGTAAATCACATCCAATCATTGCTTAGTGCCACATAATAACACAATCAGAATACTTCTTAATCCGATTCTGTTTTCTGTCTGTTACATAAAGTCAGTATCAGGATGGGATCATAGCGAGCAAACAAACAGGACCAAGAATCACCAGTTTTGAAATTCATTTAGTATCTTTAATTCAGGTGTAATGAGGTAACAACGACCATTGAAATACATGTTAATCAGTCACTTCAGTTTAGAAATTGTGTGCATGAGCGCACATGCATGCAATGAGGACAGTATTGCTTTCACCCCTCTGAGATTCGTTCGCCGCAACTGGCCCCTTTCTCCTTAGTATGCATCTAATAGAGAGTGTCTGGTTGTATTTGGCAGGCACTGTGGCAGACAAGAACTCACTGACCTCTCAGCTCATCTGTAGGGGGACGTGCTGCGTGAGGAGCTTCACACACACACACACGGACAGACACAGGCACACACCAAAGACAGCCTGCAAACGAAACACACAGCGCTGTTTAAGCAACGGCCATCCACATACATCGCCTAGAATGGCCCTTACCCTGGGCTGCGTCAGTTCAAGCTCAAACCGCATACCCAGTGTGTTATAAGAAGCTTAGAGTTTGGCACTGGACTCGTCTGTGGTGAACCAACATCTCATCTTTAAATAAAGGGTACATGCGCATATGAGTGCTGGAACAGAGCACTTAACAGTATTTTGCAAACAGATAAAATTGATGGCAAACATTCCATTAAATTACCCCTATAATTACAGCTGAGGGAACGCAGGGGTTTGTGTATATGAGCCACGCAGCGAGGCTTCCCCCCCTGATTAGTGGCAAATGCAGTCAGCACTAAAGGAAAATATGTCGGGTAAAAATATGACCCTGCGGTATGTAAAGGCAAACGACATATATTTTGTCCTAGGAAAACTCTGAAAAATACATTTGAGCTCAGGATGGTCCATTCATGGTTCACATTCAGTAGATACAGCGCAGCAAGTGGGGCATGTAATTCAAATATGCACATCTGAATAACAATACAGTATATTCCATCAAGAAATGACTGTGTGCTATGTACTGCTAGAAACACCTTAACTGATGGACAAAATTGTGCCGATATATTTTTACCTCATACAGAAATGAGGATGTGAATGTTTGAATCACTGTAAATCCACTCTTTATCAATTTATCAGTGTAGCAAAGGTTTTGCACCACTGACTGGACCATAAAGAGCCCAGAGCATCTATGCGGGTGTCCAGCAAAGCAGAGAGAGAGAGAGAGAGAGAGAGAGAGAGAGAGAGAGAGAGAGAGAGTCTAAAGCGGAATCTATAGTCTGTTTAACAAGGCACAAACTTCTTGGCCACCGTTGTCATGGCAACCCCCTCCTAAGCAGCTCAGTAGAGGGCGCTAAGGATGTGGCTATAACCATGATAACCATGGTTGACTAGCACTGCTGTAGGTTCTACTTAGACTGAGAAAGCAGATTAGCACCAAAAATAAAGTTAGAATAAATTCATAGCCAGCAGGCCTCAGATCAGATCATTTAATTTCAGCAGATTATTCATCATCTAATAACTTCTCGAAAGTCTTAAAATATAAAATAAGATATATACAAACCTCCTTTTGGTGTAAGGGAGAGCTGGAGGGAAGTAGTCCCACTGTTAATGTTTCCATCATCAGATGGTAGAGGAATACTAGTTTTGTGCATCTGCTTGGTCTGGTGTCATATCCCCGCTGAACAATGCAGGACACATGGTAAACTGAGGTAAGTGCAGATTTGCTGTTTTCCACATTCTAAAGTAAAAACATGTATAATAAATATGTAATAAATATGTAATAGTATGTAATAAAACTGGAAAACGTAATGTATTGCATGTAATAAATAATCTTCACAATTATGCATTTGTACTCAGTAGAGGGAACAATAAAGTGCATATGTTTTGCTATTTAATATAGAACACATGTCAGTTTGGGGCAAGTTGTTACAGTGATTTTGGGGCGGGTTGTCCCATATGAAAATGTATTCTGATTTTAAAATCATAATTTCGTTTGAAAACTTTGAAAGATTGTTTAAGATGATTTCCAAGTCATTGTTGACTGCTTTAATTGGCTCTACCAACTTCACTGATTAATCAAACACTTTTTTGAAGTGGTATTTTATTTCCTTTGCAGTAAAAAACTCAATAAAAAAAGGAGTAATACAAAAATGAATTGATTGCTTTTATTTATATAATCCAGTATGATGCTTTACCTGACATATTGTTACAACTTACCTGCCGATGTGGCAATTTGTCACAAGTGCTCACTCACTGTTTTTCAGCTTATAAGCCTGTGCTTAAATAAGTTCTGACAATGTAATGGATACAAAATACATGCCAGACACGTCATCTCTTTCATCTGGTGTTCTGTTTATTACATTATGATCTGCTGATCCCACCATATATAAAAATGTCTGGAAAGTGTGAGAAGACGCCAGCTTCCCTCTAAATAGGGTATAACCTACATTGTGTTTGATACTACTGCATATATCTGCTGTCACAATAAAACCTCATATCAATTTGTCATATGTTTACAGAATTTGGAAATGTCAGCTGCCCTTTATGACACCCTAAAATTTCATAATGAATAGGCCACTAGATATGCTCCAAAATTAATAGGAATTATATATATATATATATAAAACAAAACTATTGTACATTGCACTGCAGTGTAGGCCTACACAGATCTGAAATACATGCTAACTGCAGTGACCCTAAGAAAACATAAGGAACTCTCTCAATTCAGTACAAACGGGTAACGATTCATGGACTTCAGTATACACCAATTAGCATTGTCGTCTGCATCATGCTAATTGATGACTGTTTGCTTTCATTACTGTTAACTGCATTAGCATATTTGACTGAACTCTTCCTTTAGTGAGAATGGCATGGCTAACTGGGAACCGAAGCTAATAACCACCAATTAGCATAAAATCATTTGCATCATGCTAATCAGTGACTGTTCACTTCCATTCACTGTTGAATGCCTGGATAGTGTTCTTAACTGACCTGCTCCTCCAATACATTACCAGGCTGGCGTTCCTAGCAGTGAATGGGAGTTATTCCCCACCAATTGGAATAATGTTAAGTATCACAAATTCATGAATTTCCTTAAAACATGATCCGATTCCATCACAAGAAGTTATCGTGAAGCTTTTTCAAGAACCCAAGAGATGACGCAAGCCTGTCTTATATGGGTTACGGGTCATTTCTGAATTTGCAATGAGCTTAAGCCTCCAGTCCACATTAGTTAGCTGGAGCTTTTACGTTTTATTACAGACATAAAGACGGAGAGCGAATACGAGAAGGAGAGGATAAAAGTAGAGCTGAGAATTTCTGGGGGCTGTCTGAAGCCGTGCTGCGGTGTCTGAAAATCCAGGCATCAGCAAACTCACCTTCTCTCCAGGCATATGGGTAGGAGAGAGAGAGAGAGAGAGAGAGAGAGAGAGAGAGAGAG
>CM067488.1:257460-278260 GCA_034552555.1 Semaprochilodus insignis
ACCAGGGCAGAGTGATTAGCTTCACCAGGGCAGAGTGATTAGCTTCACCAGGGCAGAGTGATTAGCTTCACCAGGGCAGAGTGATTAGCTTCACCAGGGCATGGCAGTAATGCTTTCTTTTACAGTGTGCACATACAGGATACATGTGAGGTGTTAAGCCCTAGGTCATTATTTTGGGGAACAGGATTGTAAGTTCCAAGATAAACTAAATACATAGCACTGCCATTTTCAACAATTCTAGGTATCAATGGATTAAGTAGAAGGTACGATTTCCACAGTACTTTGTAATTATCCTGGTTAAAAAGTACAGCATAGTTGTGTGGCATAAAAAAGATTGTACACAAATAAAGTACAGAGTTTTATATAGTGTGTACTGCGTATTACCTCTGAACAAAACTGCATCTGGGCTGTAAGAGAAAGCAATGATTCACATTAAGTCCAGTTTTTTGGGTCTTTCCCATACACAGACTTTGTGCAATCTACATAACTTATCTGCAAACTTCGACATATGTTTATTTTACTTTATCTGCCTTAATGTGTGATATTACATTGAAATATAGGGTAACACTTTACTGTTCCTACATACACCTACATAAGCCTATCATGACAGCTGAAGAACCCTTCATAAACGTTTATTCCAGTAGACTACATTCTCTGTATTCTCACAGTTAGCAAATTTAGCCTTTATGACAGATGATGCCTATTGAAACAAGCCTTTATGGTAACAATGTACAGTAGGTATTGACTAACTAACATGAAGCGATACATTAACAATCGTTAACTAATGTTCAGCACATGTACCGTTTACCCAAGATTAGTTAAGCACAGTAACTATTGTTAATGTGTTACTTCGTGTTAACTAATGCATTACTTCATGATAGTTAGTCATTACTTAATGTAAAGTGTTACTGCCTTTATAAACGTGTATGTAGGCTTATTTCAGCTGTTATTACAAGCTTATGTAGGTATTATGTAGCCCTGTGTTTAAAAGCCTTGAGTTTCCCAAATGTATTGTGTGTTGTATGCACTTACCACCTTGTTACTCCAAACGATAACGTCCTTTATCAGCTTAGCAGATTGAACCCGTTAGTAATTTCATTGTCATTTGTTAGATAGTCTTGGTGCTATTCATTAACCCCCTCCCACACTGGCCAACCTCCCCCACCCCCAAATAATTCTGAAGCAATTTGGAGATTGCACACCACACTTAATAGATGTCGTTATATTGACTTGTCCCAGAATTCATCATATTACCCAAAATAGTGATTTAATACTTTGGGGTTTCTATCTCACACCTACCTGGTTAATACCTTAGAACTTCATGGACTCTAAAAGGAGGCGTGTCTCTTGACCTGATTTAACACTATTATAATAAAAATGAACCAGAAATGGTGATAACTTCTCTTTCTGTTCATTGACATACTTCTCACACAATGTCTGGGAGGGATAGTCATGTCCCTCAAATAAAGGGATATGGGCGGGGGAAATGTCATTACATTTTGATCAAAGATTATGGAAAACAAGCATGTTATCGTTTAAACGGTCCAGTATGATGAACTGAATATGAACCAGGCATATAAATGAATAAGGTTAACAGGACTAGGCAAGACTCGTTTTGCCAGACTGCCATCGACTGCATAGTGTTTGTCATACAGGGGTTATTAGAAGACCTTGAGACATCACATATACTTACTCACCTTTAGCATAACGTTATTTGGAAGTGGGTGCTGTTCGTGCTGAAATAGCTTTGGCGCTTCATATCAGTTTCATTGTTTACATGGGGTTTTATGATGTGAAATACAGTACAGGAAAATGTAGGTCAGTTAATAAATGTAGAAATGAAAAAAAGAAATAGATCACAAAGTTGTAGTTATAAAGGTGTTATGTGATTGTTTTAGTGTTTGTAAAACTGGTTAGGCAGTTCAGTTTTAAGCATTCAACACCTGCATGTTTTGTAGTGAGAGTGTTTTCTTTATTCATTTCATTCAGAAATCAATTCTAGATGTTTCGAAATTCAAGAAGACCAAGAAGGATTTGTTGATTCAAAGAATCGCAATTATTTATTTATTCAAGGTATCAGATTACCTAAACATGAAACAGTTTAAATAAGAACATGAACACACAAGAGACAGAACAGAAAATGGCAGCCTACTAATAAAATGATTTTGAATATTGTACATAATAAAGAATATAGTTTGATTAATACAGTATATTTGAATATTATTGGTCATGTCCACTATATCAGCGTACATAGTTGACACTGTCAGGGGTCCCTTTAATGCTGCACCAGCTCCATAATATAACTGCTGGGCCTTTTAAGGTTGAATGGCTTAGTAGCAAGCCCCAGCTCCACCCTGTTTTCCACAATACCGGAGGCTTCAGAACATTTTTTTTTGAATATGGTTGTAAGCTGAGGTACTTACGTTGAAACAGGTCCTTAAGGTAGCTTCAAGCTAACATACATACTTTAGCAAAGTTTGAATACAGTCACAAGCTGGGATACTTAAGGTAGCATCAAGCTAACATATGTACTTTATCAGAGTGTGGTCATGAGCCGGGGTGCTTATGGTAGCATCTAGCTAATGGGAGTTAGTTTTAGATGAGTTTGACCAGGTCAAGATCTTGGATACTTGCGTTAGCATCAAGAAACAGAGATCACTTTTAGTGGAGTTTGCCCAGGGTGCCAACTGAAATAATACTTATGCTAGCTTCAAGCTAGCCCTGACTACTTTTAGCAGATCATATGGTCCTGATTTGGGGATTTTGCGAAAAAAAAAAGACAGCTGAGTTTGATAATACATTCGTACCGGTGTATGTCTTTGTACTGCTTCTCTTCACAATAGTATTTCAACCAAAGACACAAACCTGCATGGAACGACATGACTTTAGACTACCTATGGTGACCTCTCTGAAACCCCTCTGCAGCTTTGTGACAAGGGCCAGATCTTGTGCATGCACAAGGACAGTCAGTTCATCAGTCGGTAATGATGGTACCTGAAAATGCCTCTTCTAGGCCAATTTAGCTTTTGAGGGATCTGGTTAACTTTATAAGGCATCTTATTATATTATATAGATGTTTATATTATCTACACAGTGGACTCATGGCCTATGGATCTTCTTGTACTCTACAGAATCAACTATTGAAGGGTCGATTGGTAGCATGGTTATTACACTACTGTTAGTCCTGTGGTATTAGTTCACGTCAATATTAAATTACACCTACAGGCTTCAAACTAAGCGGACAGTGCAGATATGCTGGAAAAGTAAAGGAAACGTAAAGCAAAATGTGAAAGTAATAAGAAAAGTAAAGTATCTGAGCTACTTCTGCGTTTCCACTTCTCCGACAGACATAAAATGCCATGGTGCGTTGTATAAAGGCCAAGACGTGCTGGTGCATTTGTGACAGTTGAACACTGTCACAGTTATACCAGGATTACACTTATACCTTGTGCTTCCATGTACTGGTCCACATACCGTAGGTCCATACATAGGTGTAGCTGCAGTCCAGCTCTCAATGCACTGTTCATTATTCACTCTTTTGCCCGTATCATTAGTCAGCTTCTGACCACCGGACCACTGTTATATTATTTGTGGCAGTGACACTAGCATGATAATGGCATGGAGGTGCTTGTGGCTGGGAGTGTTTTTATATACATCACTGTCACTGCTGGGCTGAGAAGGATAAACTATATCCGCCTATGAGCGTCACTGTGGTCAGAAACTAACCACTGATGGAGTGTGCGAGGACAGCTAACACAAATTGTGTCAGTGTGTGTAAATAAACAGTGCAGCTCCACTGGAAAACAATTAAGTCAGCTTGTACTTTTGGGTCAAACGTCTGCATAACTTGGTCAGAAGTCTGACTCCCATACCCCCCAGAGGCTGGGGGCACCATGTGATAGAGGGAGTTGTGGGTGGAGGAGAGTTACCAGTGATTCAATTGGTGGGAGGAACAGAGTAAAAACCCAGAACACTGCAGAACGCTGACTTCAAATCTCAAGTGGTTTTGTGCAAAGTGTTCGAGGGGTTTCCAATAAAGTCTCCAACAACTGCGTGGTCAGCTCTTTTAAAGATAACATTATACATTTGACTGTATTATTATCATCTCATTAGAATCATCTAAACCTGACTACAATGTGCTATTATTGTTCATCCATGAAGCCATTAAGTCCTAGAGAACACCTGGCATGCACTCCCGCACACCTGATTCAACACATTATCCAGTAAACAAGCCCACCCTCAGTTTAGCCTGGTAAGTTAAAGCGGAGAAGACGTTAACCGGTATGAGACAGGGTTATCCGAGGACAAAGATGGGGAAGAACTACTTTATACAGTTTCCAGTGCTCACCAGGCTGCACAGTGACAAAAGCATGTAGCTAACAGCTACACAATTATGTTGGAACCGGAGAGCATGGAGACTGTTTGGTTGTGCAAGTTCTCTCTCTGCCAGTGCGTTCAGCTGGGTCAGTGCAGAGGCAGACAGACGGCGGCTGGCACTCAGTAAGCATGCATGCCCTGCTGAGCTGAGTACTCCCAGCCTCATCGTGCCCTGCCTGCCTATTTTGTATTCATGGTGGATGGCTATCACTCCACTGTTGCTGGGGGCCTCGCGGAACAGCCTCCCATTAGCTGGAAACTGACAGAGCTTGGGGTGAAGTTTAATAAAAAAATAAAGTCACATTGCCGTGCATAATGAGACGGTGGAAAATCAATTTTGTTGAGGTAGCAATTTTAGGTGCTCTGCCCCCCTCCCAACTTTATTCTAGAGAACCTTTGATGGAAGAATTGGAGAAGAGCGAGGAGAAGATCCGAGGGCCATGATTTAACCAAATGCATCTGCTGAGCTCAATCTCAGGCCATACTAGATCAAAATCTGTCTCGATTTGTTAAATCCCTTTTTTTGTCAGCAAAGAAAGAGCACAAACAGAAGCAGCTGTGCCATTTTAGACCCATTTTATGTGTTTATATGTATTAGGATTTCGTCTGGATGCATTAAATAAATAAAGCCTGATAAAAATATATAAGACATGAAACATATGCACCAAAAGTGTCAATCAAGCACTGCTGAATAAGCTTTATCAGGCCTAAATAGGTTTATATAATGCAAAATGATATATCTTGCAATTCCTTTATTGATTAGATAGATAGATAGATAGATAGATAGATAGATAGACAGATAGATAGATAGATAGGACATGGAATTTGTTATGGGATTTTTCCACCTTCAGTGTTGAATGTTGCACTGAACCACTTGACCCCGTGATAATTCCATAACAAAAGGGCCAAGCTGCTTTTAATTAATGGACCTGCGCTCTTACATTCTTCCCCAAACTATTGCAAACAGGATTTAACTTCCCTTCTACATTCTCCATCTGTTCCTGCCAATACGGTGTAATGGAAACCATATGCTTGGCAGCATGCAAATCAAATGTATTACATTCATATTACATTCCTGTAAATTCTTCTTTTGATATACTCCATAATGCATTAGCTATGGTTGTGAAAGAGCCACAAAATACGGCTCAAGTTACAAAAACTACATAGTCTATATATATGTTTTCCAGGAACATGTCCAATTGATTGCATTCAGTGAAAGTCTACCAGAGTATCTCAATAAACCAATATGTTATTGTGTGAGCTCCTATTCAGTCTGCATTCTGCAAGAAAATAAAATAAACATAATGCTGCATGCAAGCAAAAAAGAAAGGAAGAAACAAACAAACAAATATCAACAACCAAATATCTAAGGCCAATGCCAATGTGTGGCAGTCCTGGTGTGTATTTAAAACAAAACTGAACAATATTGCATGGATATGCTGTTTTAAACCAATATTTAAGTATCAGATATTGTTGAAAATAAAGTTCCTAAATGAGGAAAAACCTTTAATTGGAGAACCTTTACATTACTCAGATCTATGGCACATTGAAGTATCAGAAGTTTTTGAAAATAAGGTTTACTAAATGGGTCCATTCCCACACAGTTCTAGATAGAGTTGTACTAGTCTGCCCTGACTACAAAACTGTTTCTAGGAAAAACCTTTAATTGTAGAGCCTTTACATTCTTTGGACCTGTAAGATATTGCTAAAACAAAAAGGTTCCTAAATGGTTCTTGGTTCGGTCATACAGTTCTAGAGACAACATATTTAATTGTAGAACATTTACATGTTTTTGGATCTTTGAGATACTGAAGTAGCAGAAATGTCTAAAACAAAAGTGTTATTAAACAATTCTTGGCTTGGCCAAACAGGTCTGTAGAGAAATCTTCAATTATAGAACCTCTACACTCTGTGCATCTGTATGATACTGAGGTACCAGAAATTCCAAAAAATGAAGGGGGCTAAATGGTTTTTAGCTTGGCAGTAAGTTCCAGAAAAACATGGAATTGCAGAACCTTTACATTCCTTGGATCTCTGAGATACTGAAGTACCAGCAATTGCTAAAACAAAAAGGTTCCTAAACAATTATTGTCTTGGTTGTACAGTTCTAAAGAAGTCTTTAATTGTACAACCTTTACATTCCTTGGATCTTTGAGATACTGTAGAACCAGAAACCCCTAAAACTTTACACTACTTAGATCTGTGAGAGACTGAAGTACTACAAATTACTAAAACATAAAGGATCCTAAATGGATGTTGGCCATATAGTTCTAGGAAAAAACCCTTAAATGTAGAATTTACATTTATATTTATTGGACCTATGAGATGTAAAAGTACATGAAGTTGCTAAAAATAAAAGATAAAAAGGTTTTTTGGCTTAGCTGTACAGTTCTAGGAAAAGTTTCCTGTACAGTTCAGTTCTAAGTTTTCATTGTAGAACCTTTGCATTTTTCGCACCTGTAAGATACTGAGGTACCAGAAATGACTAAAAATAAAAGTTCCTAAATGGCTTTTGTCTAGGTCCTACAGTTCTACAAACATATGTAATTGGAGGACCTTTACATTACTTTGGTCTATGAGATATTAAAGCACAAAGATGCTAAGAATAATAGTTCCAAAATGGTTCTAAAAATCTTTAGAACACTTCAACTCTATAGATTTATGAGAATGTCTAAAACCTCAACGGTTACATTGTGCAGAGGTTCTTTACACTTTAAAAAAGGTTCTTCACTTTGCATATCTCATGCTCAAAATGTTCTTTAAAGGTTTAAGGTTCTTCCGAGAACCAAAAGTGGTTCTCCTGGCATTGCTCCAAAGAACTCTTTTTGGCACCTTCACTTTTAAGACTGCAGGTATGCAGGCAAACAGCCAACCAGTAAACGATAACTAATGACTATGTGTCTCTTGCTTCTGAAGGATGGCTTGTGGTCAGTGTTGCTTAAGCCCTCCACCCGGGTCCCAAGCTCCTGACCCGTGATTTTGGAAGCAGAGCTCACGAGTTAGGGTCTCAGGGAACAGGAGGAGGGCAGCCGGCACCCTTCTCTCTTCTCCCACCATCGCTGGGACTGGCGCTCCCTTTTCCTACCACCTACTGTCTGCAGGACCAGGAGAGCTTGTCTGCAGCAGCCTGAGCAGGTTACGGACTGTTTGCCTTTGTCTGCGACTGTTGCTCTCGTCCTGTGTGAAGAGAAAAGAAGGAAAAGAGAGGAGAGAAACATCCTCTCTCTTCTAGGCTTTCGTGCTGCAGACTCTGCCGCTTATCCCTGCACATGAGGAGCTTATCGCTAGTCCCAGGAAAAAGGCTGTACAACACTCAGACTGTACATAGAGACACGATGCTCCAGAGAGTTACACATGAGGAATGGAGGAATACGTAGTGAGATGAGATGGGTAAAAATGAGAACGGAACAGTGGAAAGCTGGTGCCAGACTTGCCAGACTTTTGTTTCCCCTTTTTCGGATCGGACTGCGATGGACGAACGTCTCTCTGCAGTCGCTGGTCTTTGTGAGTAGAGGAAACACCCCCCCACCTCCCCCCTTCGCTGTCTCACTCTGAGCCAGACGCTCAGTCCTTCCTCTTTGTCCTCGCTGCATGCTGCAGGGTCATGAGAGTCTGCCTGTGACTTGCCCTGCCCTCTAACCCTGCTGACATCTGCCAGAAGCTCAAGGTGATGACCGTCATCCACATATATACATATATATCCCATGCAGGACACGCTAACCTTGCTCTGTCGAGAAGTGCACCAGACAATGGTGTATAAACACACAGAACGTAAGCGTATACGTTTTGACCATAGTACGCTATCAAACTGGAACCCGTTCTCTTACCCAAACCAAACCCTGTAGCCCAAATCAAACCCTTGCCCAAACTCCGGCGCCCGACGCTATGAGCGGCCACTGTAACATTTTGAAGGTGATACGACCAAGAAGACCTATCAGACGAGTACTACGTACAGATGTGCTAAACAGCTGCCGGGTCTATAACAGCACCCCCTCCCCCCAAGCTATTCCGCCGCCACCATTACTTAATTTGCTTAATATGGTTACTGAAATCTTTTCCATCTGCGATGGCAATCTAGTCACTCGCCCCAGCCAAAACAAAAGTGATGTTATTCTCATCACCTCTCCAGCTCCTCCCCCTACCCAATGAACCCCCCACCCAAAGCTTACAGCCCCTTGCCCTCCCCTGAGGCTGAGTAGGGGGAGGAAAGAGGTGACTTTCAATGGAATGAGCAGATTATCATTAGCCGTTCCCAATTTACCTCTGGCTTTGCTGGCCGAACGAGACGCCTTCAACACTGCCATCCATCTTTCAGGGAAAAATCAGGTTTGGAGGTGAACACAGGAGCTGGTTGCTGAATCAGACGCAGACTGGTCTGAAGATGGGGTGGGGGGGTGGCGGGTGGAGTGAGCAGGTAGTTCCCACCCCTACGCCTGCTGCCATTGGCTCGCCGGAGCCATCCGTCACCCTGTCCTGCAGTGTCTAGAGCGTTGGCGAGACTGGGGCTGCTTCTCAGACATTGGCGAATGTCTGGCGGTTAAAAAGCCAAGAAGAAGAGCGTCTGTTTGATAACCTTCACTTTCCGAGGAAGTCTCGGCTCGAGCTAGTGGTCGGAGTCTAACAAAGACCTTCCTGAATCCAGGTCCACGATCAATCTCGTCTATCGCCATACGGCTCAGGAGAGTCTGCCTCTAATTAACCGAAGAAACCCAGAAAACCTTGCCGCAGTTAAAAACAGTAGACAGTAAGAACTATTCTCATGTGCTGCTAGCATGACTGTGTTGTCTTTTACTTCGCATTCGTTACCATTTATCACTCTCTCTCTCTCCTTCTCTCTGCATTGTCAGCGGCACACAGTTGAGTGTATATGCCCAGTTATGGTGTAGCGCATCAAGTGATTCAATTAATTCCCGGTATCATATGCTGCATGTCCCTGCAGCATCCAGGGTTGCTTAGCGGCATGTAGTGCCCAAAGTGTCAGTGTGTAATTTCCTCCCAACAGCACATAATTCAAGTCCAAGTCCATTCTACCCCCCTACCCCAGACTGCAGACACAGTGGTCTCCATGGGACCAAGGCAATATTAAAGCAAATGAAATCAATGAGAGCTTTAAACTAGTGCCTGTAATCAATCAACTCTATTACTGCCTCAGTCTCACAGTCTGGGGCACTGCTGACCTTTGCTCTCACCTTTACACATTAGCAGTGCAGCATATAGAGTATATTTCAGGTTCTACGCAGCATCCTTGTTTCTACTATTACTGCACTCCTCAGGTATCTTGTGAAGGCCTCAGTTAGCTTTATAGCACAGTATTCATTAATCCTGGTTTCTTCAGGGATTGGGAAGTCCACGATGCAAACATAGCTGTTTTAATTTCTGTCTGAAAATTGTGCCAGAGAATGCTTCCACCAAATCTGGTCCAACGACACAGTTCTTTGATGCAGCAGTGGCTGAACACTGACGTGGCCAAGATCCAGAAACTTGTCCAGGTCATGCCAAATAGAATTACAGCTGTTATTTGTGCTGGTGGAGGTATTACACGCTATTAGGAACATTTCAGTGACAGGTGACTCATTTTTGTCCGGTGAACCTACTTTACTTTTAATGTAAATCAGTGGAGCCAGACTTTTTGGGCTATTTCTTGTGGTCCAATCATCATGAAATTCACCCTCGATGTACAGCACAACAGGCATTTCAATTCATGCCATATTTGCGAACTGGTAACAAAGCTGAAACCCAAAAACGTCATTGTTTCACTATTCAGTGTTGATGAAAGCCTTAAATTAGTGTCTCCTTTTTTATGTTAAGACTCTGTAAATTTGATATCCTGCATATGTTGAATATCTATTACACAGTATTTATTTCTTTAGTTATTCATATATATAATCTCACTTTGTGTCCTTTTCTAATTGTGATAATACAATGCAGAGAATTATGACTACATGAAAATCAATAAAAAGTTATCTTAAACTGTCTTAAAGCAAGGTCTCTGGCATCAGGCTGTGTATTCATAACCATATCTATTGAGAGGCATTAAAACACTTTGGACATCTGCTTCCTATCACCACCACTGTGAGCAATTACTACTCTGTATGTTTCACTGGAACTGCCAGATTGACATGGGATCATCCTAAATGAGTTTGTTTACAGCTTAATACATTGACTGTGCAGAAATTTGGAATAATAAAGTCTCACTCACTTTAATCCATTTATATGTTTATGCCTGTTATTATCAGAAACAACATATTCGAAACCATAACCCTGTACGTGTTGAAAATCCACATATGTACGTTTTTACGACCCGTCTGAAGTGTAATGTGTGCAAACATTAATAACTATCCAGTCTTGTCATAATAATCACCAGGCCATTCTATCAGTGCAGCCCAGAAGCCTCCAGGTCAATGCTATTGATTTCTTGCAGAGGTTAAAGGTCAAGTCTGCATTGATCTGTGAAGGTCTCTGACACAGCAGCGAAAGGAGCAGCTCCAGACAAATCGATGACACCTCGGAGCACCACACACACGTTATGCTTATTTACTGACCATAAAGTGAAAGCTAGCTCTGTGACTCTACACAGCGTTCGTACTGCAGCTATAAGATAGCAAGGTCACCTACTGGTCACTCTCGCAAAGCTTATGTTGTTAAGATGAAGACTTTGCTATGTGATTGTTTAGTTGGCAAGAGGAGAGTCAAACCTGTGAGTAACGGTCACCCGTCAGTTTTCAAATAAATGACAAATGAGTATCCAAAATATATACGCACATCATAAACGACACGAAGCAAAGATTTTGTTGGGATGAAGAAATCAAAACGCAATAATGGTTTATCTCCAAAATAATAACTTTACAGGAGAAGGAGACAGCATAAGCTCACCGGCAAAAAATGAGTCACCTTGCATGTTTAAGGTGGTAGTAACATCAGGCTCCTACAGATGCCGCTGCACAAGGATGATGGGGTTATAAAGACCTGCGTGGTGTGAGTGACGGGATTCATAGATTGAAAAGAGGTGGTACAGTGCAGTGAATGTGTGGCTCCAGAGCAGATGTTAATGATTGGATAAAAGGAGTGACTGCATTTGGGCGTGCCAAAGACCATAGTGTGAAGGAAGTAGCTGAATCTGCAGGTGTATGGAAGCGTATGGTCATACGGGTCTACCAGCAGTGGATAAAATCCCAGTCTACAGGAAATTCTCCTCAGAATTGTGCCAGGGAAGGCATCCACCAAATCTGACCCAACTGTGCAATTCCTTAATGCAGGAGTGTCTGAACACTGTCCAGTCCGTACCAAATCCAGTCACAGCTGTTGTTCGTGCTGGTGGAGGCATTACACGCTATTAGGTACGTTTGAGTCACAGGTGACTCTTTTTTGTCCGGTGAGCTTACTTTACTCTTAATGTAAATTAATGGAGCCAGACTTTTTGGAGCAGATTTCTTTTGGTCCAATCATCCTGAAATTCAGCCTCGATGTACAAGACAACAGGCATTTCAATTCATGTCAAAAACTGAAAAAAACATCAAAAACAGAGATATGAGGTTTTGTTCCCTGAAAGCTGAAACCCCAAAACCTCACTTTTTCATTGTTCAGTGTCAATTAAAGCATTAAAAAATAGCATCTCATCTTCTTTGGCATTTTTGGAGGATCTTTTAGCTAATGTTTAATGCAAGTCTGTAAAAGAATCTAAAAGAATCTAAGACAATGCGTATTAGATATTATAATTGATTTATAAGTCCTTATAAACTCTGCTATAAACATTTTATATAAATAATGCATTACAAATTACAGCCATATGTTTCATGCACGGTAAATTATGAATCACACACATCAACACATGCTACAATTCCTTTTAACAAACTATTAATTATTACTGAATGGAATAATTGTCATAATTATCATTTTTACTGTATTGTAGCATGTATTTGCATGTATACAGGGTATATGTATATGTTAATAGTAGGAAACTTTCCCCACTAATGACCTTGAGCAGACGCAATAGCATTGTTATCAACAAATAAAGTACAAATCATGCAAATATTTACTGGAGTTCATATAACTGAGTAAATGGAATTAGTTGTTACCCATCTCAATTGACATCTCTACTAACATAGAGTGAAAGGACAACTTCACTAAAAGACAAAGACAATTAAAAACATGCAGTCTAAGTCAAACACTTTCTCACTTTGATCAAATGTAATCTTAAATAACTGCTATGTAGTAGTAAGGAACAGTATATACAAACCCAATTCACAATAAAAAAAGTTGGGACTGTTAATAAATAAATTAAAATAAAATGCTAATAAAAATTCGTAAACTCACTTTGACATATATTTAAATGAAATGATGATTCATAATAATTTATCTTATCAGTTTATTAATTTTGTAAATATACACTTGTTCTGAAATTGCAACATGTTTAAAAAGAAGGTTGGGACAGGAGGAATCCAAGACTCGGAATGTTGTTAAATGTTCAGAGACATTCTTAAAGAGGTAATCATGCTTGGCTATACAAGGAGACTCCAGGAAAGACTGAGTCCTTTATGAGCAAGGATGGGTCGAGGCTGCCACTTTGCTAAATAATTACATCAGCAAATAGTCTAAATGTTTAGGAACAACCTTCCCCGCCGAGTGGATCTTAGGTATTTCCTGCTCTACAGTGCATAATGTTATTAAAGATTCAGGGAATCTGGAAAACATCTCTGTACATGAAAAGCAAGGCTGAAAAACAAAAACGAATGACCTTCCACCCCTCAGACGATGCTGCATTGAAAACCGGCATGCTTCCGTGAAGGATATCACCGTATGGGCTCTGGAATATTTTGACATTTCGCACAGCAAGAAAGTACTACGCACAGTGGAAGTCCTATACCAACAAAGTCCAGAAACCCAGCTGACTTCTCTGGACTCAAGCTCATCTGAACTGGACCGATGCTCAGTGGAAACGTGTTTTGTGCCCCGACGAGTCAACCCTCCACATTGTTTATGGAAATATGGGCGTCATCTTCTCCGGACCGAAGAAGTAAAGGTCTATCCAAATGGTTTCCAGTGTAAAGTTCAAAAGAGTCTGTCAAGGCATTGGTGGGGGTTGGTATTAGTGCCCATTGCATGTCCAATTGCGCATCTGTGAAATCACCATTAAGACTGAAGGATATATACACATTTTGGGGCACGTGCATGACTGCGTCATCAGAGCGTGCAGGTGCTAGACTTTCAAGACTGGAGAAGTCTGTATCTCCAAATGCTTATTAAGTGCTGTTAAAAAGAAAGGCGGTGTGGTAATGCCACTCATGTCACTACACTGCTGCGCTCCCTTCATTGGCTTCTTGTAGCTGCCCGCATTAGATTTAAGACTCTGGCGCTCGCCTACAAAGCCAAGAATGAACCAGCCCCTCCCTACCTTATGGCAGTGGTTAAGAGTCGATCTGTACCTCGAGCCCTTCGAGCTTCAAAATGCAAGGAAGTCAAGCATCTAGACTCTTCTCTGTCCTGGCTCCCAGATGGTGGAATGAACTCCCATTGGCTGTCTGAACAGCAGACTCTCTCACGGTCTTCAAATGCAGAGTAAAGTCCCATCTCTTTGTGAAGCACTTACGTGAATAAGCACTAAAAAATGTATATACTGAAATGCTTTTTATGTTTTTGGCCCTTGTTCAGGCAGCGTCTGACCTCAAGGCGAGTTATAGACTCTAACCTTCTTGTACTAGCTAGGAAACATTCACTGATGGAACACTAAGCACGGTTGTCAGTCGCTCTGGATAAGAGCGTCTGCTAAATGCCTTAAATGTAAATGTAAATGTAATGCAGTGGTAAACACACTCCTGTCCCAGACATTTTGGAATGTGTTTTGGAAAAAGAAAGTAAGAAATATAAATAATATATATATAAATATATTATTATATAAAATATAATAATAAGTATATAAGGCAAAACCTCATATACTGTGTTTTGTACCATTTCAAAGAGCAAACAGTTTACTAATGTGTGCTTTCTGATCTCATCTGCATTTCACATACTGTCCCAACTGCTTCAGAATTGGGTTTGTAGTATATACTGCAACCACAGCTGTCTCAAAAGCACAGAGGAAGGTGAATTAAGCTTCCATTCCTCTTGAGTTTTACGCAGATGTACATGTACACATGCATTAAAAGTTAATTATGCACACATTGTTTTTTCTTGCCTCCACCAGCTGCACAATACATAACCAACTGCAGGCACTTTTTCCCCTTCGTTGACTTTAGTGAGCTCCAAGGAAAGCTAGAAGGTTGTACAGTTAACTCCCAGGATGTAATTCTAAACCATACAACCTACTACCTCAACCCGGATGCACACAGTTCCTCACGATCCTACTCATAACCAACAATGTATTGAATTCATTAGCCTTGACATGAATTGGTCAGAAATAATAATACATACAATAAAGACAATAACATGAGTCTTAGGATTGCTACTCTGCTATGGTATCCGACCGTTAATATATATATTTTGACAGTACATTTTATGATGCATTTGAAGACATACATAGAAATAAGCAGACAGAGAGCTAGAAGCTGGTCTACCACAGAGACAGAGACCCTTAGAGACGAGCTTGTGCTGTTGACTTTACCACAAGATCGGATCTACGGGTTAATGACAAGTGGCTCCTTGTTGATTCCCCACTTATTAGCCATGAGCTATGTCGTTAAAATAATAGAGCAAGCCTGAACACACTAGCAGAACATGGCTCGGCAATGTGCTATTAGTGGTTCCCTACTAATATCATAACACATTTCTCTTTAGTGTAAGCCTGGTAACAGATTTCAGCAACATACGAATACTCTACATACGTGCCATGAGCAGAATATGCAGCTCAGATATAGAGAGTTTGTTTGATAAGACAGCCTATTAATGTATTAATTAACTGAATAGCTGGGAAAGAGCTTAGTACTTACCTTGAGGCAGAGTGTCCTTGTTTTCTTTTACGTCATCACCATCAAAACTTCACTTCTGCCTGAAAAATGGAAAATAATGTTGTCACGAGTGCATGTTGATGCAGCTTTAATATCACAAAAGTCAGCTACTATGATTCCCTGTTTAGTATTAGTATTAACCTACTACCAATATTAGTGATGTGCTGTAAAGGGCCCATATCACTGAAAACTGAACTGTCCCCGCTTTGCAAATGAAAGCACTTCATGTCATATGCAAACAGTGGCCAAGGTTCAAAATACAGCATTCCCCAGTCCATGTAGTTCATATAGGGGAACTAAAACTACACGTTTTTGCAGTTTAAATGCAAATGCATTTACATATCACCCACCATCCAGCCTATAGCAGTTTAGCCCCGCCCACTGACTGTGAAGTTTTAAGAAGTGTTTCAGGTTGGACTGTTTCTGAGGGGCAATACAGGGCAGCCAATCAGAGAGCTCATTGCTTATTCACATGCACAGGTACATCTTACATACACTATATGGCCAAAAGTCTGTGGACACCCCTCATAGTCATTGAGTCATTCAGGTGCTGCAGCCACAAGCATTGCTGACAGTAGGGTAAAATTAAGGCCATAGCTTGGCACTCTCTATACACAAATAATGGAATGGGTCGTACTGAAGAGCTCACTGCCATGATGCCACCATTTGCCACAAGTCAATTTGTGAAACGTCTGCCCTGGTCAACTGTAAGGGCTATTATTGTGAAATTGAAGTGTCTAGGAGCAACAACAGTTCAGCCACGAAGCTGTAGACCATGGACTCATAGAGTGGGGCCAACGAGTGCTGATATCCTCAGTGGTATCACTCACTAGCAAGTGCCTTTCAGCACAAGAACTGTACGCCAGTAGCTTCCTGAGATGGGTTTCCATAGCCGAGCAGCTGCACACAAGCCTAAAATCAGTCTGCATAATGCCAGGCGCCAGCTGGAGTACTGCAAAGCACACCACCACTGGACTCTGGAGCTGTGTAAACATGTCTTCTTGAGCGATCAATCACACTTCACTATCTGCCAGTCCGATGGACGAATCTGAGTTTGGCAGATGCCAAGAGAATGCTCCCTACTGGAATCCACAGTGCCAACAGTACAGTTTGGTGGAGGAGGGATAATGGCCTGGGGCTGTTTTGCAGGGCTTGGGCTTCCTAGTTCCAGTGAAGGGTGATGTCAGTGCTACAGCATAGAAAGACATTGTAGACAATCACATGCATGATTACACAACTTACAGCATGACTGAGCCCCTGTGCACAAAGCGAGCTCCATAAACAGGGTTTCATGGGTTTGGTGTGGAGAAACTCCAGTGTCATGCACAGTGTCCTGACTGCAACCCCACTGAACACCTCTGGGATCGCTGCTTGTGAGCCAGGCCTTCTCGTCCAACATCAGTGCTTGACCTTACAATTGCTCCTTTGACTGAAAGGGCACAAATTCACTGTGGTTTTGGAATGAGATGTCAAACAAACTTGTGTGGAAGAGAGGCTGAAAATATGGTCACATGAAAATGAATTATGACTGTTTTCGGTACATGTAATCACCCAAATAGTGGATCTCAGGGAAAAAATTACAGGAAAACTATATGTGCACTGTACAGATCAGCACATCATATGCTAAAATCTACCATGCTATGACTACTAGTCTTCCGTTCTTATGCTTTCATCTATCCCACATCACTCACAGAGATTCACATGATCTTCATTAAAAAATCTCATCATGAACACATCGAGAAGCCTATCATCTTCGGACGGGCAGTAGGAAACAGCGACACTTTTTAAGGAACGAGAGCAAAGCTGCCGTGGGAGTGGTGCTTCTACCGCTAATTCAATTACAGCAACATGTTTGAGAGTAAGCTGCAAATTACTGGTTGCCTCTGGACCGAGTTTTCCACACGAAAGTAAATGAATGAATTGCATGAATGAACGATGGGAAATCCCCATCTGAATAAGCCTTTAATAAGCCTTTTTTATAGCCAATTTAATTGTGGCCAGTTCAACCCATTAGCTAGCTCTCGTACCATCACATGATACCACTATGTTGGGAGGTTGAAGGCTGGTACATGCTTCCTCCCAGACATGTGAAGCAGCACAAAATCTCATCAGACCACTGTTAACACAATGTCATTGGACAGCTCAACACGCTTGGAGGAGAACACTAAATGGCAATTGTGTATATCAGCTAACAGACGCTCCTACCTACTCGGAGTTATAGAACAGTTACGCTGTGTTGGACTCCATGGCTGAACTTTAAATCTCCTAACAATAGGAGCAACCATTAAATGGTTTTGACATTTTGACAAATGTATATGAAATGTGTTTGTTAGTCAGTAAATACTGGTATTAAGACCGGTAAAAACTCAATAGCAGGACCAATACACTGGACACTGGACCAGTACATGGACCTTATTCATCAAAGCTGCATGTAGTTAATGAACAGTTTTGTCACTTATCGCTCTTAGGCCTGTCTGTATAATCAAACTCATGTATGGTAGATTGAGCATGTAGACAGAGAGTGTAAATGTAAGCATGATAGTTTTACACAACCTGAAATAAATGCTTGATATCCAGATAATCTACCAATATTACTATCAATATCATCTACTATACCAACAACAAGAACAAAAATAACATTAACATTTGTGCACAAGACGATACAGTACAGTCCAATACAAATGTGGATGTACTTTATTGATAAAGGCTTTACTGTTTGCTGCTCGAGCCACAAAGCTCCTGTCTAAAACTTTGTTGTCACATGGATGAGAAAAAGGAAAAGAGGCTTTTAGGCAAGAACTTGCTTCTCAACATGCTGAGAAACTTCAGAGACATGTCAGCACCAGCCACGAGGACAGAGAAAATGAAATGCTCTTAGCAGTCATGCCAACAAATATGTTTTCCTTAGCACAGAGATTTATAGTTAAGGCCGTTGGTGAATATGCAGTGGTTAACAGTTGGATTAGCCTGTAATACTGGTCTCCAACCCTCATCCTGGAGATCTGTCTTCCTGCAGAACCTAATTCCAACAAAATCTGCCACACCTGCTCCAGCTAATCAACCTTTTCCCAGGTCCCTGATTGGCTGGATCAGATGTACCATAGTTAAGTAAACGGGTGGGGCAGCTTGCTGGGTACAGGTTGGAGCTAAACTCTGTGGGAAAGCAGCTCTCCAGACTGCTGACTAATGGCCTACAACATGAGGTGTTAGCATAGTATAGGATTTGTGCAACGTTATCACACATATTATTACATGACACGAATATGACATAGTCCGGCAAACTGAATCATTCCTGGATACCACTGCTAGCACCAAAATTCCTAGTGGAAACCCAAAATGGCATGTTCTTTACCTATTCTAATTTCAGCCTTTTCAGAAATCATATCAGGACCTGGTTTAGTATGTCTCAACAGAACCTCAGCAGGCTTCTAAACAAACTTGAGAAATTTGTTCAGTTTGAGTGTCATGCTGAAATACATAAAATATGTATCCTTGGATGATTAATTGATTCTCTTGTTGGACTGAGGTTCAGAGCAATCACAGCAAAACACTTTTAATATACATGTAAAATAGTTCCTAAAAATGTTTTTGGCATCAGATTTTCTCAATGCTTGGCACACAGTAGGTAAAAAGAACTTTTCAGTCAGTATCAAATGTTTATGTTATGCAACTTATACTTAAATCATATACGACTTTTTGTTCAAATTAAAAGAGGCAGGTTCCTCACATTCACAAGCCATAAAGACTACACTGGTTCTTTAAAGAACCATGTGAACCATGTATTGCATAGTTCTTAAATTAAGATAAAGTAAGATTTTTTTTGGCAAATTTAAAAGTACAATTGTTTGTTTATGTACAGTACTGCCCAGAAGTTTCAGGCACATCAACACACTGTTTAAAACTGTTGATCTTAAGTAAAATGGTCATACATCAT
Source organism: Semaprochilodus insignis (assembly GCA_034552555.1). Lineage (NCBI taxonomy): Eukaryota > Metazoa > Chordata > Actinopteri > Characiformes > Prochilodontidae > Semaprochilodus > Semaprochilodus insignis. The sequence goes on from CM067488.1 coordinate 276,712, forward strand.
TAGAATCAATGCAAATAAATATAAATACATTGAAAAGAAACAAGAAATTCAAATCTTTGGAGCTATTTTGAAGAACAAAGTTTGCTTTCAGATTACTTCTGGAATCTCCATCTCTGGCTCCCTTGATTTAGTACAATGAATGACTGATGAGCCAAACCAGGTACTGGTTACAAATAATACTAGGCTTGCTTAAAGAGAAGTTTGGAAATGGTGAAATGAACACATAGAAAAACCACTTACTGTATTAAAATGATTTGAATTTATGGCTATATGCATGTTTTTTGAGCAAATAAACGCTGCCCAGATAATACTCAGACAAACAGCTTCCCAGATAAATAGCTTTCTAATTGTACTTGCGCAGTACTGTTCATGCAATTCAAGTTTCGCATGTATCACTAGTCAGGCCCTTGCGATATGATATATGCAATGTCTAGCTATGATGTATACCCCTAATCACTGCAATACCCAGTGTTCTTTTTGAAAGTTTAGACATTTCCATATGTGCAGAATTCCGACAGACAGAGTGCCTAATGTCCCTCATATATCATATGAGAATAGGAACCTAATTAAGCATCATGAAGTGCAATAACGGTATGGAAAAATAGGAACCTAAAGAGGCGTTTATCTGGGGAAACAATGTGTGGATGTGTTGGCCCACACACTGGCGATTTGCGCACACGTGGAGCAAAGTCAATGGCGCCATTTATCTTAAATGAGAAAGTGCAAGCAGCAGCTGAGCGGGACTGCTCACGTGCTATTTGGCCACAAGGCAGCGTTACATGCATCGCGGAGTCACTCGGTTCGTAGCAATTACTCAAACATATGACAGGACTCATGACTCGCACACTCCACCGCATTTTACCGAGTGAAAATAAGCCTCGGCAGGGCCTGAATCCTATTAAAGTCGCGCACACACAAAAAAACAGAACTCTGGCAGATGCCTCGCACTCTTCTCCCAAATCACCCAGGCTCATGGCTCTGACTAGGCCAATGCTTTGGAGCTCTTTCATGAAAAATTGAGAAATGGGCCTACGCAGACCTAATCCTGGATTGACAAGTGTGTTAATGGGTTCATGTTGACTGCTTCGAGCCTCCATCCTTCTTTTCTAAATGCAATTTATTGACTTGTTGTCTCTGAGAGGCACTGGGAAAACTTGGAAACTCCCTAACTTCTATAGCTCAGCTAATGAGCGCAGACTCTCGTCAGAGATTACAGTCATAAAGGTTACCTACCAGGCAGCGATTTTAGCATATAATTATGTTTAATTTGCTGGTTTCTCTTATTGGTATACTGTGTTTTTACTCATTGTGAGCAGTGAGACTGTTTACCATCAAGCAAAACCGCAGCTAACCTACAAGACAGTCTACATAATTATGTTTAGTTTGATTCAATTGCTTATATGCTATTTTTGCACCCGTTTCAACCAGTGAAATCAGTCATCTCCTAGCCGGGCACAGTAAGTTTCCTACCAGCAGTAGACAAAATACACAAACCATGTAGTTGAGTAAAAGTAGAGACACCCGAGGTAAAATATTCCTCCAGTAAAAG
>CM067488.1:281254-291270 GCA_034552555.1 Semaprochilodus insignis
TTCAGTGTTCTGTGCTGATGATGATTGTAATAGACGTCAGTGTCAGACTAATTAATGACCTTCTATTAAAGACTGGTGGACTGAGAGACACTCGAGTCTCTTCACCTACACTGAGCTGATTAAGAGTCTTGTTCCAGAAATGATAATAGGACATTAGAGCCATAATAAATCATGCTCCTGTTACTCTCCATACTTAAGTACATTTGAAGGTAAATACTTTAGTACTCCAGTGAAGGTCTAAAGGGATGAACTACTTTTACTGGAGGAATATTTTACCTTGGGTATCTGTACTTCAACTCAACTACATGGTTTGTGTACTTCGTCCACCTCTGGTTAATGTACACCACTGCCGCCTACCAGACAGTGAACTCAGTTCATAATTAGGTTTTATTTGCTGATTTATTGGTTGTTATTACACCACTTCCCTGCCCATCTCCTGCAGAAAAACAGTTTACACAACACAGTTTATACGTCCTGCCGTAAAAAAAGCGCGTCCAACAAAACTAACATGGACTTGATGACAAAGACAGGGTCTTAAAGCTTCACATCAGCCATGACGTCAGCCTACACTAACCTGAAACACATTGCAAAACAGGGCTCAAGAGCCATCACGAAATTCAGGCCTGAGGCCCACTTTCACGGGGCAAAGCACCTGCATGCGGCTGTCAGTCTCAGAGGCGTCTACAGTGTAATTTGGTGTAAACAGGGCTACAGAACCACAGCGCACTTTTCCAGATGTAAACCTGTCAGTGAGTAGGTCCCTCCGCTGCCTGATTAATGGTCAAATGTGAAATCACTGGGCTTTAACACTGTGCAGAAACAGAAAGCACCCACTCATCATTAAGAACAATAGCCGTTTTTTCCCCCCTTTTCGTCTCTGGCTGCCACTCACTCGTTTGCATCCCTTTGTGCCGCATTTAAGCCTTCATCAAGCTGACGGATGTTTGGATGGATTCGGAACAAGGAACCTGAGGTGAATAAGGAGAGCGCTTTGGTCAGCCCCTCTGGAAAGGGACCTGATACCGCTAACCCAATGCGAGGCAGAGATTTGCCTGGGAGAGGAGCCAAGAAAATGACTTTGTTTGACCCAGCTGCCAATCAATCTTGCTGCTCGGTGCCAGACTAAACACGGCCACTATTTTAGCGGGACTTGTTGGCGGCAGCTGCTGGATGTGAAGCCGCTGGGTAGAAGCAACGAGAGGAAAAAACTGGGGGTCCGTTTAGGGGAGAGCGAGAGCGGGCACAGCAAAACATCCAACCTGCAACAGGCCTCACACACAGCTCAAATACTTTTCAGCACACCCGCTGCGGACGGTCCAGAATGGGCAGGTCTGCGGTGGAAGATTTGAGGAAGATTTGACTAAACATAATCAGCATAGAACCACTTGGAATCGTTCTATCTTTCTGTATCTTTCTGTATCTCTCGGTCTTATACAGTCTATCATCTCTGCCCAAAGAAAAACAAATATATCCAAAATGGTAACTTTACAGGGAGGGCAAAAGCACTCTACACTTTCAGTAATGTTTATATAAAGAGATTTTATCTGATGCAATTTTGGCACATTTCCATTGGTCCAACTTGAGCAGAAAACTAAAATAAATGTAAAAATTAGACACGTTTTTTTTTTTGACAGTGACAATATACAATGGTCAATGGACATATACACTCATCATGAAATGAAGAGTTGCACCCTGAAGGAATCAACCAACAGGAATGAAACTTGGTGGGTGGGTTTGAGCTTGTGAGACAAGCGAATGATTCAAGTTTCCTGCTCAGTCGCACATGTGACACAAGCAAGGACGGACCTCATCGCTGTACCTGTTTGACCCGACAGCCACGGTTGTGAACATTTAGCAAGCAGTGATGCCCTCTATGAGTCACCCTGTTAGTGCCAGCACGATTGGGAGACGGCTGCACCACGCAGGACTACACGCACGCAGCCCGTTATGACAACTGCCCTTAACACCACGTCAAAGACTGCAACGGTGTCGTGCCAGACTGTCACGGAGTGACTCAGAATGACAGCAGGTCATCTTCAGTGATGAGTCCTATTTCTGTCGTGGTGGAGACGACCCGGTGTGTGGAGGCACTGTAGTCAGCGCCAAGATTTGTTCGTGTTTGGCACACGACACATGTCCAGAAGGTCTTAGAAGTTGGGTGCATTTTCTGCTTCTCATGATCCAAGTAACAAATTCAGTGACTCGGAAGTTTGGGCGTGGACTGTCCATTGTTCAGAGAGCTCCTTAGAACTTCAATATGAGTGGACAGCGCAAAAGTGCTGTAGACTGAATAGGTGGATATATATGAGTTGGTGACATCACAGAAACAATGAATTCAAAACAGGCAGTTTTTGCACTTTAGTTGGCTTATATGGACTGTATAGACTGGGCAACTCCTTTACTGTAAAGAGTGAGGGGAAGTCAGCTTCCTATATTGTCTGTCCTTTAATCCTTTTGGAACTTATTGTCCTTGTGCAGCTCTATATGAAGATCAACTGTGTATAAATTGTGCTGGGTGTGATTCAACAACACAGTCTTTCAGGAGTATTCAGCTTTACCGTCTTGCAGCGGAACCGCAGATTTCTTATCTGTATATCAGTAAACTCTGTCTCTCTGGATCAGGCATGCTTGGTCTAAGCCATTGTACTTGATATCACAAACAGGGCTGATAAAATCAGGTAGAACTTCATAGTGAAGAGCTGAAAACTGTCCACAAGAGGAAAGAGCAACACTGCAGCATGAACACATTCATAATAAAGACTCATCGCTGGATCGTGGCTTGGATGTATGGTTCTAGGAAGGCTCTTTAACTGATATGAAACCCTTATGTTAGGTATATAAGTACTAATACCAAATACAGATTACCTCAGTTGTACTTCAGTGTACTTAATATACATATTTTAGGTATACAAGTATGTAAGTATATAAGTATACTAATTTACATATTTTATGTACTAGAAATGTACTTAATTTTTTTTTCTTTCAGCACATTAATCATGAGTGCAAGAAAGTATACTACGTGTACTTAAATTGAATATACTTCAGTGTACTTGTTTTTCTCCTGGGAAGGAGTCAAGCAAAGGTGTGCCTTCCACCCAGAGAATGCTGGGATAACCCCCCTCATCCCCAACCCAGGAGGATAAGCAGTTTAGATGATGAGTGAGTGAGTGAGTGAGTGAGTGAGTGAGTGAGTGAGTGAAAAAAACAAAAACAACTAGAATACAAGGACAAAAGATGCAGATCAAAAAACGACTGAAACTCTTAGTAACTTGTAGAACTGCAGAGGAACTTCTTATTACACTCTGTATATATCAGTACAGTAACTACAGACTCTAAGTTAGAATCTATTCTTCTCCACAGCCACTGTAGCTAATCACAAAGCTGCCAGTAATGTAACATAATGAAATTAGAGAGAGGAATTCTGTCATTTACTCCAAAACCGTCCACATAATTAAACGGTTAGGTTGTAAATAAAGACATTCAGAGCAGTGTGATGTGAAATATGTCATCATAGAGAAAATTAGCAAGCTGGATTTCTTTACAATGCTGGTGACAGGAACTGATTATAAAGCTCTACAGAGGCTGTCACCAATGTAACATAATGAAATGAATGGGGAATTCCACCAGCGTGCCCACAATTTCCCAGAAGAAAAAGAGTACAGTGAAGTCTACCTAATTTAATTACACTTAGTTTACTTTATTGCATTCATGATTAATGTATGTACTTAGTATGCTATGCTATGTACTTAACTATACCATTTTGAGACACCTCTAAGATATTAGATATACGTAAGTACATAGAAATTAGTACATATTAAAATTAGCATACTTCTATTAAGTACACTGAATAAAGAGCACTACTGAGTACTACTATATATATAATGTATATTTTTATTTTTACCTCACAAAACAATAATGTGCTTGAAATGTACTTCCTGATATTAAAGTACATTTCTAGTACGTTAAAATACAGTTCATTTTTACCTGGGTTCAGCATAATTCAATTGTTGGTCATTCAAGTGTTTTATGTGAGGTATTATGTGAACTATGACACAGTAGAGTAAATTAGCCTGCTAGTTTTCTTCACAGTGGTGGTGATAGGAACCTGGGGGTTCTTGAGAAAACGTCTACGTCAACATTCATGACATGAATAAAACACTGAATTGTTTGCATCTTTGTGCTCTTTATCATGCATCGATTTTCTGTTCTTACCTAGGAACAAATCCCCCATAAGGAAACAGTAACTTTGTAAAAACTGCCATCTGTAACAGTTTTACAACATAACATTATGTGCAGTGTTGAATCATTCACAGTGAGGGTGACAGACGCCAGTTCATGTTGTTTCAAGTCTCACTGAAGACTTTACATGTATTGTTTACAAATATGCTGTGTGTTATTTTTGTACTACAGTTTTGAGGTCAGTTTTGGGCTGTCACGCCTGCTGGCTCTCCTCTCATCCCCGATCTCCCACACTCCGTTTCCCATAACTCACTGCCCGAGGACGTCACCTTCACGTGTCCACCATCTCCCAATCCCGTTCTGTTTTTCAGATCTAAATTGCCAGAATATTGATTTCACCTGTAGCTAATTTAGTCTGTTTGTACAAATACTCCTCTTTCCCACTGACCCGTTGCGAAGTATTGCCTCTTGTGCGTACTAAGCGGTTTCTCCCTGGTTTGACTCTATTTTGACTTTCTGGTTTACTCTTTTGCCTTTTCCCTTTGGATTCTGTTGCTGGTCTGGTTGTTTTGCCTGGTTCTGACTTCTGCTCGTTTGCTTACTCCGACTCAGTCCTTGCCCTCTTGGTTATGTCAGCTTTGATCTTGTTGCTGCTGTGTTGTGCTACCAGCCTGTTTAATAAACATAGCTTTGCTTTTAGCTCAGCGCGTGTCACGGTCTGTCTGTCCATCATCACATGGGCCTGTAAAGTATTTTGTGCACATGCAGGGTGCTGTGAGGCAAAATAGGACAAGGCTTTATTTCTGGATTTATCAGGTTTTTAAAACTATTATCAACATAACATTAAAATCTTGCATATAACAGTGATGAAACTATTTTAACTGAATATCTTTCAAGGTCACTTATTGTTTCTACAGGGTTATGATGAAGAAGGTAATCGAACCACAAAGTTCGGGCATCAAACCACTCTGAATGACTTTGTTGTCGATTGAATTATGAATTATGCAAGTTTCAGTGAATGGCTGAAGGTGAAAGTTTACTCAGGTAAACACAAACTCAACCAACTTACGTTACTCACGTAGATGTAACCGAGTAAATGTACCTAGCTGCTACCCATCTCTGCTCTCACAGTCACAAATCATTCCACCACCAGCCTGCACCAAATCCTTCTAGTCACTTGGAAATTCTAAATGATCTTGAGACCTTGAAAATAAACATAACCCTCCAAGTAGTGACTAAATAAGGCACTTTGCCAGGATCGATGCTTACAGCATCTCAAAGGGCCTGTGGAAGCATTTGCTTGATTGGCCTTTCAAAAGCGTCTCACACGAAGCATGAATTCAGACTCCATTTTAGCTTAATTACCTTTCCTTACTTTTGAGCAGAATGCTGATCAACTATGCAGAGTGTTAATGGCTACTTACCAAAAAGAATCTGAAAGTTCAGATTTCACCTGCTTAATATTAATATGATGACGCAGTTTCCAATGCTTTGATGGAACATTATGTCTACAAATAAACAACAGTGAAAGACATTTGAGATAAATGTTGTTGGGCTGGCCTGGTAAGTGTACTGTGTATCTTCACTCTGCATTTAAAGATATGCTTTGTGACGGTACAGCAGGTGGAGCTCCCCAAGAACTTGTTATTGGTGGTCTACCAGGTCTTGCATGGTTGTTAGGAGTTCCATTTTTTCACAGTATCTTATAACAGATTTCAATCAATTTTAGGTATATATATATATATATATATATATATAGTATTGGGACACCTTTTATGATATCCCATCCCATCCCTGAACCTATAACAGATTTTGTAGTGTGTCTGTGGGAATTTTTAGTCAGACACTAATGTTGGATGAGTTCTAGTTTATCCCAGAGCGTTCGATGTTGTTGAAGTCAAGAAACTTGACTGCAGGCCAGTCGATTCTTCCACACCAAACTCACTCAATGGACTTCACCCAACCATGCCTGTAAGAACCTTGTCTTGTTTATCGACCCAGTCATGGTGAAACAGAAAAGAGCCTTCCCCAAACTGTTTTCACAAAGTTGTAAGCATACAGTTGTCCAAAATATCTTGCTATGCTGAAGCAGTTAGATTTCCCTTCACGGGAACTAAGGGGCTCTAGGCCAACAACTGAAAAACAACCTCGCAGCATTATCCCTCCTCCACCAAACCTTTTACAGTCAGCACAATGCAGTGACGCAGGTAATGTTCTCCTGGCATTCACCAAACCCAGACTCGTCCATCAGACTGCCTGAAGCCTGATTCGTCACTTCACGAAAGAACACCTTTCTGCTGCTCCAGAGCTCGGTAGCAGTGCTTTACACCACTCCAAACCACTGTGTTCGATGGTATAAGGCTTTCCTGCTCAGCCATGGAAACCTATGCCATGAAGCTCCTGAGGCACAGTTTTTGTGCTGATGTTAATGTCAGGAGGAGGTTTGGAACTCTGCATGTGTTGAGTCAGCAGAGCGTTGGCAACTTTTACACACTGTGTGAACGTACCCATAAAAATGAATAAATTAACACTTGAATTTTAACACTTGAAGTTGGCTTCTGACTGTTATTTACCTCTATAAAGATTTCAAAAAGCACCTAAAGTCCTTTCAAACAACTTATTAAATAACCATGTGTTTCTGACTAACTGCTCAGAACAAATAACTGGACAAACCATGTGTGGAACACTTTATAATACATGAGACAATATTAAGTACAAGAATAGAAACTGCCACTTTACTAAAATGTTCTCTCTCCAAAATCCAGTCTTACCCTACAGTAGGATCTCAGTGGGAACCAGTACACAAACCCTGTTCTTCATTACATCTATACCTTTTTCACGTCTTGCTCACTCTGCATGATGTACCATGTAGCACTCTGTCCAGTCACCAAGCAGTATGAAGAGAACGATGTCTTTATAAAATGCGTCAGTGCTTAAAAGCCCCACATGCCCAATGCCCAATGAAATGGGCTAATATGTGCCGCTGCAGTTAGCTTTGAGGTATAAGAACGCTGGCCCCAGCCTAAATCTGTGTCAAATCGTGTAGCACGTCTGCTCCGCTTTTTGTTTTGACCATAGGTGATGGGCACATTAAACTAATGAAGATGGGTAGGACAGCATGGAAAATGGAAACGGCGAGCAGTGCGCATGAGCACGTCCACCGCAAACTGCACGGCTAAATGAGCTACTTTATCCCTGAAGGAGGAGGCTAATGGAAACCCTGCCGAAATGCATCACAAGAAAAGCGGAGGTCAAGTGAGGGGAAGGATTCCTCAGGGGTGGAATCAAAACAAAGAGCAGCGTGAAACTGATACTTACTTTTCAGCTGGGCTCATTTTCTGTGGTCTAATGCCAGCTCCACTCCGGAGGACGGCACTATTCATAAATAGCTATCGACATCACAAAAGAGCCAGCAGGAGATGATCCAGGGCCAACAGAGCACGTTACAAATATGTATTTGCTCGAGCTGCACTGAATACTGCGCCAGACTGTGGTTACTAATGCAATGCTTCCTCAATGGATTAACCAATCAAAGAAAATAGTGTATTTAATATCACATTTTCTGAACTGGAAACCATTTACAGCAGTATGCAAAAGTCTGGGTGGGTGTTGACTTTCTACAGTACAAAGCCTAAATTGTGACTTATTATGAATTTTCTGCAAAAATTAAAGCAAATTTCCAATTTCCAACATAATCCATGAAAGGTCTCATAAATTTTGCACATACTTTTGTGTTTGATTGTTTTCAAATACGTTAAAATTCAGCAAATAAACGGTAATAGTGCATTAAAAAGTGCAGATGATGAAGTGTTAACTTATCTTCACTGGAAAACCAACAACATGTATTGGCTAATTTAACCAGCGAGGCCCAAACTTCGAACGGCGGGTTTTCTGTGTATGTGGATGAGCAGAATAATAATGAATAATGAATAATAACAACAACAGAAAAAAAAAAGACTTCAGTCTTGCAAATCTATTTCACAGTGCAAGATCATTTTCACTATTATTAGGGACGCTGTAAAGGGACACTGTAATAATAAAGGTTTCCATTCCGAAATGTATTCAAGTGATTCCTTTGGAGCCAAGCTGCTACCAAGAGAGATGATTTTCAATCATATTCCTTCTGATAAAACTCCCTCATCAAAATAGCTTGAGGGAAACGGGCTTCATCGCCGGGAATTATACCAACAGGGTTTAATGAAAGGTAAACCGGAGAGAATCTCTCATTTCTTTTGGGAAGCAGTGGAACAAATGGCGAAACCACAACGATGTGTTTCATCCTCCTTCCACATCATTCAAAAAAGCGACATATCGTTTACCTGCATTCACAGCATGTAAACTGTATTAAGCTCAGCATGATTAAAAGATATTAGAGCTGAAAATGTTGTTTTGACAGGAAATGAAATAAATGAAAGGTGGTCTCTGAGATTTGTACAGCACTGTTTGTTATCCTAGTATTATTGTAATGGTCAGATTATTACCCTCGGGTATCTCCACCTGCTGTACTTTCCTTCTTCTATAAACGCGGAGTGAGGATACGCAGATTCACTAAACGCTCCACATTAATACGAGTGGCGAAAGTGTGCTCCAGCTATAAGCCAAAGGCTGACTGGGAGCGGAGTCTGGAATGCTCGCCTGGTGTTTCCAGTGTTCGTTCTCCTGCTGTGTTACATGGCCTCAGCTCCTTTTGTGCTGCATTAACCCGTTAAATCCCACCAAAGTGGCTATTCTGTGGAGTGCCATCTACCCCAGGGCTTATTGTGACTGGCCTTTGTTCAGAACAATAGACGTAAAGGGGTTAGGACACCAATAGCACTTCCCAACTTCCCCTCACCCTTTTCTCGCTTTCCGTATTCCTCTGGAACGAATGTTCCAGGTCAGTGATCCCCCCGCTCCCCTTCATATGTTCACTAAGTCATATTATTATCAGCTTTTACTCCTAAATCACTCTCAATTTTACTCATTCACTGCTGCTCACATATTTATTTTGTGTTGGAAGGTCTCATTTATGCTACATTGAAACTGAAATAAACATTGAAAAACAACAAAAATATTATTATTATATTGTTAATATTATTATTATTTTAGATATATTCAAATCTTAAAAATCTTAAATCTTAAGAATTAAAATATTCACAGTATTACAAATACTTAAACAATATCATATAATCATAATACCAGTAGTACAAGTATAAGTGTAGCATGAATTAAACCTTAATAATAATAATAATAATAATAATAATAATGTAATGTTTAATGTTAGCATACATATGTGTATATTTAACAACATATTTATGTATAACAATAATGCCATATTATTAACAATATAAGATATTATATTATATTATAAACATATACACACACACATATCTTATATAATTATCAGAATTAATAATAATTATTAATAATAATCAGTGTCTATTTCTATAAATAAAAATAAAACATTATCTATAATAAAAAAAATAATAGATAACAGATGTATTATAGTCTATGAACAAATATTAATTGCATTATTATTATTATTATTTTTATTATATAGCACTGTAACTTTGGCATCACTGAGTCTCCACATCAGGTTCTAGCTTCTGATTGGTCTAAAACATCTTTGGCTCCTCCCTGGCTCTGCCTCCTTATTCTCACCTTCACCTGTTTCTTCTTAATGTGCTCATTCTACAGTCTTCCTACAGAAGTCTGGCAGCTGCCACCAGCGTTCTTGAATTCTGTCCTATGTTCAGGTTCCTCCTCATTGTTACCATGTTTCTCTGTTCTGGTGCTGTCTGCAGATTTGCCCGTGTTAAACAAGTCTGTCTGCAAAATAAAAGAATACAGAAGTATCT
>CM067488.1:294229-355960 GCA_034552555.1 Semaprochilodus insignis
CCCCCCCTCCACCAGCTGCTCTACTTAATCCAGCACCCCAGCACCCGGGAAGTCATACTCTGAACCACAAAACCCAAACTGAAGCTTCATGTTAAGCTTTGAAATGACTAGTTTTACTGAGTGTTAATGATTTTAATCTGCTGTTTTGGCCCAGTGACTGACAAACAGAGCCTTGTTCTTGCATGTAAGGGAGCAGGTGAAGCGAGCCGAACCGTTTCCCACGCTCCGCCAGTAACGTGGTCATGCTTTGCCCCTTTGCCCTGCCCGGCCATCTGTCTGAATCTTAGTGTCTGTCTGGAAGAGCGAGTGTCAGCTGCAGCCAGCATTCTTATAGTGAACCCACTGGGACAAAATCCACCAGCATGACTCGAGATACTCACAGTTCACCCAGTTCACCATTTAGCACTATATTCATAAGCAGAGACACTTAATAACGCTAAGCCTAAAATATATCTTAACATTACAGCATGCAGTCATATCACTGTTAGGATATTAAATCATATTACTGTTTTACATATCAGTGATGTCAGCTCGAAAGCTCATACCTTCTATTCTTCTACTGAAAATCTACTGAACTCTATAGAACTTTAGAAATGGTCTAAAATTGCCTTCATTCATGTAAATTAAAGATTAAGAATTTTTTTCCTGCTTCTAAAATATTTTGAAACGTATATGCATACAAGGTTTTAATCTGACCGTAATGATATATTTGTATTTCTGTGTGGATTTTTGTGTTTCTTTAACGGGTTTTAATAGGTTTCTCTCATGTTCGGCGCCCCTGGTCAAATCACACTGCTTGTGGATTTTCAAAGTGAAAATATGACATAACTATAGAATAATTCTAATATAGTCTGAACAAAACTTCATAGCTCCAAAACTTTCCAGGGGAAGGAACAACCATGCTTTACTGTTAATGTAAGTGAATGGAACCAGATATTTCTTTCAAAGTAATATCGGGGCATTTCTTCTAGTTCATTCACCATGACATTTACAAAGAATTAAAAATAAAACAGGAGTCTTCATATTATGTCAAAAACTGAAAAACAACAACACACACACAGACGCACATACACACACACATTTGCTGCTAACTATCTATATATAGCTTTGACTATCTATCTATCTATCTATCTATCTCTATCTATATCTATATATATATATATATACAGATAGATAGGTAGATACATAGACAGATAGAGAGAGAGAGAGAATTTTTGTGGGCCAGCGACAATATATATTAAAATAAATGCTATATGTTTAACAGTCATGAAAAATATGTGTAGAGATTTAAATTATTAGAATGACCAAATTACATAAAGCAAAATAAAATAGAAGACATAAAAATGAGATACAAGTGAGACACTATACACCTTCCTTAACACATCACCTTTAAAGAATCCTCTAGCTAAAGAACCTCTGGACAGCAATAATCAGCTCATTACATACAAAACGAATGCAAGAACAAGAGCACAGAAAAGACAAACGTGTTATTTATACTGTATTAGGAAATGGTTAACTGGTGGGACAGGCAGGAGAAGCATGTCACATGACCATATAACTTACCATAACCATTTCTATCCTATATCCCATAAATATTCCAGAACGAAATCTGGCCTGCATCTCCAAAAGCATTAGGAGCAATAAACGATATTTACTGCTAATGTAAGTTTATGTTAGAAGATCTTATTCCAAGTGATTCTGGATCATTTATACTGCCTACACAGCGTACAGAGGAGCCGGCAGTCTCTAATTCTGCAAACAAACAAAAACAATAACACAGCGACAGTAACGCAGAAGTGACTCAGGTAAGTTCTACAGCCATGTCACACGCTCCTCCTGTCCGTCTCACCGGTCAGCACAGCTTGTCAAAATGAAATCCCCTGCACTGCCGTCCCTCAGAGTGTGTGACACTGCCCGGCTGAGAGCATGAGAAAGAAGCCCCCTCAATAGCCGAACCCTCATACTTGGCTAGTAACCATGGCAGCAGCTGCCCGCTCTCCCTGCCCTGCTTACCTCTGGGCGGCCGCGGGTCGCTCCCTCACTGAAAAGGGGCCACGCCTCACTTTTCTTCCTGCTGACCGAACTTGCCTTTCCCCTCAAAGGGGCCGACGCGGGGGGTCACTCAGTGGTCTAGACCTGCTCGGGCCGGTCCGGAGGGGAGCAGCCTTGGGGTAACCCCCTGCTCTCTCAGCGCAGCACCGGCGCAGACTGCAGAGGGGAGAACATCAGAGGCGAGGATTTGAGGGGGGGGAAGCGGTCCCGTCCGATTTGGCCATTGTGCCTGTTCACTTCATCGATCGGGTGAATATATCGAGGCTCCTGCCGGAGTGCATGTGTGATATGGACAGCTTAGCAAGCATTTTTTTTTAATCAAGCTCGAGGTTGTGGGCCAACTCTCTCTCCTTCTCTCTCTCTCTCGCTCTTTCTATCTTACCCTCCACCATCTCTCCCTCTCTCTCTCTCTCTCTCTCATCCTCACTACCTTCCTCTTGCGATCTTCCTTCTGGTTGCCAATGGTACGTCTGGATGAGCAGGCTGAACCTTCTTCAGAGCTACAGTATCGTACTTATCTTCATTTCTAGTTTTTGAATGATTTATGTCATATATCTCCTGATTTTTATTGATTTATTTATTTAATTTAATTTATTTATATATTTATTTTATTTTGGCATGATGTAACATTGTCAGTTTGGATGACCCGCTGAAGGAAACCCGGAGAAGGCTCGGCTGATTAAATGAAAATTATTGGACATGTTTTTTACATCACAGCCCTTGCGCTCCTTTGCACTTGTTATGTAGGATTATATGGCTTTAGAATTATGGGAAATACATGTGTGTTTACATTTTCTGGTCACCTAATGCTCTCTCTCATGAGGTGAGTCACTTGTTTACTGTTTTATTCCTCAGATTTACAGCATTCCCTGCTCTTTAAAGCATTCTCTGCTCAGTCTATGCTAAATACATATTATATAAATAGTGTAATGCTATATTTGTTGTTCACTATATCGCATTCCTAACTACAATATTTATGCAATATCCATCTCTAGCCAACGAATGTTTCATGCATACAGATTACACATATAAGCCTGGTTTTATTGCCTGTAATAAACCGGTATTATGATTACAGTATTTTTGCTCTGTTGTCGTTTATTCATATTGTTATTTATTCATAATATTAGTGATGCTGTAATGCATGCATGGTCCTGAAATTGGCTTTCATTCTTAAAGCTCAGTAAAAATATACCCCCCCACCATAGCCTGTGTGTGTGTGTGTTTTCCCCTCTACACTGTTGCCATGCAAAATTAGCAGAATGAAGAACAGAAAGTGACCATGCTAGAAGATGGGCTGTACTGCATGGATTATGGACTAATTATAGTCAGAGATGAATTATCCAGTTAAACCAGGCTTTATAATTCCTTCACATATCTAGATAATTAAGATAACTCTACGTATCTTCTGAAATGCTGAACTACTAAAATGACTAACGCAGAATAAGTATATAAAGATACGGTGCATTAAAATGTGTCCCTCATGTCCTTGCTGATCATAACACGGGGTTTAGATTGATGTCAGTATGCGGGATTGTTTTTTTTTTTAAATCCTACATATTTTTGTGCAACCTGCATGATAAACCCATATGCAGATTTTTCCTTAATATGAATGTTCACGTATCTTTAATCAAGTCATCCTTAAATAAGTTTCCTCCACGGAGAACACAGCACATCTTACAGCACATTTGCTGTTTATTTGCAGGGGATTGGGAAAACCATTTGCATACTTGGGAAACTGTTAAACATAAAATGTGACCTATGAAAAACAGATGGTGCATTTTATGTTTTGTTTTCAAATAAATTCAGCAAATAAACTGAAATTGTGCACTAAAATTCAATTAGAAATTCAGCAAAACTATGGGAACCAAACCTGAAGAATAGAGAAATCTATTCAAATCTAACCTCCATTAAAAAACACATACATATAAATTTATTGTTGCTGTCAGAATAAGTCTTTGTACATACAAAATGGTAGCTTCTCAGATAAAGGAGAAAACAACTTTATGCAGTTCTAGTATTCACATTCTGATATACAGTTACTACTCTTACACACGTCTTACTGTTACTGTTTATGCACATATTGTTTATCTGTCTATTTGTCTTTGCACTGTATTTATATATTATATATATATATATCACTGCACTGGAGAAGGATTATTGAATTGAATTAATTTGTATTACTGACAAACAATTTAGACTATACAAACGATTACGCTCATATTTTCTGTTGTATGTTGTAAATAATATGTAACTTAGCAAAGAAACAGAAATTGTGCACTAAAGCGAACAGAAGTTCCCTGTAGAGGATTCACTTAGAAACTCAAACAAAACACGTCATTAGACCAACTTTCTAGCTTTCTATTGTTCAGTGGAAGCTCTTCTCTCACTGTTTCCAGCCCAAATCACTTCATTTCCATGCCAAGCCCACCTATTCTAAAGTACTCTCAGTGCCCTCAACTGACCTTCCAGATTTAAGTAGCTTGTAGGCACTTTTTTTCGGGGGGTGGGGATGGGGGGGTGTCTGATTGGTCCAGACAGTCGCAGAGGAAAACGAAGCATCAGCACTCAGCCAGCAGCACACAGGCAGAGACAAGAGCAGACAGACATGCAAGTGCAGTGTTTGTGTGTAGCCTGGATACAGCAGCCAGTCGCCATCTGTCTGACTTTCTCCTCACTGGCAAATACGGCACTCAAAGGACGTTTTGTTAAAAGGTCCTGTACATGTCACGATTATCAAATATTAAACTCTACTGCATTTCTATGCACTCTGTAAATATCGAGTATGGTAAGGCCTGCGTGTTAGCCATTGATTGTGCATGCTTAGAGCAATGAAGGAAGAAAGACACTAAAATGTATATTAAAAAAAGGCTATTTTATAAAAAGGCTAGTTTTTCCTGCTTTGTAGTGCCGAAAAGGAAATCTGTTTCCGTAGAATCTCCTTGAATGGATACATTATGGTTCTGTCTCTTTTGTTTTTCATGTTTATAAGGCTCACATCATAACACAGTCTGTAGGAGTCCTGATGTACAGTCTTATGCAAATGTTTAGTTGATTTTAATGGATAAAAATGAATGGATAAACCTAAAATACGGCCTGTGCAAAAGTTACGGCACATTTTACTGTATATTGTATGCTTTATTTTTTTCCAAAATGTGTAAAAAAAGTGTTGTTTTTATGTCAGTGTGTGGTAGACGACATTGTTTTCACTTAGAAAACTGACAAAACATGTTTTGCATATGAGATGACAGGGTCCTATGCTTTAACACGTCACACAAATACATGAATTTAATGTGACTTCATGTGTTTTAATTCTACATGGGAATATTCTCAAACAGTAGCATTTCAAAATAATAATCATAAATTAGCATCAGAAATTATTATTATTAAAAATTATCCTTAATATTTAATCACTGTACAAAACTGCAGACTTTACAGTAGAAGTGAAAACGTTCTCAGCTTTGAATGCATGTTTATATGATATTATTTAGTATTTCCTTCAGTATATTAGTATTTTTGGAGCTTTCCTATTCGGCCTTTTGTCATGGAATTTTCCACACAATGCAGAAGACAACTACTGTGATTGAACGATAAAGAAAAACAAAAATGGGAAATAAACTACGATCCTTGTCAGTATTTCATATATATGAAATATCTGTGTATCACCACTGTCCAAAGAACAACAAGAATCTCCAAAAAGCAACTTTACAGGAGAGGGCAAAAACCCCGTTTAATTCTAATGGAAGTCAATGGAACCAGGCTTTTTTCCAAGCAATTCTGGGCCATTTCTGTTGGTCCATTTATCATGAAACTTCCACACAGTGTAAACAGCAGCTGCTGTGTTCAAACGATGCATAAAAGTAAAAATCAACAAAAATGAAGACACATGTTTGTCTTTGGACGGCAATGATACGCAGGTCCATTGCAGCAGGTCTAAACACTCCGTAATAAATGGACTCAAAGAAATAATTACATGAACAGATGTTAAGCACATTTTCCTTCCCCTATAATGCAGTATGGTTTTCTTACGCAGTTGATGATGTATTATGATGTATTATCAGACATCATCTAGATGATGTGCAGCACAGACAACAATAATGCGTCAGCACGAAGACAGCACATAACGTGACCCACACTAATGACTTTGACCACAGGAGCTAGAAATGCACTCCGTGATGCACATAACCCTGAACTTCCTAAAGCTACTGCAGTGTTTTTCGACTCTCTGACGGGAATCAAATATGTTCTCAAGCTTTACCCAAATCTGTGACTCACAGACGACCAGCACAGCCCAGAGCAGTTGTGATTTTCTTGTGGACCGACGGTCGAGTCCACCCCATGCATTATTTATGGGGACCATCAGCGGATTGGGCTTTCTGCGTAGAGGCCAGACAGAGACCGGCCTGAAGAATGATAACGCAGCCTGTCTGTCTGCACAGCCTCTGTCACACTGGTACAACAATAGATCACCTCTTTCTCTAAGGATCTCTCGCCCATACTTTTCTCTCTCTCTCTCCCCTTGTCTGCCTCTCATATGCTCGCTCAACCATCCAGATATATGAGCTACCGGCAAACAACTACGTGAACACAACTTCTCTGATTTTTCCCGGTATCCTGGCAAACGGTAAATGCGGTCAATATACAGGACTGTGCAAAACTTAGAGACCACCCTTCAAAACCTGACGGGACTCCTAACAACCGTGCAAGACCTGCTAAATCACCAAAACTGTTGCTTTGTGGTCCATGGTCAGTTATTAAAGGAGCCATTGAATGGGAAACTATTCAATACCAGTCAAATGTTTAGACACACCCAACAAAATGGATGTTTTTTTTACCCTTTACAAGCATATATAGCCTTTATTCTTGCTGAAGAGATATATGAAGAGATAGTGTGGAAAGTATTCAAGCAGAAGTGGATTTTCCAGTACAGAAAGGAGTCAAAAGCAATACAAAACAGTACAAACAGTCCAAAAAATGAAGAAAACTGACCAAAAAAAAGGAAAAAAAAGAATCTTAATGTTTTTAAAGCTGGAATATTCAGGTGAAATCTTCATGCAGAGCTCCAGTTATGTTTTCGTTCTTTGTTCCTCTCCAATAATTTGCATCTACTGACCTCATACCCAAAACTCCCCACAAAATCTTCAACACGATTGTGTAAATAAAACCCTTTTTAAAATGTTCCATTGTTATATACAGTGCTGTGAAAAAGTATCTGCCCCTTCCCAATCTCTTTTCGTGTATTTGTCTGTCACACCTGAACTAAATGGATGTTGTTGGTGATCTTAAAGACTCCACAGGCTCACACTTAATAGTTCCAACTGATGTCTGAAACAGTACATATCCTGATATACCACATATACTCCTGAAGGATCACAGTATTGCCACAAATGTATATTTAGTTGCACAAAAAAAAACTCTTTTTCTGCCCAGTTTAAAAGCTCTAGTTCTCCTTTCAGTACAGTGAATATTCATGATGGACAGACCAAAAGAATTGGCCCAAAACTGCTTAGAAAACAATCATATTATATCGATCTCCACTGCAGGTTAGGAACGCTGTTTTATCCTCCAGTAAAGTTCCATTTTGGAGGTTTTTAAGGTGGACTGCATAATGAGTGTTGTTTTATAGTTTGATGTCTTCACTATTATTCTAAAGTAAAGCATTAAGCTAAACATAAGGAGGACCTTCTATGAGTAGCCGTGTCTAAACTTTTGCCTAGTGTAAAAATTCACATATGAACCAGGTTAGGAAAAGGGCTGACATCACCTTCATAGCCTGGGACGGTAGATTTCTCCTCACAGTTCACCATTTTCAGTGCTGTTGCTTCGGTGTCATATGTAAATTTTGGTGGTGTAAATATTATTGAGTCGCATAATAACCTAGGATATTAGGTTTGTGGTATGTCAGTTCTATGTACTATTAATTGTATTTATTCAACTGTAACAATATAAATACACTACCAGTCATAAGTTTAAATAATCTTGTGATATGGACCTCCACTGCAAGTTAAGAAAGCTGTTTTATCCTCTTGTAAAGTTCCATTTGGGAAGTTTTAAGGTGGACTGCATAATTCCATGAGTGCTGTTTTATAGTTGGTGTCTTGTGAAGACATGGGATGTCACCCCTTTTCATAACCTGGACAGCTGAAGCTGGCTTCCTATTTGCCAGCTTCTTCATCAAATGTTCCATTCTACCTCAATCGATACAGCTAGCACAGGCTCCAGCATGTAACTTAGGGAGCATTTTAAGGTGGAACTGAAAATGGTCAAAAGCTGATGAATAGGAAGCCAAAACTTCAGGTCCCACATCTTTAACAAGATCCTGGACAACTTTAATTCAGAGATGTTAGTTCACTCTGGACAGTTTCTCAAACCTTGGACAGTATGGCGCAGCTTCACTCAGCATTTAAAACTGAGGAGCCTGAAGAAAGCAGCAGTTCCACCTTTACTAGCATCATAACCCCAACAGCAGCCTGTAAGCAGCAGCCATGCTGTGTGACTGTATCAGTGTTTGCTGGTTGGAGCAGATTAAGATCTTAAACTGAGAGTTCATAGTGAGGAACAACTTTAATATACTGGGCGGAGCTTATTTACTTTCATTTACATGTTATATTCCAGTCTGTGTCTATTTCCACATGTTGCTTCGGCCTGATCATTGCAGTGTCTCACTGTAAACCAGCCAATCAGAGCAGAGCATCAGAGCTTATGAGATTACTCATGAACTCGCCAGAAACGGGGAAACGGCTCATTTCATTCTAGGACCAAATGGTAAATGGCGTGTAGAACCACATCGGCATTTTTCACCCTTACCAAAGTCACATACCTTCTATGTAGAACATCAGAGAACAATAAAATGCTGAATGAAGTCATTATATGGCACCTTTAATGCATAATCAAATACATCCGATCTTTAAAGTACAGTGGAAATCAACAAATATATCACATGACTGGCTAAACGCTGCACCACGCTGCTCCTTAAACCAACAAACAAATCAGCCGATGCTTCCCTTCAGCTCAGCTCACAACAGAACCACAACAGGATGCTTTCACAACGTTAGCTGAGCTAACAACACGCCATTGTGTGTTTAATGATCCTAAAAGCTGTTAAATGGCCTCCGTTTACATGACAAGATGCATCTTATTGTAAAAGGTGGCACAAGCCAACAAACGAAGCATGATCACTGTCTCCTCTCCACACACACACACACACACACACACACACGGATACTGGGATCTATGATGTATTATTTAAATCTGATCATTTCTACGTGAATTAATTATACTACATCCATACTATGTTCTCTTTCGGTGTACTTACTCCTAGCAGTAGCTGTGCTGGTGTAATATTATGTAGTATATTATTCATTATACACAAATATCATCAAGCAGTCAAGTTATTCCTGTGGAAGTTACACACATTTGAATGACGTTAACTCAACTCATCACTTCCTCCAGCGGAGCGGCTACACAGAGGAGCAGAGATGAGTATAACGGAGAGAGTATCGGCTGATGAAGCTAGAATGAGCAGATGTGTGAATTGATATCCTGATCTCCATATTCTACTTCAGGCTCGTCTCCCCTTTACCTCTCTCATATCTCTTTCTTTCTGTTTATCCCCCCCTTTATCTCTCTTTCCGACTGTCTTTCCCTTTATCTCTCTTTCTGTCTGTCTTTCCCTTTATCTCTCTTTCTGTCTGTCTTTCCCTTTATCTCTCTTTCTGTCTGTCTTTCCCGTTAGCTCTCTTTCTGTCTGTCTTTCCCGTTAGCTCTCTTTCTGTCTGTCTTTCCCGTTAGCTCTCTTTCTGTCTGTCTTTCCCTTTATCTCTCTTTCTGTCTCCTCTATATCTCTCTTTCTCTCTGTCTCCCTTTTATCTCTGTCTCCCCTTTATCTGTCTTTCTCTCTGTCTCCCTTTATCTCCCTTTCTGTCTGTCTCCCCTTTATCTCTCTTTCTGGCTATCTCCCTTTATCTGTCTTTCTTTCTTTCTTTCTGCCCCCTTTATCTCTCTCTTTTTGTCTGTCTTCCCTATCTCTGTCTTTCTCTTTGTCTCCCTATACCTTCTGTCTCCCCTTTATCTTTTTTTCTCCGTCTCCCTTTTTACTCTCTGTGTCCCCTTTATCTCTCTTGTCCTCTCTGTCTCAAATTATCTCTCTCTTCCGGTCTCCCCTTCCTCTCTCTTTCTGTCTGTCTTCCCTTTATCTATCTTTCTCTGTCTTTTTTATGTCTCTTTCTTCTTTTTTCTTTTGCTGTCTTGCTTTGTCTCCCTTTTATCTTTTTCTGCCTGTCTCCCCTTTACCTCTTTTTCTATCTCCATTTCTACCTCTCTCTTACACTCTGTCGGTCTGTCACCTTTATCTCTCTATTCTATCTTGCTTTCTTAATCTGTCCATCCATCTCTCCCTTTTCTCTCTCTCACTTTGTCTCCTGTTTATTCTCTCTCTCTCTCTCTCTCTCTCTCTCTCGCTCGCTTCTTTCTCATCTCTCTCTCGTGGTCTTTTTGTGCAGCAGAAGAATGTGCTTGCTTTTCATTTCAGTGTCTGGAGCTCTGGGCTCTTGCAGCCGGTGTCTTAAACCACAGCAGGGTCTCACTCACACACACACAAACACACACACACACACACACACACACACACACACACACACACAGTTTATGTGAGAAGCGTCTCCTCTCTCGCCCCTGATTTCCATCTGAATTGTTAATAAAACTGCCACCCTATTAGAGGGACTCCCTGAGACGGGGGGAACTGAGGACACTCCGCCTTTAAAATAGCCTCATCCCTCTGTTACCTCACCACCCAAAGATCCCAACTAGACCCTCCACGGGCTCAGGTCATTATTAATGACAAACCTTTCCATATCTGAGGGATGGACCACAGCTGTGCAAGCCCCATGGACATCTCTGGAGCCCCCCTGGACTCTAACAATGATCTACAGGAATGAAATAACTACATTAAAATAGACCATAAAAATGACTTTCCCTCTGTGTTTATGTGTATCCCTATGTATACAAAGATTAGTCCTATTAATGGGCAATATTGATTGTGTGTAGTTTATGTATAAGATGTATATGTCTGTAGATAAACATGACCTCTTCCCTCTTTCTGTTAAGCCAGTCACAGTGCAAACAAACAAACAAATAAATACATAAATAATAAAATACTGCTACACACATCAAAGGGCTAATAATCACTAATAATTAAAATAAGCATTGAGGACCATTAAAAAGGAGAACATTTCTCCATTAGCTTTATTAGTTTATTCATTTGTACACATTCAGTGGCTATTCATTCTTGTATGGTTTGCATCTGCAGTGAATTGTTTCAGGCATTAGATCCCCTATAGTCCCAATCAGAGGTTGCTGGGCCTGCTGACGTGATCTGTAATTTATCCCTGTACCTTCTAACCGCATGTGTATCTCCTTTTACAATATCCACCTGGATTTGTGTACATGCTGCGCCTGTAGCACGACTGACTACCATGATAAATAATTCCCCTGCATTTAAATGAGCGGGGTGTAAGATTTAGAAATAGAATACGGTCATTCACTACTGTAAAATCACCCGTAACTTCCTGTTAGTTTGTTTTCACTAGCTTAGAATAAGCTCTTCACACGCAAGTTGTCCTCCTCCAAAAGACGCTGCCATGTAGAGGTGCAATGTTTCTATAGTAGCCCCAGAACAGACAAAACACACACTGGTGTTTTCCATATTGAAGAGACAGCTTGTATTTGGTGGCGATGTAGAAGAAGAAGAACCTTTGTGGAAATGTCCTACCGGACTGCGTAGGACCTTATCCGGGTAGCATTGTGACTCCTCATCCAATTTAAAACTGCTGCGATGAAGTCAACTTCCTATTCACCAGCTTCTTGTTCACATTTTCCTGCTTCACCTTAAATGGTGCAGCAGTTATTATAATTCTTCAGGTGGCAGAATGTAGCCACAGAACCATTTAAAATAGAGTGTGAAAATTCAAACAACGAGGCTGGAAAATGCCCTTATAGGAAAATGTTACCAGCATTAAAAGAATGATTGGGATGTGCTGATAGTCTTAATCAGTATATCAGGGTATATAATATAATGACATGAGCATGCTCGGTAGGACTGCTTGATGGGTAGTAAATTGTTAGAACACTGGTGCTAGCTAACCATTCTGTGCTGAAATTTTAGGATTCAATTAAAAAAAAAAGGAGTGTTGTACCTATTATTTAGCATAAAAAGTACAAGAAACGAGAACACATGAAGAACCCAAATGTACCACTAGGGGTTACGCACTGCTACTTTAAGTATCTCAGTTGACCTCTGGTATCGATTATAAGTATGTTCTTTTATGATCTTTGTTTTTCTATGATTTTATGATCTTTTACTAAGTACAAGGGAATATGCAAAAAAGTCCTAATATGGTAACAGATATACTACCACCTTTACACTAATGAACTTGTTTGAAAGCAGAAATTGTTCTCTGTTAGGTTGAACTGCCCGTCTCTCAGATGGAAAACCATGTGGTACACGTTTCTCTTAAGGAACCTTTAGTAACACTTTATTTTGAGGTCTGCCTTTTAACAAGTTATGAACCATTAGTAAGCAATAAGTAAAGAATAACACCAAAATAAATAGAAACATAACGAAGGGTGAGCAAGTTTAGAAATGTGTTAGAAATGTTTGTATATTGCATGTTAAAGGTCTTAAATGCGTGAACTCTGACATTATAATCAAGTACTAATTATCTGAATTCACAACAACCAAACATGATAGTAAACAGGTTTGAATGCTGTAATTGTAGAGTACCTTTAAATACAATTTACAACAACAACAACAGTTAAATTACAGCATTTCATTGTACTTTTCTGATGTAGTCTGTGAGCTACTGTCCACATTTAACAGTTCATAACCACAAAATATTAATAATAAACACATAACCTAAGAATCAGAAATTGGTTATTAAGAATGAATAAGTTCTACTTTAGTTATGGTAGATGTAGCTAGCACTTTGTAAGATACTGCCAGATCATTTACAAACATTTAATAACAGTTATATATTGACAATTAAAAATGAGTAAGTTCCACTTTAGTTGTGGTCTTGTAAATTCATTGGCAAAGAATTTATTACACAAATGATATGTTTCTATTTCTTATTTATTATTATTAATGGGTCATTAGCAAGAGCTTGTTAGTATTTCAGTAACTGTTAAAATCAGACCTTAAAATAAAGTGCCCCTGAACCTTCTTTAAAATGGTTTTACCTAGCACCAAAAACATTACCGCTAATTAAGGAAACCATAGAATCTTTTTTTTTGGTACTATATTGAACGTTTCTTTGCTAGTGTATAGCCCTAAAATGTTTTTCAGGGTTCTTTAGTAAAGGCAATACTTATCAATAGAATCATAAACTTGCAAAGAACATTTTAAAGCATAAATGGTTAAAGTTTTCCTTCTATTATACTGTTTATTGCAACTTGCTGTTACAAAAATACTATTTTATATATAGTTGACTGTTTAAATAGTGAGATTTGGTTACGGGTTTTCAGATATCTCTCTTCAAGTTTATTAATTTCTACAAAATGTTTGAAACTTATCAGAAATTATTGGCATAGAATGAATCTCATAGAATAATTTTATACACATCTTTAAAGAAATTGTTTTATATGAACTCAATGGCTCCAAACTGAGTAGTAGTGTATATTAAGCTGAAATACACTGTCTTTAAAAATGGAAAATTTGAAGGAACACAATGCTAAAATGTTCAAGTACACTGATTTTGGGCCTCTGTACAGACAACAGAAAAGTTTTCTTCTAGTGAGAAGGGATTTATAAGGGGTGGGGGAGAAATGTAAAAAAGTGTCTGCAGGTCAGCAAAATCATGGGACTGTCAGTCATGGGCAAGCGAGCAATTCAGGAAAATGACCACCTTGTCATAATGCAGGAAAGCAGATAGTCCAAAGGAAATGGAGAAATTTATCTGGATGGTATTCGCTAATTGCCTCTTAACTGGGCAGGTCAGTAGGCTGATTGCAATGGGCAAAACACGCGTGTCCAGTGACCCTGACACACTTTCCCTTGGCTTTGCTTCCCCTTTCTTCTCCGGCGTTCACCCCCCACAATCTCCATCGGACACAGACAGCAGGGGTCATCAGGTTTGACAACAATAAGAGCGACAGACACCAGGGACTTCCCTTTCTCTAATGATGTCACAGCTGCATGCTGTCCAATAAAAAGAGGACGGGGAAGGATCAGGATGTTGAGACAGAGAGTGATGGGGGAGGAGCACAGCAGCAAAACAACCTGCAGCTAACGTCTCTGGACAAAGCAGTCTTCTCTATTCGAAGATTAGGCTCTGAATACTGAACTGTCTGTAAAAGATAGGAACACTGTTCTCCTGAAGTTCAACATTCCAACATTCGTTATTAAGCAAGTCACACAGCAGAAACACCTCCTCCGTCAAATAATTTACTTTAATGAATTCTCAGTTATAGGTTATGGAAGCATGTGTGCAGATTCTAAACTTTTAATCAGTATCAACTTTGAGGAGGTATTTTATTATGACTCAATTTACTGAATGAAGTAATGTTAATGTTGTTAGCACAGTCTTTGTATTCTTTTTTTGATTTTTGTCCATTTCTGACATCAAAACAAACCTTTTTAGCCTTAAACCTGAAGTCCACAGATGTGGACTGTGAATCTAAATGGTAATTTATTGTGTAATGTAATTAATATGTAACTACTATGTAATTATGTATGTAATTACACTTAAATAAGCACAGTAAAGCAACCATATTTACTCTCATCAGCAGAAGCTGATAAACTTCAAAGGGTTATTCCAAGACTAACCATTTAATAACAACTATGAATTATTCAGTAAATTATTCAGTAGGGTTCTATGTAGAATATGCACAAGTAAGTATACTATACATAACCCTTTTTGCTAAGACATTACATCCTTACAATTGCTTAAATGGGTCTTTAGTAAATACTATGTTTATGTATAAAACTCTGGACAATTAAAAAATTATTTTACAACATAAATTGTTTATATGGTCAAAAGTTTTCTTTTAGTAAGAACCTTCTTTGGTTCTATATAGCACCTAAAAACTTTCCACTATTGTTAGAAGCCACTAACCCTTAATTTGTTATTGAACATTTTTGCTAAGAGTGTATATCCTTAAAACTGCTTCAGGGTTTTTATGTTTATCTACAGAACCATGAACACTCAAAGAACGATCTTTTTTTCTTTTTAAGAAAAAAATATTTTTTGTGTCCATATAGCGCCCAACAGTTCCACTGTCCTTAGAAGCCACTGGACCTTAAAATTACATCGAAGAGCGTATGTATATCCGTAAAATTGCTCTTCAGGATTTCTTTAGTCAAGACAATAGATATATACAGAACCATGGATCCTTGAACATTCAAAGTACCATTTGAATGCATAAATCTTTCTTTGCGAGGTGAAAATTTCTAAGATGGGAAACCAAGTTGTAAATGTTAAATGTTTTACACAACCTACTTAAAACTTCTACGTTCTACATAGCACCAAAAAGCATTGTATTATTTTTTTTGTTACTATATAGAACCCTGTCTGCTAAAAGTGCACACCCTTAAACATTTGTTCACAAATTGTTTAATAAAGGCAATGTTTACCTTAACCATAACCATAAACACACAAAGAATCATCTGAAAGCATAAATACTTCTATTTTTGTTTTAAGAAAGAAACTTTTTGGGTCTATTTTTTAAGGGTTCTATCAAGAATGACTATATATATATATATATATATAGGATCATAATTAAATTAAATGTCTCTACCTAACAACAAAAATGGTTATACTAAGAGAGTATGTATACCCTTAAAAGGGTTCCTGAAGGGTTCTGCAAGGGTTCTGTCAAGAATGACAATCTATAGAATCATAAACACTCAAACAAACATTCTGGAAATAAAAAGGTTCTTTCCATGGATAAATGACTCTACATAACAACAAAACTGGTTATTGGACATACTTAAAGGGTATGAATCATAAACACAGTATGAATAATAAACCCTTAAAAGGGTTCCTGAAGGGTTCTGTAAGGGTTCTGTCAAGAAGTCCTATCTAATGAATTTAAAAAGGTTCCTTCCATGGTTAAATGTCTCTACATAAATGACTCAACATAACATCAAAAATGGTCATGGAACCTTTTTGGGTACCATACAGAACCTTTTTTGCTATATGACAGAGTGATCTATGGGTCTATAAAATAAGCCTCTAGGGTTTAAGGGTTAAGCCACTGTTACCCTTAAAAAAGTGTCAAATGAAGAAAACATGGCTTCCACTGTAGCACTATCATTACTGTTTATAACTGCCTCTCCATATTTACTCGCTTGCTTGACAAGTGTGCTCACGGTGAGAAAGAAAAGAAAGAAAAGAAACGGCTAGAAAAGTCTCCAGCCTCCATCTGTACTGATGTAACCGTGTGGATTTGTGATTAAGATGGCGGTAAAGTCAAATATGAAATGAATTAAGTGGAAAGCCAGCAGATCAGAAGCACATCTGTCCACGTTCAGCAGAGCGCTGGCCTTGAGCGGAGAGCTCTGGCTCTGCGGCGGTGGCACGCCTGCCAGCTACACAAACAGAAGAAGAGCATGACATCAGCGCTCTGTCATTTGGAGGATCTATTCAAGGATTACAGTAGGGCTTCGGCGGCGGCCCGGAGGAGACGTATTCCTCTGAAACTCTAGCTCTGCGTTTTCTCTTCCTCGTTTTTAACCCAGTATTGATGGCCTGTGCCGGCTGAAGGCAGCGTGGTCGTCATTACGCACGGCTCTTCTTACAGCCCGTACTGGGGCTTCAGACCCTCGGGCACTGGGTCTGAACACGATGCAGGCACTTTAAACCACATGATCAGACCACATGAGAGTGCTGGACATTACTAAAGCTGTAGAAAACATCTGCATGTCATCGCTGCTGGAACCTCTCCAACATGGTAGCTTTCCAGGAAAGGGCAAAAATATCTAGAACCTCTAAAATAGTAATGGAAGTTCATGTAAGAGTTTCGGTTTGGATCATTGCTGTTGGTCTAGCCATCATTATAGTTTAAGACAATGCAAAAAGTAACTGGGCTTTTCAAAGGATGCAAAAAAACCCAGTAAAAAAAAAAAAAAAAAAACAAATATGGAAATACAAGGTATTGTATTTTTGCAGCAGCAGTGATGGCATATTCTATATTACTCCTGCATATGAACAGATGATTTACAGTGTATAATATTCAACATTGGGTGATGCTGGGCAGGGAAACCTAAACCAACACTCAAAGCGTTGTTATGAAAGTGAAATAACGACTCAAGCAAAAGTAAAAGTTGAGTAGAAATACAGAAGTAGTAGCAGGAGCCCATAGACTGTACTTTCATTTTTGGCCTTTAAATAAAATGATACACCTCAAAATTCATCATGGTGACCAATTACAACTACATGTTGTCACCAACATCATAGAATTTAAACACCTACAAAAATGGAAATAATATCTAAACATTAACATTTAAAAGTGTGACTGATCTAAAAAGTGAGTGCAAATAAAAGTACTGCCCTTTAAGAATTGCTCGGGGGAAGCACAAATCCATTCACCAATTTTTTACATGTAACTGAGTAGCAGGTTACTACTGAGAAACAGAAACAGCAATCCCCTTCTTTAAAGCCAGGACTGCTTTTAGTTTCTATTTACTGAGCGTATTGCTTCTTGGTCTATTTCATAAAACTTAAGTTAGTCCAAGTTAGTTAAAGCAGCTTCCAGAAAGCCGTCCACTTTAATATATTCTAGATTAAAAAGCTCTTAAAATCTACATACATACAGGATAATATTTACAGTGTATCACTGCTGTCCATTTTTGGCATAATATGAAAATGCATGTTTTCCCTTTTACATTGTGTATACGTTTCATGACGAATGGACCAACAGAAATGTCTTGGTTTTGTTCCAACAGCAAGAATATTTGTTATTCTCATTCCGTGCTCTGGGGCTCAACGCACATCAGTCTCAGTGAGCTGTAACTCTTATAAATAGGTAAACCATCGGCACTAAAACTAGACCCCAGTGCCCAAACCCCCTCCAGTGCATTTAAGCAGTGCCATAGTTTTCACCATATACACGGTGCTAACAAATTCAACAGCAGTACATCACTTTAGATTTCACAAGTCAAGTCTTTCTCACAGAGTTAAAACACAAAGGCATAACAGAAAAAGGCATAAGATAAAAACAGATCGTCTGGTGGTTCTGATCAATTAAAGGATAACTCTGGTTGACGGCAGAAATGCCCTGTAACGCAACAAACTTTCCTTATTCTTTTTTGTATTTACTTTTATTTCATTATTTTATGCTGAAATTATGCACTGCTATATCATTGTATGCCTCATCACCCTACCACCATTTGAGGTTTATTACCGTATTGTGAACCAAACATGCATCAAAAAGTTCACTGATTGGTCATAACGAAACATACTTTTACTTTTAATGTAAGTCAGTGGAACTGGACTTTTTGGGCCATTTCTTTGAGTCCATTCATCATGAAACTGGCACACAATGTAAAGGGTAACAGGCGTTTTCAAATTATGTCAAAACTGAAAAACAAGAATAAACTGAGATACGAGGTTTGCTTCTGACGGCAGCGATATATTACTTTCCACTGAACTAGTCCAATAATATCATAATCCACACTTCTGGATTTAATAGCCTTCATGCAGAGTCAGACTAATCAATACTAGAGCACACAACTCATTACTTTGTACACTAAGCCATCGCCCACAGCTGAAAACTCTCGGCTCAGAAGAGGAGCACGCAATATTAGCTTTTCTCCTGCCACCTCCTTCCTTATTGCTTTAAAGATTGGTCCAAAAAAATTCCTGAAAACTGGATAAAGTGTTCTTTTTCTTTAGTCCAACATTGTCCATTGTATTCTCAGTACTTCCCTTAGTTCTCAAAGTACTCCAGCATCTTTTATTGCACTTCAGTACTATTAGGACAACTAAGATGGCATTATCATAGCTACTGTACATCAAAACATTAAAACAGACTGACTCCACAATGTTAAACTGTTATGCTGCAATCCCAAGAAATAAGAGCGCTCACTCTTAGGAGCAAATGGGTATATATAGAACCCAAAATGTTGTTTATCTTGGAAAAATAGTGGAAACCTTTTTGGTAATACAGGGTCGCTGTCCAAAGAAAAACAAGTGTCTCCAAAATGGTAACTTTACAGGAGAGGGCAGGAACCCAGTTTAATTTGAAATTAGTCAAAGGAACCAGACTTCTTTCCAAGCAATTTGGGGCCAATTCTGTTGGTCCAATCGTTCAAATTTTCCCACAAATGATAGAAATAAAAGTTAAAATGAACAAAAATGAAGATATATGTTTCTCTTTGAACAGTGACGATATATATATAACCATTTGAACTGGTTCCTTAAACCATATACACAACAAGTTCTCAAAGGTGAAGAACCCTTTACCCAGGCAAAGAAGCATTTAACGGTTCTTTGAAGTTGTCATGGTTTAATACGTAACCAGTCACCTTTATTAAAGCTGCACTTAATAATCATTTACAATTTTTCTTTAACAGCATAGCTGCACCAGCACACGCCAGCACAAGCTGAAAACTTCATACTGACTTTTCACACACAAGTCCGTCCCCAGTGGCAGCTGATTCGACGGCAGTGTCATAATGAAACTGGACAGGCTGCAGATTGTAATTCCCCCTAATGACAAGATTTCACCACTTTTCCATACGCTTATCACTGGAAAGACTGATAAAATGACAGAAATGAAAGACTCTGTTTGTCTGCTTGCAAAAACAGATTCCCTCAGCCTGAACGAACATAATAGGAGCACGCGGAGCACGTTTCCTGTGGAAATCAATGAGGCACCGTAGGCACGCTGACAGAGTGCTTGCTCTTGTCAAGTCATTTCCACAAACAACTGTCCAGTGAGGTTAGACAAACTTTCAAATTTCCACCCTTTTCTTTGAGTATGATTTACAGAGTATTAATAAACTCTTAACCTCTTAAATACCCTCTTACCCTTGTTTCCTTTAGGTTCTCATAGCATCTGTGATTTGCACCATGATTATAATTATTCAATTGTAAATACACTTTCATTAGTACTTAGTCTAAATTAATATATAGCAAAGAACTACAGCAGCAATCGGAGCTCAAGCCACAGACTTGGCTGCAAGGCATTTGGTTGAATGTGTTTAGACTGTAATGAAGTTTAATCCAATATCATAATCATTATAGGAATTTAAATGACATGGTTTTAATCTGAAGAAATCCCAAGTGAAGTCCACTTAACTTTGCCTGATCCACACTTGACCTCGCACTCACATGCACGAGATCCGAGGCTAAACACTCCAGAGGCAGCCAGGCCCTTTCATTCCCTTCAGACTGCACCCTAAGTTGGGGTACGATTTAGAGAGTTCTTGCTTATTGTTGCTATTGGTAAAGTTTCAGGAATGTTTATGGCTTTCTTATTCCAGAAAACCAAGAAGAAAAAATGAAACAAAGAAAAAAACAGGACGCTACTGCGTGTGGTTAAACGCCGCTATGAAGGTTTTAAAGAAACGGTTCTTTGCTTTAGAGACTTTTAAGATTGATGAAGCTTATAAGACAGTTAAAAAAGAGATTGTTGAAATCATACACAAACAGTTTGCTGGGGTAAATGATGCAACGGGTGATAATGTAGGTAGATAAGATAATAAGATAATGCATATTATATTTTCTAGTGTGCTTTAATTATTTACTGGTATCATATTATAGATTAAAGCCTATATTTTTCTTGATAGAACACTTTAAAAAACACTTTAGAAGAAGACTACCCTTAAAAAGGGTTTACAAACGGTTTGAAATTAGTTTTATGGCTAATGGTTATTAATTAAAGTATTATTAAGCAGTTATAACATATTAATAAAAAAGTGATTGTTCTATCTGAAGAATTTGAGCATGTGATGAAGCAAACTGAGTAAGCCCTGTTAACATTCAAATCTGAGCTTTAACAGTATAAATGAACGTTTTTTCACTTTTGGGAAAACACTGGGTCATTATTGGCCCTTTTATTAATGTGTTGTAACTGCTTATTTACGATTTTCAGGTGTTTATGATCTAGTTAACAACCACTATTAACCTCATTTTAAACCCTTCAAAAACCTGTCGTAAGAGTAATCTTATTCTAAATTGACCCCAAAAATATATCTAATTAAAATAAACCAAATGATCATTTAGAAGGTCAGTTACTAATCAGTCATTTGAAAATAGAAAAATTCCCATGTGTTTTCCAGATTTAGGCTAGTACTAGTAGGCTGGGTTCAATGTGTAACTGATATTCATACCAAATGAGCGCTTTCCTGAAACTTCCCGATGATCTGCTGACATTTGACTGCATACAAATCAAATAGGGATAAAAAAGATCATGGACACAAAGCAGGGTTTTCAGACGGCAAAATAAGAAGCAGAAGCAAACTCCCAAGCCGTCACACTAGGCCACGAACCTTAACTTGTGTGGAACCGCAGCACAAAGCTGTCTTTTCACCCTGACTCTAGCTCCGCTCGGCAGATAAGGCACGAGAGAGTTTGTTTACAGAGTGCAGAAAGACAGCCCAGACAGGCGCTCATTAATCAAATAATCCACGTTACAGAACCAAAAACTCAACCAACAAAGGGGAAGATTCACCGGGCATCCATTAGCCCTGTGTACACGCCTGTCCACATGTACCGGCCCTCCGTCTCTGCTTTATTTAAGGCTAGCGGCTGAGTAAACAGAGAAGAGGATTCCACTTACCTTAGCCGAAACCACCGCCGAACTCTGCTTCAGAGGAATAAGTGCTCTCGCTCGTCCTGGTTAGACTTTTTCAAACTGTTCTGAGGAAAGTTAAGAATTGAGACCCCCCCTCCACTCCCTTACAAACTCGCACCCCCCCCACCGCACCACCGCCACTGTCTTTCTCCTCATCCACGAGGGGGGGAATTGCTTTACGCGGTCGTCAGGCACGACACCGGCTTCAGCACTGTGCAGCTGTACTGCTTCCCCGTCCTCTTCTCCAATGAGATTCCTTAAGCCTCTACCACATGATGTGGACCAAAAAAAAAAGAGGAAAAAAAAAGAAAGAGCAAGCCAGCAGTGAGGAAAGACAGAGAAGAAAAAGATCCAGCTAGAGCGAAGGCTGTAAAATCGTAGCGGAAGGGCTGTCCACCTGAGGTCCAGGTTTCGGCTTTTCAGCACTCGTCTGTCGTAGTTTATGGAGGCAGCACAGCAGAGAGAGAAAGAGAGAAAGAGAGGGAGGAGGGGGGTGAGGCGTAAGGAAAAAAGCACATAATCCTTGCCCTGCAGAAACTTCCTCCTGCTCCAATACGAGCCGCTGCCCCTCGTCCAAGTGCTGGAATGCAAAGGCCAGGGTTTCGGAGGCCCAGCCAGACGAGCTCCGAGCCACTGTCGACTTAGGTTTAGCAAGAGGCCCCTTGTCTATGTCAATCTCCGTCTCTTAATATACAGTACTGAGAGCTTCCTTAGTTTCATTTCCAGGCAAAACGGCTTTCAGTACAAGCTATTTATATTCATGCATCAGGAAACAAGGCAGAAAACATGCATTTTTAACAGACAGTGACACAAAAGCCTCAACAACTACATATAATAGCAGCAATGCAGAAACCCACAGGGATATTTCTGAAGTTGAGTTTTAGAAGTTGGTTGAATTTTCTGCTTTTCATGATCCAAGTTCTCTCAAACACATTCAGTGATGCTGAAACCTTTACCCTGTCTGGGGTTGGTTTGAGAACTCCGGTAGCTTCTTTGCTCCTTCTTAACAGATACAAATCCTTTCAGACCCATATGGTTCCGTTGTCTTCAGAGGCATAGCCAAGGAGTGGCCAGTACCATTCTAGTGTGACATATGAGACCACCTCATTTATGCAAAGTGAGATGGCTATCATCGATAAAGCAGTCAGTCACTAGAGAAACGCTCTTCTGCCTATTCTCTGCACTATCAAATATGCCATCGTGGCAGTTACCGATAACTTATAAGAGTGGGTCGATGGCATCCGCAATAATAAGCTTGTAATTGCTCTAACAGGCTACTTTGTTGAACAAACCGATAAGTGAACACTGGTCAAAAACGTAATGTTAGTCTTGTTCATTTTGCTGAATACTGAATATTGTACTTCTGCGATAGAGAAAAACAGTTATTGGCACCGATTACAATACATCAACATTCTTGTGTTCTAATATTTTTGTTTTGTCATCTTGTTAGAATGCTGTGGATCACATGATGTTAGCCAACGACACAGTACTTTTCATCGTACCCTATTAAACACAGGAATAACACCAGCTGTGTTTATAAAATGTAGTCACACAGATAATTAACTGTGGTTTTAGTACTGCAGGCCTAATATAAGCGCAGAGGAATGATATTAACTGCTGTTTCATTTCATTTCTTCCACGTAGTTTGCTACCCAAGTGAAACTACCAGGCCTAACCTGGTCACCCCATTGTAAAGGGTCTGGCTACACCAGTGGTTGTCTTCTTACAGTGGATGGAATGGACAGAAACACCTGCAGATTTATTCAGATCTAAAGCAAGATTTTCTCCTCTCTCTAAGGTGAAAGTTTTAAGTCCTGCTTATCTGTTCTGCTGGTCTTGCACGGCTGTTAGGAGTCCCATTTTCTCTGGATTTTTTTAAACTCCATTTTTAGGATACTCATTTACTTTTAATTTGACTTTTCTCTTCCTTAATCAAGCAAATTTATTTCATATCTAACCTCAGTACTAGCTCTACATCGCAATCATCGTAAGCAGATGCTCTGCTGTTTTGTGGGATACTGTTTTACTAGTTGTCCAAGATGTTCGAGTGAGGGTAAAAAGCAACTGGTTAATCACGTTTTGGAAAAGAATGTACACACCTGGAGCAGAAGAAACAGAAGAAATATATGAGGAGAATACACAGAGCTAGATAAGATAAAGGTACGTTAATGACAAAAAGCCAACAATTGAAACAGGATGAGGAACTACCCAAGAAGTTGCCACTGCCACCAGGGTTAAAATGAACCAGGCTTAAAGTTAGCTGGGTAAGCTAACATTATCCGAAATATATAAATATATAAATAATAACTTATTAGAACCCCAAAGGAGAACGCAATCACTGGCAAAACACTGTAGACTCTCAGCTACTGAGTCCTATTATTTAGACAAGTTTGTGAGTTTGGACCACATCCGAAACTGAGCTGGGGACAGAGGAGGGAAGAAGCTTTCCAGGAGTTCTGGGGCAGCTTGCTGAGATCAAGGAAGCTGGACCCACCTGTCTGCCAGCAAAAGAGAACACGACTGGAAGACTGGGGGTGATGGGATGTGGAGTTTCTCATCATGGGAAACTGAAGGTACAGGGGAAAATTTATTGGGCATAGCTTGTAGAAGGAAAGGAGCTTTGGACACGGTACCTCTCCCAAAGTACATTAGGGGTAGTCATTGTTATTAGTTGCCGTCTAGATCTGTTATAGAACATCAGCTACGAAGAAAGGGAACCCTCAGAAATACTGCTTAGGTCACTGACAAAACTACAGCCTTTCCTGTTTAACTTCCTCAAAAATGTTTAAAGAACCTTCACATAATGTTCTAGGAAGAACAATTCAGTAGGCAAAGGACCTTCACATTATATGGAGGTTCTTTAAACCTTCCAAAAGTTCCTCACACTCACACATCTCTTTTTCAAACAAGGTTCTTCTTGGGTCTTCTATGCCATCACTCAAAGAACCCTTTGTGGCACCAAAAGAGTGAAAAAATCATTCGCAATCATACATCACATTTACAAAAGTGCTTCTTGAAAAACAAACAAACAAAAAAAAACTAATCTAAAACTAACTAATCTTTAAAGATCCATCATTGTAAATGAGGTTTGCTAATTGGAATATTTTCTAATATGAACATTTTCGACATTTACAAAAGAATGTAAATGTGTACATTCTTTAACAAAGGTGCCAAAACGATAAAAAGTCATACAGAAGCACCACGTTTGGTTCCCTAGAGAACCGTTCCATAAATAGGTCTCTGGATGACCATTTGTGATGAACCTTTTTAAAACTTTACATAATGTAAAGGTTCTAGGAATAACCATTCAGTTGGCACAGAATCAATTGACACATTCCATTCATTCTGCTCTCTGAGAACCCTTTGTGGTGCCCAAAGGTCCCCGAGTGCATGGCACCATAAAACCATTATGGGAAGTTCTATAAAGATTCTCTAAACTTGAAGCTCCTTTTGCTCCTAGAGGTTCCTAAATGTGTTTTCTTTGGACATAGAGGAGGAAAAAACTTTTAATTAGTATAGAACATTTACATTCTGAGGAGACTCTATAAACTTGAAACACGTTCTGCATAAACACACATTGCGTTTAGAAAAGTGGTTCTAAAAACAAAACAAAACACCAGCTAAAGGTTCATGAAGCTTTTGGCTTGGACAAACTGGGAACCTTAATTGGTACAGAACCATAACATTATGTGGAGGGACTTTAGACCGGCATGTTATTTACGAAGACGAAAAAAAATCTACTAAAATGTTGGGAAAGTAAACTGGTTCTTCCTTGGCATCATCCCAGTGAACCTGTTTAGTCTATTGCAGTCCATTACAATCAAACTATTTGTTTGTTTAGTAAACTGTACTGAACGGGTCTGAAACCTCCCTTAATTCTACAGAACACTAACACTAGTAACTTCAGACAAACATAGTGAGGCAACACAAGTGATTTTGAGGAACAAACAGACCTTCGTGTTAGCCACAGGGACTTTATCTCTACTGTAAATCTGTTAAAATCCAGATTTGGGGTTTCTACTACACTGCACAACATAGCATTCGACACTTCCCATCATTTGCACAGTACAGAGCTGAAAAGTACCTGCCGTCAGACCCATTCCCCCAAACAATCCCTCTCAAAAAATCACAGCAACGTGTTCAGAAATGGACAGTGTAACTTTATCCCTCACTGTGGATTCCCAGCAGTCCTTCCACCATTAACTGTAGACAACCCCCAGCGTGCATAAGAATCAGATGACAGCTGTCGCGTTTGTCAGTGATGTAAACCTCCACCTTTTTTTAGGGGTGGGGGGGTGGGGGGGTGGATGGAGTTTGACTTACATCATACGGCTCGGTGCCAGACCTAAGTGACTGTTTTGGATGTCAGAAGATATCAGGATCGCTTTCTGCAGCCAAATGCAACAGGGAATATAAGTTACAGCTCCTCGGGGCCAGTTGTGAACTTTCAGACCCTGCAAAAACTACTTTCACACGTACCGAGTGGACGGTTTACACATAAACACAGCTTTAGCGGAGACTTCATGCTCATATGATCAAGACACGCTTCCTCTGCTTATTAACGGGATGTCTTAAGACAATCACAAGACGAGAACATTCTTAGGAGCAAAGCTCAGTGAGACAGCCAGCTGCAAAAGCTTCTTAAGATTTCTACCATCCGCATTTTACCACCGTGGACATCAACATAAGCATCCCTCATTGATACAGGCATATAAAGTGCTGTCTTTAAAAAGCTCCTCTCATTAACAAAACCATAAGCCCCCAGCTAAACTGGAACATAGGTATTCATTTCATGCATTTCAGGGTGGCGGTCAAACCGCCAGTGCAAATATGAACTGAAGCACGTTTTCAATCAGTCTGCAATGGCTGCTGCATTTCGTGCGGCAGTTGATGCAGGTTGAAATCTGAGCACCAGACCACACAAACCCTTTTGGTATACTGCTGTAACGCTCTTGCACTTCTTAGCGGCATCGAGCTTGTCTTCGCTGTGCCCTTTTCGAGAATTATTCAGGAGACTAATCAGACCCAAGGGAGGGGGGCCACAGTGCTTGGGGCCCAGAATAGGCTCCATTAGATCTCCATTTGGACCGCAGCCAACACTGCACAGATGATTAGTGCCTGTGGGACAACTTCTTACTCCACCCTTTGAGGCCCTCACAAAAACTGACATTTTTTTTCAGAGCAGAGGCCAAAAAAGTTGTTCACTTAGTGGTGTAAGGAGGCTAACGAAGGAGGTGTACAATTACGATTACTTTTCTATTAGAAACTGCAGTGGTGACTAAGCCTGACCATTCATTGACATTTGCTTTCCCGGGTCCTATCACTTCTGCGGCAGTATTTCAGTAGTTTTGTCCCTGCAATGAATATGCTTGAATGAACTGAATGAACTCTTATGAAAGCCGCATGCATACTGATCAGACAGAAAACGATCAGTGAGTGGGCTCAAAACATTCACGGACAAAGTTTTCATTGTGTTATCGGCAACAGAGATAGGCTTTGGAAGGGCGAGAGGAGACCGAAGCGCTTTTCAAGCCGCCAGACAGTGCCAATGTGGAAAGCGTGCTTTTCGTCTACTTAAACCTGCAAGTTATAATAAATACGAAAAAAAAAAAAAAAAAAGAAATACAAAGCAGCAGAAGCAGTACGGTTGAACAGCAGTAATGTACAGGTATTTAAATGGGTTCAGCTGTCAAACCTGACTGTACAAACTAACAAACAAATAAACACATGAAATCAAATAAAACAAAACCTTTGTCACAAGGCAAAGCTTAATTCTGAGCTACTGACTTCATTATTACATGCATATTGCATATTTTACCATACGACCACGTTTGTAAACTTTCACGGAAGTCAGTTATATAGTCCCATATTATATAGTCCCAATTTCCCAAATTTAACCATATAGTCCCAAGAAATAACTGTATAATTTGACAAAGGTCAGTTATATAATACCATCCTATATAACTGCATAGTCATTGAAAACAATTGGTCTATACACTTTTACACGAGTCAGTTATATAATAATATCCTACATAATTCCACAGTCATGGAAAATAATTGGTCTATACACTTTACATGGGTTAATTATATAATAATGTCCTATATAACTGTATAGTCATGCAAAATAAGTGGTCTATATACTTTTGCATAGGTGAGTTATATAGCTCTGTTCTATAGAACCATACAGTCCTTAGAACTAGCTGGCCTATGTACTTCTACATAGACCATTTATGTAGTTATATAAATATGTAACCATGTATCTCAAATAATCAATTGGGATATACGTTTTTAGATAGGCCAGTCATATAGTTGTGTCCTATTTAACCATGTAGCCATAAGAAATATCTGGTTTATATGCTTTCACATAGGTCAGCCGTTTAGTTCAGTCCTATAGAACAATTATAGCCTGGAGAAGTAACTAGTCTACATATATTGCATATCATATCTAATGCAGTCATTCAGTTCTAAGAAATAACTGAAATGACTGCACTTTTACATAGGCCAGATATGTGGTTCTGTCCTATTTAACCATATAACTCAGAACTTATATGCTAGTTAAGTACTTCTGTCATATATACCAGTATATTGTTAAGAAGTGACTGGTCTATGTGATTTTACATTGGGCTGGTGTGTAATTATGTCCTATTGGGATCCATTACTAGAGTTGTACTGTGTGTCTCTGTTGATGTTGCTGATGTTGTGTTTTATGTGGTGTTGTATGTTTTGTTTACCTGGCTGCAAAATGAATTTCCCCTCTGGGGACAATAAAAGGAACTGAACTGAACTGAGCTGAACTATCTAGCTGTACAGTCCTGTGAAATAAATTGTCTGTATAGTTTTAGATACACATAGGCCAGTTAAACAGTTCTGACTTAGAGAACCATATAGTCCTAAAATGACTGCTCTTTTAAACTTTTACTTACAGTTATATAGTTCTTAAGTAGTCCTGAAAAATAACTGGCCTATGTTGCTTCTACATAGACATCGCTTCTACATAGACATCGCTTCTACATAGACATTGCATACATTGCTTCTACAGTTATGTAGTCCTGTCCTATATAACCACAAATCTCAGACAATTAATCGGTCTACATGTTTTTACATGGGCCAGTTATATACAGTAGTTGTGACTTATATAACAATGCAGTCATAAGAAATAGATAGTATAAATGATGTCACCCAGGCCAGTTATATATTTCTATACTATGTCCTTTATAACACTATAGCCTTTCTAAATAACCGGTCTATAACATGTTACTTTTTATAACCATACAGCTCCAAGAAATATCATTCTATAGGCTTTTTCATAGGCCTATTATATAGTTCAGTCCTATAGAAGCATATGGTCCTAAAAAATAACTGGCTTATATACTTTTATCACCTCCTGAGTCAGTTCAGCTGCAGTGCAGTGAGAAAATATTGCATAAGGTGTTATTCCAATGACAGTGTCTGCCGGTTGACAGCCCACTGCTAAATCAACACATCACCAGCAAAAATACTGATACTGATGACAATGTGTCAGCTCCACTTTCAGTCCTCGGCTTGTCTGAGGGTCACAAAAAAACGTCTCTGCTCCCATAAGCCACCCTGAAAAGTCTAACTGAAAAGAATATATATTCTCTATTCTGGCACGCAAGACACAGATATGTATGTTTTCCTACTCAGA
This sequence comes from Semaprochilodus insignis, assembly GCA_034552555.1. Lineage (NCBI taxonomy): Eukaryota > Metazoa > Chordata > Actinopteri > Characiformes > Prochilodontidae > Semaprochilodus > Semaprochilodus insignis. The sequence continues at coordinate 323,739 of CM067488.1, forward strand.
GTTCCATGTGTGACCAATCAAGGTTGAAGTCAATGTACAGATTTTGTGATTTCATTAATGGAAAGATATCTTGGTTTATGGTGATTTAATCTAGAACTAGAATCATCATAGTATTAGCCCAAACAGTTGGGTTAATACTAAACCAATACATTTCTGAGATGGGTGTGGACTGAACTAATGATTAAACCACAGTCTGTGTGCAGTATAGGAATCCAAAGCAGGAATGAAAAGTAGTAGACCAGTAGTAACCACCCCGTCGCTGAAGTCACTCAGATGGTGTAATATATATTCAGTATTGACAGTTATTCATGGTTAACCAAAAAGGTCTTATTGTCTAGGATGAGGAAATTCTCCATATCAGTGCTATGTGATTATGTCAGCACATTACTATGGGCTATTATATCAGTTGTCACAGGATGTCTAGACAGTCAAACAATAAAAGATTACTCAGTAATTTAAGCCCATTATTAGTAGAGAGAGGAGGTTGTATTTGAGGGCAGTCATGTTTATCCAATGTATTCTGCCTTCAGGGACTATGACCATCAGTAAAAACGACAATGGGAGCTGACAGATCTTTCTTCTTTCGGTTCTCTTTTCACTTATAGCAGCATATACAAAATTTGTGGATGGCCTCACGTGAAATATGCCAGCAAGTTTAGGTTCAAATCCAAACAAGCTAAACCTGGTAGAGGTCCTATAGCAAGAGATAAATCATTTGTGTTTTTTCCCATTGTGTTTTCCAGTCTTTCTCCTCCATCTTTCTTGGTTGAGAGATCAAAGCATCGAGTAGGGGGGTGGGGATTTTAGCATTACTTTGAATAAGCTTTTGGGTTAACAACACGGGGCAATTTAGATCTCTTCCTTCATGGATCTGTTAGCTGATATTTCGGAGCCTATTGTTGCCTGTGAACCTGATAAATACGACAGAACTCGAGAGAAAGGACATTGTGATTCCACAAAGCCTTCCCTCAGTAAACGCAGGCCTAATCTCCTTGCCTGATACCGTATTAATAACCTTTTAATTAAAGCTGAGAGCGACATTGAACAAGGACTAAGCTGCCCCATGCTGGGGAGAATAAGAAGAATCAATACACGCCATCACAGTGGCCCGGCTACGGCAAAGGACGTGGAAGAGAAAAAGCTTTCTGTGAAGTGAACAATGTCACAAAAGCTGGAGAGTAAAGGGTAAAAAATGTTTGCTCATCATATAGTAAAGGCAGATCAAAGCGACAAAAAGACAATTTAGGGCAGCTCTGACTAAACTAGAGACTTTAGGTTGAATATTATTAAAGTCTGATAATGCCTCCTTTGAGCATGAATAATATAACGTAGTCTAATTTTCTAATTCAGTACAATTCACTTGGAAAAGCGCTGCTTCATAACGACCGTAGTGTGTTGAGTAAATCTGCTTTTTCATATTTGAATGGGTCAAATAGGCTACCAACAAAATAAATGCAGTAATGCTACCTGAAGCTTCATGTACTATTTACATTATCCTGTATGCTTCCCATAAAGTAAAGGATGCCTAGCCTTACAAGAAGGTAGTTAGCTGCTTTTCTCTCTGAAGGGCATCTACCATGTAGCTGAGCTATTCTTCCTGTTTGTACAGTAACTGGAGGCTTAGCTCATTACATTTTTCCGTTTATTTATTCCAAGATAGCCAGCACATATCATTCCACTGGTTTGATTAGGTTAGCACCCCACTGACTGTTTGCCACTGATGCTCCATCCTTGGACCACCCAGATTACTGACCTGCATACAAATTCTAACTAATTCTCACTAATTTTATCTCCTCAAACAGATTTTAAACCTGTGCAGCCTTAATTTTAGAACGTAATCTAAGACAAATGCTACAAGGAACTGAATGACAAGAAAACAGGGACTAGGCCTGATATAAAGTGATGTAGGTGAAAGTATTGTTGCTGAGACTACAAATTATTTACTTAAGTAATTTACAGAATAACGAAAGAAGGGAAATAAAAGTAAATTGGACTCTGAGAGGAAAACAAGCGGTAAAAAGTGGCATTTTGCCTAATATACTGCTTAACCGCCAGAAGGGCGACCAGAATACACTGAGTAAAACACCAGGAGGCAGCCAACTTTTCCTTTAGTGGGACAACAGTGGTCCGCTATCCTCTTGCTATCAGGGTTGGTGGATTGCTACATTGGTACTGTTGTCTTGCAAACTTAAAATACACCAAATACATAAATAGCATAGCATAGATTTGCTATAGTCTCAATATGGTAAAAGAGTGCTTTTTCCTAAGTACCTATTACTGTAGCTAGCCTTACTTCTCTGAGAGCTAGCTTTCATGTTGCTAAACTGTTTATTTTAGAATAACTGATTACCATGCTAAATTGGTGTTGTCATCTTGTAAATCTGAACTATAGCAGACATAGGTAGGCTAACAGTCATGCAGCCATTTAGCTAGTAGTGTAGTAAGCCTTTCTCTGACAGCTAGTTTGTGCCTAGTAATGTAGCTAACTTTATTTCACTGAGAGCTAGCTGTCATGTAACTAAGCTGTTTGTTTATTTACTTATTTATTTAAGAATAACTGATTAGCTTGCTACATTGGTAGTGTTATCTTGTAAAACCAGAAATATACCAGACATAACTAGGCTAACAGTCTTCCTGTTATTCAGCTAGTAGTGTAGCTAGCCTAATTTCTCGGTAGTTTTGAGTGGCTAAGCTGTTTGTTTATTTATGTACATATTTTAGAATAACTGATTAGCTTGTAATTAAGCGTTAAAAACAACATCAGTCACAAAGTAGCTTCAAAGTACCAAGACACTTTTGCTACATAGTTAGCAGCGCAGCTACTTGCATTCCTTTAAATAGTAACTTTCATGGAACTGATTTATCCTTTTCTTTCTTGCTTTCTTTCTTTCTTGCATAATACCATAGCTAAGCATGCTACATTTTAATTACCATGCTCAACTACATGTCATTGTCGACTACAGCAGCTCAGTAAATAACAGTCTTACTATAGAAAAAGCCTCGAAGACACCACTCAGGAATTAGCTTTGCTGTAGCACGCCACTTTTGCTATGTATGTATCTTGCTAACCGAGAACTATCACTTAGCCTGCTACATTTAAGCAGTCTACTGGTAAAAGAGTATAGACCAGCATAAATTCCATGGCAGTCTAAACTGGTATACGCTGGTCTAGTGCTAGTCTATTACTGGTTAACCTGGTCAACCATTATAGTTATATGCTGGTTGACCAGCATACGAGCATCCAAAACACAACATGTAACTGCTGTTAAAACAAAACCACACATTTCCATTTTTTTTTAGTTTTTCAGTTTCTCACATAATCTGAAAATTATGTGTAAATTTTATTGATGAACGGACTTAAAGAAATGGCCTAAAATGGCCCGGAAAACAGTCTGGTTCCACTGCTTTACTTCAAAGATAAAGTATTTTCCCTTTTTTCTGTAAAGTTAGAATTCTGAAGATATGAGATTTGGGATCCGACACCAGCAAAATGCTGGTGGTTTTACTAGCAGGGTATATACAGTGTTTGAGAAAAACATCTCAAAGGCAACAGGACTCTTAAAGTAGCTTCAAAGTAGCAAAATACTTTTGCGATTTACACTCTTAAAAAGGAAGGGTCATTCTGAAGTAATGATATAGGTTCAAAATAGAACCATGGACACTCAAAAACATATCTGCATGCTTAAATGGTTCTTTGCATGGTGAAACGGTTGTTCAGATTGATAAACAAAAGTGCTGTACATGGTTCTAGAGAGAACCTTTTAGAAACTGGTTCTATAAGCATCAACAAGCATTGTTCTGTTGTTATAAAGAAGAGCCATTTTTAGGAGTGCAGGTGGTTTGCATGAAATACAGAATTTCCTGTAGTCATATGTAGTCTCGTTCACTGAAATAACAACTACAATTCACAGAGCAAACAGAAAAGAGAGGTGATGAAGCTGTGGCCAGGGTTGAAAGAATAGAGTAAGGCAAGCTGCTTGTCTCTCCTCAGCCGGTGTATGGCATGCAGGGGTCATGACCTGGTCATGAATCGCTTCAATCAGCTCCTGGCTGAGACGAGAGGGGAGGGGCTGGGCGGGGAGCAGAGAGGAGGTTTGGGTAACCGGGAGGGGTTTTGATCTTGCTTGGTCAGTCAAGCAGCATGGCCAAGAGATTCCTTGTGTATGTGTGTGTGTCTAGTACAGGTTAGCCACAGTGGGGGAGGAGCTCGGGGCAGGTCAAGAGCATTTCATTTTTCCTCTCCATTGAATCTACACTCCCTTATTAACCTCTCTGAGCTCCTGTAGGTCCAGAGCTGCTTTAGCCACATTGAGCAAAACACTGCACTCTGCTCTGAATAAGCTGTTTCACATTTTCACCCCTTTAAAATAAACAGGTGCCAGAAAGAGTTCTTGGGAACCATATGAAAGACAAATCACTTCTGGTTCCCCGCATAACCTTGGAATTGATTTAGTTTTTTTTTTAAATAGCGATTTTTATCATTGAGAAGTGCAAGTGTGATTAAAGAACCTACACAGGAGGTAAAGATTCTATTATCTCCCGTCTGCACAGCAATGAGGAAACTTCGTTTTCAGACTTTTCTGATTTACTGACGTTTTGTAAGTTATGTACAAGTCATAAGCTATCTTGACCTTTTGCCCAGGCAAGTGCTTTTTGCTCATTGCAACTTCACAAAGAAAAGCAGAGGAACATGTATTTAATCCTCAGGCAAGTTAACTTTGGTTCATTTAAACATGAGATATCGACCTTCAAGGGTTTTAAATAAAGGGAAATGGTGAAATGGTTTTTCAGATCCTTCAGTTTCTACATAGAACCTTATTGGAATATGGTTCTATTTGGAACGAAAAGCGTTCTTCTCTTGTTACACTTTCAAACTGGCAACAATAGAAGAACATTTCTGGTTGCTATATAGAACCATATCCAACACTTTCACCTTCACTGTATTTCAGAACCGTTTCACCATGCAAATCACTATAATCAGTATACTATAATCAGTATAGTCATATGCAAAAGTTTGGGCACCTTTGGTCAAATTACATTTTATTGATTTTTTTAATGCATTGCTTATTTGCTGAATTTAACATATTGGAAAAAAGAAAATGTCTGTGCTAAAGTTAAGTCATTAAAGTTTTACAGTTGAGATTTTATTCTTTTTTTTTCAATACATTAAACTTAGCAAATACATAGAAACGGTGTAGAAAAAAGCAGAAAAGTTCCATATTTAAGTGTGTTAATTTATTTTCACATACAAAACCAACAAAGCATGTTGTTTGACTGTCTGCAAAAGTCAAACAGAACCTAAGCAAACTTTTAAACTTTGTTTTACATCATTTATCTGAGTAGTAATAGTGTTTTTGCTCACATGTAAACAAACAATAACGCAACAAGAACCATGAATTTCTTGTTTTTGAAAAAATATAGTTCATATCAGGTTTGATTGCAGATTTCTCCTTGACACCCCCAGCAATCACAACATTGTGAAAGATTGATTCACCAAACCAACTATTAGACGATAACTAACAAATGATACCGTGCTGCCACAAAGCTGGAAAATGAATATATAAAATTACAACCTACTATATTAATAATAGTGGTATTGACTGTAATATTAGTGTTTACTGAGCAAATAAATATTTAATGCCTAGATAAACAGCTTGACCAGATAAACTGCCATTCAAAAGTTTGGAATTGCTTGTCGCATTAATAACTCTTGTTGAAAAATAACGTATGGGGTGCAGACCAAAATGTTATAAACTAGCTGCTCAAATATACCCTGATGTTACAATTCAACGTATTCTGTGAACATCGTCAAGTTCTTTACTTTTTTACTGATGCCATCAAAATATCTTAATTTTACAGATTACCACTAATTGTTTGAAACATTTAGAATCTTAGTATCATACTAGACGTATTTCACATGCGTATCTGCAACAACATTGGTTTAATAGTACTGAAAACCAAACTTTTTAACGCTAGTGCATATAAGTTTGTATTTCTGGGTTTTTGCAGAAGGTATATAGACAAACAACTAGAGTTTTCCCATATTCTGTCAAAATGACAACTCCTTAATGTGCTGTTTTGACATATTTTTACTGCATGAATCTTTACGCTACCATGGGAGAGTTTGTGGGAGCTGGCGTTTGAGATGATACAGTGCTACTTTCCTGCATTTTTTCAGTAAATAAATTCTACTTGTGTTACGGTCTTTATGATTTAGCTATAAGTCCCCTTTTTATGATGAACAGATTATGCCTTTCTGCACCACTTTTACGAAAACAAATGGAAGCATGGGCTTGACCCTTCTGTCACACACACACACACACACACACACACACACACATATATATATGAAAGTATCACTCACCAAACCATCATCCAGGTGCAGCCATTGCTGACACAGACGTTCAACTGCGCACTGCTTGTATAATCTCCATAGAAAAGCATTGCTAATAGATTGGGACGCTCTGAAGCAGCTGCACATGAGCCTAAATTCACCATGCCCAATGCTGGGCATCAGCTAGAGGGGTATAAAGCCCCCCAGCATTGGACTGGGGAGCATTAGTACTAGGTTCTCTGGAGTAATGCAGCCCCATCCAATACCTACAGCATTGGTTGAGTGGCCAGAACCAATCATCCGACATCAGTGCCTAAATTTAATAACACTCTTATGGCTGCGCGCAATCAAATCCTCACAGCAATGTTACAATATCTACTGTAAAGTCTCCTCAGAAGAGTAAGGGATGATTTCAGAAGCAGGAGCAGGTGCTACATCTCAAGGATTTACATTACGTGCTCAACTTTATTACTCTGTATTGTCCATTTCCGATGGCAAGACAAATCCCTAGAACGGCCAACAAAACGATTCTGAATCGGCAGGAGATCCGCCAGAGGGTTCGCATCGCTGTAACCTAATGCGCAAATTAGCACAGCAAACCCTTGTACTGTTGATATCCATGCATGGGCCCTTTGACTGAATGTTAGCGTTCCCTTCACAGTGTCTCCTGACGCTACATGCTTTTTAGCTGTGGGTATTGACAGTGCATTAAGTGGCTGAGAGTAATGGGATAGGACTTGGGTGAGCTCCAGAACAGAGCACTTTGGGAGAGGTGAAATGAGGACAATGTGAGCCATTCCTCACAGCTCTGTTTACATTTACCCCACACCTGCTTCCTCCACACTGCTCCACATATCACACCACTCCCTCTCCAGGCCCTTAGCACACTGCGGGGAGGTTTCAGCTCATTTCTGCAAACAAGGGAATCTTTTGTAGGAACATATCAGACTGTATTTAAAGGTAAGCTCTGGGAGGAAAGTCAAGCCGGAGCAAAATAAATCACACGTTTCATCCACTCTGACAGATGTGCAGAGCAGAACTGGTGTTTCTTTCCCTAATAAAACCACAACAAGGTTCAACTAAAACCAAACAACAAGCACATAAATCGATAATAAATGAATCGTTTGTCCTTTGTTCATTTTATGTTTGGATTCATACACACCTTTATATGTGAAGGAAGGAATACTTTATTCACGCGTGATTCATTTTAGCCATTCAAGAGGTTAACTGCCACACTTCTGCTGAAACTGTGGTATCTGGTGACGCCTGAGATTACAGACTACACAGGAAATAAACACGATTAGCAATAATACTTAGACACACAATAATACTTAGATATAATAAGCATTCTTTCCTCTTTATTCTAGCTAAATGAACATATGGCTGTCCAAAGAAAAACACGCATCTCCAAAATAGCAACTTTACAGGAGAGGGGAAAAACCTCATTTAATTTTAATGTAAGTCAATGGAACCAGACTTTTTTCCAAGCAATTTTGGGCCATTTCTGTTGGTCCATTCATCATGAAATTTCTGCACAGTGTAAAGGGCAGCTGCTGTGTTCAACCGATGCATAAAAGTAAAAATCAACAAAAATTGAGATACATGTTTTTCTTTGGAAATTGAACATATCGTCGCTGTCCAAAGAAAAACAACCTCCAAACAATCTCCATAATAGCAACTTCACAGGAGAGGGGAAAAAACCTAATTTAATTTTAATGTAAGTCAATGGAACCAGACTTTTTGGGCAATTGTGGGCCATTTCTGTTGGTCCATTCATCATGAAATTTCCACACTGTGTAAACAGCAGCTGCTGTGTTCAAACGATGCATAAAAGTAAAAATTGACAAAAATGGAGATACATGTTTTTCTTTGGACAGTGTTTCAATGTTTCAAACAACAAACTGATTGACACTTGAGTTACACATCCACTTTTAAAACCATTAAAAACCATTAAAAAATATTTATTTGCAGATACATTTTATTTCTTAAGTTTATTCATTGGCATCATTATTGATGCTGTTTTTGTTAATGACTATTAGATTGAGCCCATATTGTCCACAAAGCACATGTATTCATATATTCTCTGTCTGTTCACCAAACCAGTGCCTCAGATACATAACTGGTCTTTAGAATGACCAAACTGACCACACACTTCTTGGCAACGTCAGAATACAATAATCATTATGTTAGTAGTTATTGTGCCAATGAGAAACTGAATGGTGAAACAAAATAGACAATAGATAATGTTCAATTTTCAGGACTTTACTGCCATCTAGGCACAATCATGTGAACTGTCAGTATTTAGTTCTCTAACCCAGCGCAACCCTGGTCCTGGAGGCGCCCTGCCCTGCACATTTTAATGGGATTCCTTGCTTTAACACACCCCCCTGCAACTCTCAAAGGGGTTGTTAATGAGCTGATAGGGTGAATCGGGTGTGATAGTAGCAAGGAAAGCACTAAACTGTGCAGGGCATGGCGCCTCCAGCGCCAAGGTTGAGAAACACTGCTCTAACCAGACACCTATGTATCAGTGACCACGCATGCCGTTGTCATTTCTATTGGCCCTAAACTGCAAATACTAAGCGACAAGTGTAGAGAAACAAATGGTGTGACCACTAACTGGCCAAACGCAATCATCCTCAGAGGTCCTACTACTGTCACAGGTATTGTGATGCAAAGGAAACCGGATACAGGCACACAAATACTAAGGACAGTGCTGCATACGGATTAGTATCCATACTGTCCCGGTCTGTACTGGCTGGTGGGAAAGTGCTATCTTTTAGATCAGTGCTTCCTAGCAGCTCAGTGTACTGAACATTTGAGTGTTTTAATGGTTTCGAAACACCAGATTCAAATCATCAGCTCATCGTAAAGCCCTTTGCCAGGTTAAACAGGGAAACCTTTTTACACAACTTTTCTAGGACACATTTTATTGGCTTACATACACAACTGCTGTGGCTCATGAAAAGTCATCTTTCAATGACGGACACACAATGACTAACGTCCGTAACATTAACATCACAGATACTGACCCCTAAAGGTGGTGTACTGCCTCAGTGACTCACTGACACACACATAAACCATTCCTCTAACAATTGTCTTTTGATTACAAGTTCTACTAAAGTGTTAACAGCTGCAAGAAGCTGCTGTGTTAATGTAGCCTCGCCCTACCAAGTGTTCCATCTTAGCGTTCACTGAGCTTTCCACATGCAACGTTGTAGCATTACCGGATGGCTATGAATGGACACTCAAACTGGGCGTTAGTAGCGAATATGCGGGAATATGCAATCTCTGTGGTTTAATGGCCCAACTTAACACTTTTCCAGGATGTTTTCAAGGACGTGTGTGAACGTCAGACCTGGGAACCACTGCCATAAGCACCGCGATCACTATTCTTAAGTGCTATTCAGAGAGGACTATATTAATATTAATCTTTTTGCTGACTTTCTTAAAGAAGCAAATTGCAAGATTTTCAGTTTAAATCATTTGAATATTAACTGTACTTATTAATAGAATGTAATGAAATAACAGTTTTTTTTCTGAAGTTAGCATGCTAACCAGCTAGCCTCAGCCTGTCCTATCTTATAATACCACTTTGTACCTCATTAGGCAATAGCATCAACTTGAAATCAGTCCAAGATAAGGGGACGAAGACAATGTATTCAAACTTCTTGTCAATCATGTTGAAGGTACTGCTTCCAGGTAGACCATTTAAGGACAAATAGTGAAGTCAAGTCAAATTTATTTATATAGCGCTTTTTACAACAGATGTCACAAAGCAGCTTTACAGAGAATCCGGGCCCAAGCCCCCAGTGAGCAAGCCAAAGGCGACAGTGGCAAGGAGAAACTCCCTCAGAGCAAGAGGAAGAAACCTCAAGAGGAACCAAGACTTAAAGGGGGAACCCATACTCTTCAGGTCTACCCCAAGAGCCAATGAAAGGAAGAAGCAATGACAGCTAAAGGTCTTGGCAAGCGGCCATTATAATGACTTCCACTCGCAAGAGAGGCAAAAAAAAAAGAAGTGATATAAATAGAAGCAAAATGAAGCAAAACCAAGTTCACACTGGGACTGCTTTCTGCCACTGCAGAGCCTCTTGGACAGTACAGGGATGAAGTTTGAAGCTGAGCTAGTTTCCTCCCGACTTGTAAGGGTCGTGGAAGGACTGTGCATTTTCTGGTGAAATGTCGCCCCCTGTTTTTGGAGCATGAATTCGACAGGTTGCACCATCTAACAAATTGCTTCTAGAGTAGGGAGGCAGTCGATTTTATTTTATTGTACTTTCCCTTGTATTGTTTTGTATTGTATAGTATTTTCAAATCAAGCCAGTAAGCGTATGAACAAAAAATCATTTTAAGCAGTGTTATTGAACACTGGCTGCAAATTTACAAACTAATGCCAAAAGACATTTAGGTAGATAATTAAAATAAAAAAATGATTTCATTAAATGTTTTGACATGTTTTCTGCTCATTTAGAGTCTTTATGACAAGATTTCTTATGCCATGTGAATTCCTCATAAACATCACAGAGATTCTGTAGTTAAATTGCATTCTCCCATCTCCCCATGGAAAACCAGTCCTCTCCAAACAGTGCATTAGGTACGTCTCACACACAGTAACATTATTATAAAAGCACTAATTGCAACAGCAACATTAAAGTCTGTATATTCTGTTTGATTGAACGGAAATGTGTGGCATAATTACTGCAAATTCATACAAGGATCTATATTTAATATACTGTGATGAATTTTATGAGAACCCTTTTAATTAACAAGAGCCCTAGATAAAAGCGATGAGGGCACAAGCCTGTCAGTTTGGTTTAAAAGAGCGAATTAGGCAGAAGATGTATCAGAGTGTGCTGGTTTGTATTGCTTTAGGCTGTCTAAAGGTGCAGAACTGAAACACTGTACCCCTGCAAGGTTTGTGCTCTCGCATTAGTTCCCGCCGGCCGTCTCGCTGCCACACACGGCCGCATTGCCTTTCTTTGAGCACTTCTTAATGCAGGAGCCCAGTTTGTCTGCCAGCCAAAACGGGCTCAGATGGCAAAACTGTAAAACAAACATGGAAAATACTGTGTTGAGATACAAACGTATACATTACAATTCATAAATAAATACCCTGATCAGCAATAGTGAGAAAACAGCCTCCTTGTGTACGCTCATCATCCATCATCTCCACCAACCATACATGTAGGTGGACTTGGTAGTTCTACAAGTACAGGCTGTAGTCCATCTGCTTCTCTGTATACTTTGGTTGCAGGGATCATATGGGTGCTGGATCATTCTCAGGACTGCAGTGACACTGACGTGGTGGTGGTGTGTTAGTGTGTGCTGTGCTGGTGTGAGTTGATCAGACACAGCAGTGCTGCTGGAGTGTTTAAACATTGTGTCCACTCACTGTCCACTCTATTAGACACTCCGACCTTGCTGGTCCACCTTGCAGATGTACAGTCAGAGACGATAGCTCATCTGCTGCTGCACAGTTTGTGTTGGTTACCCTCTAGTCCTTCATCAGTGGTCACAGTACACTGCCAACAGGAGGTTGTTGGCTGGATAGTTTTGGTTGGTGGACTATTCTCAGTCCAGCAGTGACACTGAGGTGTTTAAACACTCCAATAGCACTTAAATAGACAATGAGTGTAGATACAAGGTGGTGCTTTTACTGTTATGGCTGACCGGTGTATATTTCTCTCTCTCTGTTATTTCAGCTCTACTTCTTTGTGTATTTGTGATGGCTGTATCAGGACTACAAGCGTGCTGGATTTTCTGTGAGCTAACTCATATGAATGAGTACAAATGATTCAAATCCTGCCCCACATGCAAGCTACAAGCCAAGGCAAGACTTTGTACACCTGAGGTAAGAGGAAATCGAGGAAATTTTTTACTATTCCTTTTAGGCTCTAATAGCTGTGTTCTTTTCACTGTGGAGCCTCTCAAGTTCCTGTGTACCACCATATCCAGGGATCTAAGGCAGGAGAGAAACACGGTCTCCATAGTCAACAAAGTATGAGAGTATGAATGTTCTTCCCGAGACAGCTGAAGCAATTCAGGCTGCCGGAGACCCTGATGATCCAGTTTGACACAGCAATCATCGAGCCTATCCTCACAGCATCCACAACCATCTGGTCTGGTTCCTCCACCTCACAGGCATGAGCCAAACTAAACTCCAGCGTATAATCAGGACAGCAGAGCGGATGTAATCTGCCAACGCTTCAGGACCTCTACAACAGCAGTGTGATGAAGTGCACTGGCAAAACTACAGCTGGTCCCTCTCGTCCTGGACATCGCCTCTTTCAGCTACTTCCCTCTGGTAGAAGACTCACAGCTCAGACTCAGACTCATTATCCACAGCGGACCACAGTGTCCACTTTTAACTTAAACTGAGCCAACTATACTGCACTAACTGCATTACAGTAACTCTCAGGTTACAGGTGTTACAGTTTGCAGTGTTTATCACAATTTATACAACTTTAGCTCCTTCCCAGCCCTTTTCTTTTTTCTATTCTTAACTCTATTTATTATATTTTATTGTTATTACATTTATTTCTTTGTTAATATTTGTTACTAGTCTGCGTGCTTGTCATTGGCTGTGTAACATACTTGGTGAAATAAAGTGATTCTGGTTCTTCCCAAAAAACCAAACTGTCAATGGTTGTCTATGGTCGGTGTTTATCTTTAAGTGATGCTGATGCTTCTCAATCCAATGTTCCATTCCACCTTAAATGCAACAGTCTGTACAGGCCATGCTGGCTATGCTAACATCAGCTATTTGTAGCTTGCTAGTTCTTAACATTACCTAAACTAGCAACTCGCTTTCCATCTGGACATCAACACAGTGCAGTAAAGTTGTTACTCACTATGACACTCTCAGTTTAAGATGATCTGCAACAGTCTAAGATGATCTTGCTACTCACAGGCTGCTGTTGGGGTTGTGATGCTAATAAAGGTGGAACTGCTCCTTTCTTCAGTCTCTACAGTGTTAAACGCTGAGTGAAGCTGCTCCATTATGTTCAAGGTTTGAGAAACTGTCCAGAGTGAAATATGCAGAGCAAACTACCAACTCCAAATCAAAGCTGTCCAGCTGTTCAACTGTCCAGGATCTTAAGGCTGAAGTTGGCTTCCTATTCACCAGCTTTTTTTTTGTGAATTTCCCATTACATCTTAAATGGTGCTGCAGTTACATTCTGGCACCTGTGAAAGCTGTAGCATTTAAGGCGGAACGGCACATTAGATTAATAACCTGTGGAAGAGGAAGCCAAGTTCAGCTTCATTTGAAGACGAAGACCATCCATAATTGTTCACAATTGTGTTTATTGGAAAGGGTAGGAAAAGTACAGTTATTGTCTTCGCAACAGATTTCTCTAGTCCACCAGTTTCATTGTTGATGCTACGTTGCTGTATATCGTCGCTATCTAAAGAAAAACATGTATCTCCATTTTTGTCGATTTTGACTTTTCTGCATCATTTGAACACAGCAGCTGCTGTTTGCATTGTGTTACATTTACATCATCAATGGACCAACAGAAAAGGCCCAAAATAGCTTGGATAAAGTCTGGTTCCACTGACTTACATTCAAATTAATTGAAGTTGCCATTTTGGAGATACTTGTTTTTCTTTGGACAGCGACGACATACATTTTGGGGGTGTAAATATTAATGAGGCACAATTTCAGTTTTCGGAATCAGCTTGTTTTACTGACCTCCTTTGTAAATGCAGTATCTGGATTTGAAGGCGGAACAACAGTGTTTGAGGTTCATGGTATGTCAGTTCTATGTACTGAATTTTCCATCCTATGGCACCTTTAAGAAATTTTCCTAGATGTATTTATTGTACTCCGAAAGAGTAGAATGCTTAGGTGATGCTGGGATGTAACTTCTAGTCCTAACTTCTACATTTTAGAAATATTTACATATATCGGTATTGGCAGATATAAACATGGAAAATATTGGGTATTGATACCAGGTCACAATTCCCATATCACACCTTGGCATCTCTGATTACAAATCATACACAGAGTCTTTAAGGACACACTGCGCCGCTTCACATGAAATATTTAGAGCTGCAAATGACAAATCAGTGGTGCATATTACCTGTTCACCAGAGCTGAGACCAGGGTCAGGTTTGTCCGTCATCTGCACAGCAAAGTCTGAAGAGAAACGTGAGTACTGGAGAATGGCAGCCATTTCTGCATCCACCTCCACTGCTTCATTCGTCTGCACAAACCATGAACAGCAGGTCAGAGCAATTAAGAGCAGCTAGCAGTGAAGCTAAAGTGGACGGTTCAGGTTGATGACTACTACAGTAGTGTAGCAGCAAAAGAAGCAAAAGCAAGTGGAAATATTTTACGAATACAACTAATACAAAGAAAATGTGATTAATCAACGTATGATTAAATATATTATACCTTAAAGGAGTATGACGCATCAAACTCAAAACATTCAGCGCAGTCTGGAACAGTCCCTTTATATGTGACAAGTGCTTTTGTCTGAATGGAGTGTTGGGGCAGCTTGAAGATACGGTAGGTCCCAGATGCATATTTAATATTCTCTAAGAAAGATTATAATAAAGAGGAAAGCATTTCATATGCACTGTGTTTCCAAATGTACACAGAACATGACAAACGATCCAATTTATATTAAGAAACATCTGGAGAAAAGTCTGTTTGCCTGCCGTGCTTCTCTTGTGTTTTTATGCGTATGGAAATTTGCTACAGTATAAAAATGATCCACTTTGAGAGCAGCTGGCAGAATGCACAGACCAAATTACGCCTGATTTGTGGTTTATTTTCAGTGGACGGTTTCAGTTATAAGTGCATTAACACTTGTTTGTGGAAGCACCAAGCAATTAACAGAAGACCTGTTACCTGTTTTCTTTTGGAGCTCTGGACTGTAGACTTGAATATGGCTAGCTGCCACCAGGCAAGGTGTGCTGAAGCCCACTTCCTTCACCGCAGAGATGAGGTCTTTCCAGTAGAGGGCACCACCCATTCCTTCACCTGACCCAGGAAAGTTAGGGATAGATCAAATTAGTTTAATTCAGAGGGAATTCAGCTGCAAAGTTTTATGGTCTGCCATTTATTGTGACCTTTGAGGCATCACCGTAAGACCCATTTGTTTGACCCATGTTTTGAAAGCTTAGATGGTAAACAGATATGAAATTTCTGTATTACGTTTTTAATGGGGGCTTTGTTCTTTATTTAGTAAAGCCCAAATGAGATACTTGTTTCAATGTTTCATTATTACCTGTATTGGTACATATTTGATCTATGTATGTACGTTTTAACATAGCATGTCAAAATCACTAACGATTGCCGATTTTCTCGTAATAATGCCCAATTAACATTAAAAGCATGAAGCATGACAACTTGAAGCGGTGTATAATCGGCAGCATTTGGTTCCTTATGGGCTCTGTCGGGTCGGGTATGTCGGGTTTAGGGCTTACTTGCAGTTTATGACTGAAGAGCTTATAAGAGTATAACAGGTCACTAATCTTTAAAGATGTGTTTGATATTCTGAAGCGGAATTTTCTCCTTTGACCTCTTGTGTGAAACACCACCAGACTTTTTTAATGTCATTTTCAGTCTTTCCGGCAACCAAAATAGCATGAATCGGTGTTATGCAAAGTGGCTTAATGAAAACGAGCTTTCTAGCATATACTCAGTGATGATGATGAATATGTTCAGTGATGAGCACTTTAAAACTGAACATAAGCTCTCATTAGCTCAAATGTAATAAACTCCATAAGTCATTTGACCTTGGACCCTATAAGAATCAAAGAAACCCAAGCGATCTATAATAGGGGGGGGCAATATGATAATATTTTACTAGGTGTCGCTAGGTCAGGTTTCGGGGGGCTGAATAAACTAATTCAACTAGTTAACTAGTTTAAATCATATATAGTTTATTTTCATTTATTCTTCATTACTGTGCCTTTGTGCCATGGCATCTCCGACATCACATTTTACTGTAACAGCTTTCAGTTAAAATGAATCCTTAATTTAATTGAATTCAACTGAGAAAACATTTTTGTCACTATGGTCATAATATTTTCTCACCTGGCTTACAGACATGCCTATAGAACAAAAACAGTCTCTTTCTGATTGCACAAACTGAGACTGAACTCATCTATAATCCGTATATTTAAATAATATATTTAGAACATTGCAACTTATGTAAGACAGAGGAGCACTGCTTAACTAAAGAGAGACAGATCTACTGTGTGCCAGTTTGACAATACCCCAGACTACCCTAATTCATACCCCAGACTACCCTAATTCATACCCCAGACTACCCTAATTATTATTATACATTGATTATTATTATTATTATTAGTAGTAGTAGTAGTAGTAGTAGTAATAGTAGTAGTAGTATTAGTAGTAGTAGTAATAGTAGTAGTAGTAGTAGTATTAGTAGTATTATGGTGTTTTTAGATGTGGTACTACAGGTTCTATTTAGTCTGTTCCTACATTTTAAATCTCAGATAAACTAAAGATTGTGATGCTTATTGTGTATCGTGTAAGAGTATTGTGATGGGTTATTTTTTCATATCACTCAGGCCTAACCTGTTCTATAAGGTCCTCTCTCTGGAGTGTGCCTTCATAATGAAATAAACTTTTTTAATTGAAAAAATCTTCCTAAGGCTAGATATTTTTAAGTATGCAAATATATGCATATTTAACTAGACAAGGTCTCATTTGCATTCTAAATGCATTTTTACCCCAAAGAACTGGATCCTCCTTGACAGAGTCTGGAACCACCTTGTTTGCATACATGTCACTGAAGTAAAGCTCACCACCATCCTAAGACATGGACAGAAACGAAACAGAATGAAATCAAACAGGGGGCTTGTATTCTTTTGTACACTGTAGCAAGAAGGGAAAAGGGGTCATATTCTCACCTTCAGCACCTTGTAAGCTTCACTTAGAACAGATCTCTTGTCTGGACACAGGCATAGGACACAGTTTGATCTGCACACAGGAGGTATGTTGTAACACTTTAGGTACAAGTCCATCTGATAAAGTTATAAAGTTACAAAGTAGAGAGCAGGCCAGATGAATTCAGCTGTAAAGCACAGAACATGCCTGGTTAATGTTACAGGGTGACAGATTACCATAAACAATACTTACATACAAAGACACTAAACTACTTACAGTTCTTCTTACTGAGTTTCAGTAAAGTTTCCCTCCTCATGATTTTTATTATAAAGTCAGTTTTATTGTACACCCATCAGCCATGACATTAAAACCACCTCCTGGTATCTACACTCACTGTCCAGTTTATCAGCTCCACTTACCACGCAGGAGTACAGACCGTAGTCCATCTGATTCTCTGTATATTTTGTTACTCTGTTCTTCAATGGTCAGGACCCCCACAAGACCCCCACAAAGCAGGTATTATGTGGGTGGTGGATCACTCTCAACACTGCAGTCACACTGATGTGGTGGTGGTGTGTTAGTGTGTGTGGTGCTGGTGTGAGTGGATCAGTGTTTAAACACTGTGTCCACTCAATTGCTGGTCCACCTTGTAGATGTACAGTCAGAGATGATAGCTCATCTGATGTTGTACAGTTTGTGTTGGTCATTCTCTAGTCCTTCATCAGTGGTCACGGGACGCTGCCCACAGGATGCTGTTGGGTGGATAGTTTCGGTTGGTCGATTATTCTCAGTCCAGCAGTGACACTGAGGTGTTTCCAGCAGCACTGCTGTGTCTGGTCCACTCACACCAGCACAACACACACTAACACATCACCACCACATCAGTGTCACTGCAGTGTTGAGAGTGATCCACGCCCCATATAATACCTGCTTTGTGGGGGTCCTGTGGGGGTCCTGACCATTGAAGAACAGAGTAACAAAATATACAGAGAATCAGATGGACTACGGTCTGTACTCCTGCGTGGTAAGTGGAGCTGATAAACTGGACAGTGAGTGTAGATACAAGGAGGTGGTTTTAATGTCATGGCTGATGGGTGTACAATAAAACTGACTTTATAATAAAAATCATGAGGAGGGAAACTTTACTGAAACTCAGTAAGAAGTCTTGTGGGGGTCCTGATGACTGAACAACAAGAATAATAGGGGGTTAACAAAGTATGCAGAGAAACAGTAATTGTAGAAGTACAAGGTGCACCAATGTGGTAAGTGGAGCTGATAAAATGGACGATGAGTGTAGATATATAGAGGTGTGTATCTATGTACAGCCTGAGGGAGAGAGGGTCAGCACAGTGATGGCGGCACCATCAGTAAATATAATCATATAATGTATATAGTTAAGTATATATAATATTTTATGTATATAATACTGTTAATACATGTAGAATTAAGTGCTTGTAAATTGTGTGCATGTGTGTGTAATAGGCTAATGTATGTTAAATGCTTTGGCAACACTGTCATGTGATACGGTCATGCCAATAAAGTTGAACTGAACTGAAACGAAACAGTGAGGTGGTCATAATGTTTTGACTGATCGGTGTAAAGTCTCAGCAATTTATTTGAGTTTTTGACCAGAAAGATCAGATTTAGCCCAATAAACAACATCCCTATGACGTCTGGTGTTTGGTGGGCTAGGTTTACTCATTCACATGTGTGCATAAATTTCACATTAATAAAAGATACTAAATAAGCAGGATACGCACACGACCACATCCATAGAGTTGTTCTGGATTCCTGCTTCACTGAGCTTCTCCATGTATCCTTCAACAAACGCAGTGTTTGGCTTGGCATAACCAAACTTCTCCTGGTGGTACTGGATATATTTCCTTGATACTTGTATCTGTTGAAAGAGCAAAGGTGGAGAGTCTTGTAAAAGTCATGAACAGTGGTTTTGCTACTGATTCCATCTAACCTGATACGCAGCATTACTCTTCACCTGTTTATTGCTCTTTATACTATTTGCTATTACTATTTTGTTCATTTTTAAAGTTAAACGAAGTAAACATAATCTCTGTAGCAAACAGATCTTTATTTTAATGTACAGTTACTTTACATTTAACCTAATAATGATGTAATAGTTGAAAAGTAAAAATGGACATTTTTGGCCACAATCACTACTAGTACGTCTGGACAAAAAAAGAAGCAGAATTTGATGATGAGAACACCTTGCCCACTGGATTTACAATGCTTTTGAGACAACGTGCCAGCCAGTGGCCCAGGAAACATTGCACATCCACATGAACAAAAGGATTTCAGTAAATATCAGCAAACTACGGGAGCAAATGCGACTGAAAACCTGAGAAAAGGTGAAAGCTGAGGCTTTTGGAATAGCCCTCAAAGTCACCAAAAATTTGCTGGTAGATCTAAAACATGATGTAAATCCAAATGGCCCAAAACGGCCCAAGAGGTCATATGAGGGCTTTGAACGTTCCACCAGGAAAAGTAAGTGAAAATTCATAAAACTAGATAAGAATGATTCTTGGCTGGCTACAAAAAAAATTGCAAACCTTGGCTTGGAGGTGTTCCAACTTATGCACATCTCACAATCTATTGTCAAATATAAAGTAACTGTGCGTTAACATTTATAAATGTTTCATTTTTAAGTAGTTTGCTGGTTGTACCTTTATTTACGTTAAAAATCAATCGCCAGGGGTGCCCAAACTTTTGCACACAGCCGTTTAATTACACGGTTTCTAACCAATTCAATTAAGTGCGTTAGTGAACGCTAAAACTTTATCAGAGCCAACAAAGATAAAAACACATCAGGGTTTTGCTTAGTTTGGCTGCATGCACAGGACTGACCATTTTCCAGTAAAGCTCAGCCTGAGGTAGAACACAGCGTACAGCAAAAACACACACGCTCTTTGTGTCCAGGTGTAATCGCAATCTGTTCTACCTACTATAAAAAAAGAGGTGGGTAATGGGTTTAGGTACCAGTTCCTCTGTCATGTCAATACCAGTGACATGACCATCTTCTCCAACCAGTTTGCTGAGAAGGTAGCAGTCCCTGCCCGATCCACTACCCAAATCCAGGACCGAACACCCCTTCAGTTTCTCAG
This sequence comes from Semaprochilodus insignis, assembly GCA_034552555.1. Lineage (NCBI taxonomy): Eukaryota > Metazoa > Chordata > Actinopteri > Characiformes > Prochilodontidae > Semaprochilodus > Semaprochilodus insignis. The sequence goes on from CM067488.1 coordinate 344,059, forward strand.
GAATCACCATGCCACAACCAAAGAACCTGAAATGGAAGAGGAAACTCTGAGATGCACAGATTGTGGTTTCTTCTTGAAGTCACTCAAACAGATGTGCAGGATGGCCATATGTTTTGTAAGCTATCTGTACAGAATTCACCCTCACCTTTTGCACACATCTGGATGGACTTGTTGGAGGGCTTCATGGGCACTCTTACGTGTGGCCAGGCGAGAGGGGACCGGGCAAGCGGCGCTGGTCTGCAAATCCTCTCCAGTCTCCAGAGAACTGTAATATTTCTACACAAATGGAAAACAGCTATAACAGCTATGACCCAGCTCCAGGCTTTGCTGAGCAAAGATGAGTGTGGACACTGCCCCCAAAAAAACATATATATATACACTGTGGCCCAGTCAGGGGAGGGGCCGAGCACACTGACCAGGAAGACCTCAACGAGACCCAAAGACACACACACACAAACACCCAGCGCGAGTCAACCAGTGTACTTTATTTACGTAAAACTGAAATGAACAACCCAAAGGCAACTTAAATATGAAGCTTGATTTATATATATATATATATATATATAAAAGCTCACTGGATGAAAAAAAATAGTTACCTGTGACTGTAGCATGTAACACTTCCACAAGCATGAACAACAGATGTGATTCAATTTGGCATGATGATGATGATGGCCAGATTTGGTGGATCCCTGGCACAATTCCAAGGAGAATTCCCTGTAGACTGGGATTTTAGCCACTGCTGGTAGACCCGTATGACCGTACGTTTCCATACACCTGCAGATTCAGCTACTTCCTTCACACTACGGTCTTTGGCACGCCCAAATGCAGGCACTACTTTTAGCCAATCATTAACATCTGCTCTGGAGCCATTTCCACACATGGAACGAGACATTCCCTGCACCGTACCACCTCTTCTCAATCTACGAATCCCGTCACTCACACCCTGCAGGTATTTACAGCCCCAGCATCCTCGTGCAGCGCCATCAGCAGAGGTGGTACAGTGCAGTTAATATCTTGCTTGATGTGTAGACATTTGGGCGTGCCAAAGGCCATAGTGTGAAGGACGTAGCTGAATCTGCAGGTGTATGGAAGCGTACGGTCATACAGGTCTACCAGGAGTGACACAAATCTCAGTCTACAGGGAATTCTCCTCAGAATTGTGCCAGGGAAGGCATCCACCAAATCTTTTGATGCAAGAGTGTCTGAACGTTTATGTGGCCTACATCCAGAAACTTGGTCAGTCCATGCCAAATCCAAACACAGCTGTTACTGGTGCTCGTGCAGGTATTACAGGTTATTAGGTGACTCATTTTTTGGGCACAATGAACAATAGCCAATCATAGCAGAGGTTATTAACATATTTGAGTCACAAAGGCATAATAACAAAAACAGGTGGTCTAATTTGTAGAGATAAATAGAAAATGATCATGTACTGTAAATAATTATTGTTGGTACATAAACCCGCACAAACATCATTAGTGGACCTTTATTATAGGAAGAACTGAAACAAGAGACACATATAAAACCAGTAAACTGTTTATACACGTTTATTTAATTATTAAATGGCCTGTAATTCAGCTAAACTGAGCCGAATCTGATAATATTCAGTGTTTACGTAGTAACTACAGAAGATTTGTCACAGTGCCCCTGTGTTATTGTGTTATGGTGGCTGAAGTTGGTTTCTTATTCGCCTTTCCCGTTCCACCTTAAATGGGGCAGCAGTTACATTCTATAGCCTATAGATGGCGTATATTTATATTTTAACACAGCAAATGCCTTTTGTGAATAAGACCAGCAGTATTTTCCTCCAATAAAGAAGAAAAACACAGCGAGTGTCCAAGCTTAAAATACGTACAATGTCGAAGTTTTACAGAGACATGTCCTCAACCCACACATGCTTCATATATTACAATAAAATAATAACTAAAGAATGTGTGGGCAAATTGCACTTTTGTTTAATTTCATGGGACTAATGATCCTAAAAATGCATCAAAAATCTATATCTATCAAATTCCTGAAGAAGAAGAAGAATTTTTACTGTAGAACTTTTCTATAATCATCCTGTGAACACGGCATGTTTGACGATATATTGTATCGGACACACTGTACTTTTGTGGTACTTCGTAGCACTATATGTTCTTATCCTCTCAAAATGTCTTTTAACTGACTATCAAATTCATGAACAATTGAACATGTAATGAACATGTCCAATTTTTCCATAATCATCCTGTGAACAAGCCATGGTAGGTGATAAAATGTGTGCGTATTGTACTTTTGTAGGATTTCATAGGACTTTACCTGCTGATTCTCAAAACGTCTCAAAAATCTGACATTAGGTTTCACTCACTGACTAACCGACTATTAAAATCCTGAAGAAGAAAAAAATTACTGCAGAACTTTTCTATAATCATCCTGTGAACATATGATATGTATGAATTTGTCGGCATATTGTACTTTGTCTTCATTTCTAGAGCTTCATCAGTTTCACACTGTTTGTTTTGTATTATAACCAAATGCACATGAGGCTCAAGAATTCAGATTATGCAAATTGTTTTTTCTGCTGAATCATCTCCCCACTTTTAAAGCAGGTCATAAAAAGTGTTTGTAATACATTAAATTTTATTGCAGACTTTTTTATTCTGACCCTGTGATCACAGCAAGTAAGGGTATTTAGTCTGGGGGCAAATTAGACTTATTTGCTAAGTCTTTATCTGCTTATTGTCAGATTTAACAATTATATATACTACGTTGCTGAACCTGGACCTGACCAACCCACAGGCTTGTATGGTAGGCACTAGGCATGATGGGTGCATCACTTCAGCCACCTCTCTTCTTACCCTGATGCGCCCATCACTCTGGAACAGGGTAAATCTGGACTCATCAGACCACATGACCTTTTTCCCATTGCTCCAGAGTCCAGTCTTTATGCTCCCTAGCAAATTGAAGCTGTTTTTGCCGGTTAGCCTCACTGACAGGTGGTTTTCTTAAGGCTACACAGCTGTTTAGTCCAAATGCCTTGAGTTCCCTCCACATTGTGCGTGTGGAGATGCTCTTACTTTCATTATTAAACAGATCCCTGAGTTCTACTGCTGTTTCTCTACGATTTGATTTCACTAAATCGCCGATCACGATCATTCAAGATTTTTTTCCGACCACATTCCTTCCTCGAAGATGATGTTTCCCCACCGTGCTTTGCGTTGGACAGTTCTTAACCCGAGTTTAGTAGTAGCATCTTAGATGTTTTCTCTGCTTGATGCATGCCAATAATTTGACCCTTCTGAAACAGATTAACATCTTTTCCACGACCACAGGATGTGTCTTTTGACATGGTTGTTTAACAAATGAGAAGCTACTCACTGCATCAGAGTCATTTTTTTCTATGTCCTCAAAAACCTATGGACCACATATATGCCCTGTATAAACATATATAAACATGAAGACATGAAGACACCAATCAAGAAACACTACAGCAGGCACAACATCATCCATGTTTGAAACGATAATTCCTGAACAGTTATGTGCAAAAGTTTGGGCATCTTTGGCCATATATGTTGCTGATATTTTAAGTGAAAGAAAATGAAGACCACATGTGCAGGCAGGAAAATAATTGTCATTATGAATTGTCTGCTGAAGATAATTCCAGAACATAATTTTCTATACACTCTATATTACTGCGCTTCATTTTACTTGCTTTACTTGTGAAATCAATATACGTATTAAAAATTAAAACAACTTTTTTCAGTGCTAAAAACTTTAAGCAGGGGTTTGAATAATATGCAAATATCATTTACCTTCCCTGTGTGCATCAATGAATACATGGATAAACTGTTCACAAAATATTTTATTTGCATGACTATCTATACAACTATAATATGTTTTGGTCAATTTGTGAAATACAAGTAAAAAATGATGTTTTTAATTAATATGGTGATATGTCTTAATTGAAACCAAAAGCCAAAATTTCCATTTGTCATAAGGATACAAGCACTTCTACTTGAATCTGTTTAAAGACTTGTTTTATGTTTTACCTCGTGTGCGCTATTATTCAATGCTACAGAAGTATAATACATAGGTGAAAGTAGTTATTGTATGAAGTTAAAAGTTAAGTTCTTTAATAATAACAACAGGTAGAGAGCCCACAAATAATTCTTTATTCAAATGTATAAAATAACCCTTATAATAACCATGTGTACAAAAGGTGTCTACACATATTCTAACACACCATGTGGAATGCTGAACTGTGCGAAACGTGTAAAACTTGTGAAACCTGAACAACAGATTCTTGAGACGTTTCGAGCATTATATATGCCAGAATTAGTCTATGTGAAATAAGCAGAAAACTCAGTCTATAGCCCGACATGCCATGTTGACAAGATCACAACATAAGTACTACAATCAAATACTATTCAGGATTTTTACAGTCTATTGTAGTGTTTTAAATGTGAGAGTTACTTTAATGGAGCTTCTATAGACAACAAAAGACAATTTATTAAATTAGTTCACCCCTTACAAGAGCCATTACATGGCAAGAGAGATACTATGCCAGTAAAGATGTGGAAGGCCAGAAGTTACAGGCCCATAGTGGAAAAATGAACTAGATCACCAGGGTACACCCTTTCTTTAAAAGATCACCATGGACATTATTGATCACAGAAAGTCAGATGGCATTGTATCGGGCAATCCACACACAAGTAAGTGACCTCTGCCAGCTTCACAAAAAAAAAAGAAAAATAGATTTCCAGCAGCAGCACAAGCAGAGGCCTTACCCATTCTAGGACTTGCTATGTACAAGCCAGTTTAACTTTACTGTATTCCCTGTTTAGAAGTGCAGGTGATATGGCATTTGGATAATCCGGATGAAATCAGAATAACATCAGTAAACAACAAGTATGTTTGTCTACTCTTGCCCGAAGATCTGATCATGTTCTTCCTTTGGGTTTTAGAGATCCTATGCCTAGAATCTGGCAAAAAATATTTCATTTTCAGAAGATAATGAAAAAAACAGAAAGGTGCATCAACAGTGAAATGTTCACTTCATCAGAATTTTGATCATTATTTGTGTTTAACCTGAGAATCAGGTGACAAAGCTTTATGAAAGCAAAAAGGCGTAATATGCCAACACATTCCTACCATGCCATGTTCACAGAATGAATATAAAAATTCTACAGTAAAAATTCTTCTTCTTAAGAAATTTGATAGTCGGTTAGATAGTGAATGAAACCTAAATGTCAGGTTTCTGAGATGTTCTGCAGGTCAGGAGATAAAGTCCTATAAAATATGACAAAAGTTTTGTTTGTCCAACACATTCTATCGCCAATCACGGCATATTAACAGGATGCTAAAAATCAATTTACAGTAAAAATTCTCCTTTTTCTGAGAATTTGATAGTCAGTCATTTAGTGACTGAAACCTGACTGTTAGATTTCTGAGGATCAGGAGATAAGGTCCTATGAAATACCGTAAAAGTACAGTGTGTCCGATACATTCTATCGTCAAACATGCCGTGTTCACAGGATGATTATAGAAAAGTTCTACAGTAAAAAATCTTCTTCTTCAGGAATTTGATATTAGTGAATGAAACCTGACTATCAGATTTTTGAGACGTTTTGAGAATCAGGAGATAAAGCCCTATGAAATATGACAAAATTACAATACGCACAACACAGTCTGTCACCTACGATGCCATGTGTACAGGATGATTATAGAAAAACTCCACAGTAAAAATTCTCCTTCTTCAGGAATTCGACAGTCAGTTAGTTATTGATTGAAACCTGATTGTCAGATTTTTGAGATGTTTTCATGATCAAGAGATAAAGTCCTATGAAATACGACAAAAAGTAGAATGCCCTCACTCTTTAGTTACTCTTCTTTATCTTAATTTTAAATCTATGAAACACGCGTGGATCGAGGACATAAATCTTTCACATTGTACATATTTTAAGCTTTGACTGTCACTTTTTTCCTTTTTATTCAAGGGATTTACTCTTCTTATCCACAAACAGCATTTGCTGTGTTAAAAAGCGCCATCTACAGGCGACATAATGCAACTGCTGCACCATTTAAGGTGGAACGGGAAACGCGAATAAGAAACTGGCGAATTAGGAACCAACTTCAGCCTCGTACTTTTCCCTCAGTCCAGTGTTCAGCTACCCTGATCACCTCAGGTGCTAATGCGGGACAGGGCAGACTCCAGAGCTAGAGCAGCCAGTCAGCCAGTGCCACTACTCACCTGTACATCCTTGTGCACACCGCAGGCCATGGCCACGGTCAGGACAGGACAGGACCTCTGAGGTGGATGGGTGCGGGCTGATGTTGTGTGTTCACGCTGTTGTGTTCTGGCAGCGTGTTTCTCCGCCCCGTACTGAACTTTCTCCTTCCACAGGCAGTGAAACACTGCAAACAAGCCTCAGAGACAAACGCAGGCGGGTTCAACCAGCACGCTTCTGTCTCGGTCTGCGGTTAAAGACGAGCACTAGAAACAGACACACAATACTTACAGAAGGGTTTCGAGTGACGTTTCGTCCAACTTTGACGTGTAAGAAACTTCCTTTCCACAATATCTCCCACCTGTACTCAGAGAACACCGCTAACCCTACCACAGGAGGCGGGGCCTGACGGAATAGGGCTGGGACAACAAAGTCCAACCACAGGAGCAGTAACAAACACGGTGCGGCACTCGCCGCCTACCACAAGGTGGCAGTAAAGGCATTTACAGAATACCGTCTACCTTTCCTTCACTTCAGTGTCCTGTGTGAGTCTGTAATACTCTCCATTCAAAGCCCATATATACAGTATGCGTTCAACCTCTCTTCATGTATTTGCCATACTGACTACGCGAACTGTGGATCTGTCTGTCTGTCTATGCATTGGTCTGCCTGTCTATTGATCTGTCTGTCTCTCTGTCTGTCTATCAATTTGTCTGAATGTCTTTCTGTCTATCTATCTATTTATCTGTCTGTCTGTCTGTCCGTCCGTCCATCCGTCTGTCTGTCTATGCATTGGTCTGCCTGTCTATTGATCTGTCTGTCTGTCTGTCTGTCTATCTATCCGTCCATCCATCCATCCATCCATCCATCCATCCATCCAGGGTACAAGGCGGGGCAGCTTTTTGGACACAGGTAAGGAAAGTTGCTCTCTAGCTGGAGTATTGGAGACCACTGGTCTAATGCATGTGATCACACATGTATAGGTTTACTAGGTTCTGCCAGGTGGGCTATCCAGGCCAAATAACATAGACTTAATACTTCATTCTTAGATGGTATGAAAACTGATCTTTGCTTATTCTCTCCACAGCAGAATTACTGAGGTTACTACATTCCTTTTCTGGCACGTTCCACCATCTACAGACTTAATGTATGTATTTAATTCAAACTGCATGAAATTTTAATTAAGACCGATTAAAGCCTGAAAAAACCTATATACTAAGTGATACTGAGGCAGTCTGGGTGATGAGGTGACTATATTCTCCCTATTTCCACACAGGGAATTTCCAAACCTTAGTGGTGCATGAGAGGTCAACTGAGACATCTGAATCACCATCCGTGTACTCCTGGAAGAAGAACAAGCCGAGCAGCACAATGGGGTTAGTAAGAGGGTGTCTTGGCGTAGTTAGGGGACTGTACTATGAGGAAATGCCTGATCGACTGTGATGAATACGGACGTTTGTGAGGGTGTATGTGGGTTTGGTGTGTTTGCGTATGCCTGGAACACACTTCCCACAGTGTTCTTCTCCACATTAAGCCAAATCAGTCAGCTGTGACCCCCCTCATGCCCTCAGTATCCTGGGTCACTTTCAAAACAATAGGCCGTACTCAGCTTTAAGGGTGGGCTGAGCATGTCTCGTTTCACCTCCCTGTAAGTAAATAGCTGTGGGAGTTTAGAAAGACCTTTTAAACCTGCTTGACCTGATAGTTATTTGATAAAAGTGTTCTTGTTTATTAATCTGATATGTGTTCTATCTCACTCTGTTTGAGTAACTGTGATTGAAAAGGAAAGGAATGCATTGTATTCGAACTGCTTATAGCAATACATTTCATACATCGGATAGTACTGTTATACTGAGTTACTGACCGTGTAAACGTCATATAGACTGAGAGAGTAAAGTACCTATCACTATTAATGTAGTAGAGATCTCCCTTCATTTATTTCATTTCTAGATAAAAAAGGCCATTATGAACACGTAGATATTTTTTCCAGAGTTGGGTACGTTGTGAGACATGCGAATGACATGGTGAGACATGCGAATGATTCAAGTTTCACGGTCAGCCATGCATGTACCTGACTGACCCAACAGTCACTAACAATCCTGTTAGTGCCAGCACCATTGGCAGACGGCTGCACGACGCAGGACTACATGCACGCAGACCGTTGCGACGACTGCCCTTAACACCACATCAGCATCACCAAAAACTGCAATGGTGTCGTGCCAGACTGTCATGGAGAATGGCAGCGGGTCACCTTCAGTGTCGAGTCCTGCTTTATTCTTGGTGGAGATGACCAACAAATCCATGTGTGGAGGCACCGTGGTCAGTGCCAGGATGAACGGTTTGTTGTCATGTGTCACATGTCCAGAATATATATATATATACATACAGCTCTGGAAAAATTGAAGAGACCACCTCAAAATGACCAGTGTCTCTAGTTGTACAGGTTCTGGGTTTGTGTTGGACCAAAATGAGCAGTTCTGTTTGATTCTATACCCTACTGGAAACACGTCTCCCAAATTCCAGATCAGATATTGTAGTTTAGATCTGTTTATTTAGGAAATCGCTAAAGGCGCCTCCAGTTTTTTGAACCATGCTCGCTGTGCATTTCACCCCAGCCACCGCTCGCCAGTCTCTCTGCAGGTCACTTGAGGTCATCTTACGGTGGTTAAGTGACATTTGAATGAGGTGGCGCTCATCACGGTCAGTAGAGAGGGGTTTTGGCCCTCTGCCAGTCTGTAGCTGTGTTGTCCTGTGTGCTTGCTGCTTGACCTTGTTCTTATGAACCAGACGCTCACTGTATCTGCCAGTAAAGCTAGAACCCAACCTTCTGTTCCTCACTAAGAACCTGCTGTACATGTGGAGATGCTGATTTAAGAAGAAACTGGAGTGGGCTCTTATTTATTTCCCGAGCTGTATATATATATATAGTACTATATCTATAGTACTTCTAAAAAATATATATAGATATTACGGACTAATTAATATGTCGTCTTATGTATTCATATGTAATCTTTATTGCAATATTTTATAACAAGAGTAGGTTTATGATTTAGAATTGAGAATGTAATTGAATAACAGCATAACACAACAACATTGTGCTGTTTACCAAACGCACCACTGTTACAGACAGTATAACTGGCATGGTTCAAGAGCCAGAGCTCTGCTACTGGAATCACTGGTTCTTTGTACTGAATCCGTAACCCACTGCAGGCCGTGACATCAAAGCTAGCATTTTCTGTAGTTCTTCATCCCCTCTGTCTGTGTTCCCTGACAAGCGAACAGTTGTCATGCACCGGAGCTTGACCTCGGTCTTGGTCTTGGACTTATTTGTTTAATTTCTGTTCCTTTTTTTCTGTAGTCAAGGCGAGCATGGGGTTATTGTCAGTTCAAGCCTAACAAACACGTACTGTACGCCGGGGAGAGTTCACTGCCAGACCAAAGGTTATGAGAAGTTTAAGGAAAGGGTAATCATTGGAAGATCAAATAAAGTGGAAGCTGGGGGGGGGCTGGGGGTGGTGTACGTGTGACACAGACAGCCTTTTCCTCAGCAAACAAAACCACACTGTTCAGCGTACGCACGCACACATGTGCACCACACCACACTCGTTTAACCCCCGCACCCCTTTGAACTCTGTAAGACCGCCTAGTTAAAAGCAAGCTCTCTCAAGGTTAGCTATTTCCCGTAGAGTGCGAGAACAATGCAGGTTGGAACAGCTTCGGCCCCCGCTGGGCTGACTCACTGTAGATACAGATGCTCCGTGTGATGCACATCAAGGAGATGAAACGATATAACTGGGAAAAAAACAACATGGTCCCTCTAGATGAGTTCTGTCCTTCTTCCTTTCCTTTTTACTTCCATCATCTTCACCCTTCACTCCTAAGAGTTCAGTGCCAAACGGAACCTAAAGTGTTCTTCAGAGAGAGGACATAGCAGAACCATTTATGTGAATCTAACAAAGGAGTTTCCCATGCATCCAAGTCAGGAACCATTTGGGAACCTTCATTATACTTTCATAGAGCCTTTACATTACATTCTTATATATAAGGGAGCAAGCGTTCTCTGTGCAGTGCCATAGAAGAATCACTTGCCTTTGGTTCCCTTCAGTGATTTGTGTAAGTTTGAAGAACCTCCACACGATATTTAAGTTCTAGGAAAGACCCTTTAATCGGTACAGAACCTTTAGATTAAGCCTTCAAAAGATTCTTCACACACATACTGTATATCTGTTTTTCAAACATGGTTCTTTGGAGAACTGAAAGTGGCTCTTCTGTGGTATCAGTCAAAGAACTGTTAGTTTCGCCCGTTTTTTTTATGAGTACAATGATGCCAGAAAGGGTTCTTTGCACAATCCCGTAAAAGAACCACTTTCCCTTAAAGCCTTTCAATCGATGGTTCTTAGGTAGGCAATTTTTGTGTGAGTGTGAAGAACCTTTGTAACATTTAAAGAATAGATTAACGCATAAATTAAATGAAAGCTTATAGGAAAGAACCTTCACACTTCACAAACTGACATGGTTCTTCAGGGAACTAAAGGTTGTTCCTCAATGTCCATTTTTGGCACCTTTTTCAGTGCATATGGACACCTCAGAAACAAAATGGTTCTTCACAGACTCTTGCATAGTTCTCTAGAGAAGCAAGTGGGTCTTCTAAAATTCCACAGAACTCTTTCTGGCACCAGTGCGTTCGTCAGTGTATGCGGCTGGTCCATTTTTGACAATGTGATGTGTGTATTGGCAGAAACTTTTCTAGGAAAACCTTTTGAATTAAGAGAGAACCTTTATTTTAGTTGAGTCTTCTGAAGACTTTGAAACGTTCTTCACACTTCCAAATCTCTTGTTCAAATATGGTTCTTCAGGGAACCAGAAGTTGTTCTTCAATGGTATTGCTTAAAGAAAACTTTGTGGGACCTCTTGTTAAATGGACCTCGTGTAAATGGACCCTTCATATACAAAAATGGCTCTTCAGAGAACCATCCTTTGTGTGCTTCGCAAGGGAAACAAGCATGGTTCTTCCTGCCCCCAGTATGCTTAATAGTGCATGTGGTTGGTCCATTTTTACACCTTTTTCAAAATTTTAAGAACCTCTATATAATGTCACTGTTGGACCAAAACCTTACATTGCTTGTTTTTGCTTGTTGGTTTGTTCGTTTGTTTATTTGTTTGTTTGTACCTAATTTAAACATCCCGCTTGCCTTTAGCATTGTGTCAAAATGACATGATGAATGGACTAATACACATATCGTGAAAAGAATAGTTGCACAAATAGCTGCACCCAGAAGGAATCAACCAACAGCAATGAAACTTGGTGGGTAGGTTTGACATTATGAGACATGCAAATGATTCAAGTTTCACACTCAATGGAACGGATCTTATTGCTGTACCTGAGTGACCCAATAGCCTGAGTGTACCTGAGTGACCTAACAGCCACAATTGCAGACATTCAGTGAGGAGTGATGCCCTCCACGAGTCATCCTGTTAGTGCCAGCACCATTGGCAGACAGCTGCACGATGCAGGACTACATGCACGCAGACCGTTACGATGAATGCACTTAGCACCACGTCAATGTCACCAAAGACTGCAATAGTGTTGTGCCAGACTGTCATGGAGTGACTCAGAACAGCAGCAGGTCATCTTCAGTGGCATGTCCCGCTTTTCTCTTGGTGGAGACGACCAACGAATCCATGTGTGGAGGCAC
>CM067488.1:356097-398890 GCA_034552555.1 Semaprochilodus insignis
GTCACACGTCCAGAAGGCCTGGTGTCACTCCACCTCCACCCCTACCGCACCATCTGCAGGAACTGTGTGAGGATGTTCAAGCTGCATGGGATGGATTATCACAGGACACCATTAGGAACCTCTACAGCTCCATGCTGAGATGTATGCATGTTGCATTAGCAAACACAGTGGCCCGACGCCATACTGAGAGACTCTACTTCTGTATGTGTAGCTCAATAAATATTGATCATATCAGTCTAAATTTATCATCAGTTATTGATCCTGGTAACCTTCATCTTCCTTCCCAATAGCACTGCAATCCCACACCTCCTTCTGGGTGCAGTTATGTTTTTGACAATGAGTGTAAAAATAGAGTGTGAAATGACTTGCAACCGAATTCTTTTACATTGACTTCCATTGAACAGTAAGAACGTTTCCTCCTTCTCCTGCAAACTTGGGAGTTTTTTTCCAGTAGCAACAATAACGTTAAGGTTCTACACCAATTATTTTTTCCCCTCTCTCTTTCCATCCATATCCTCCCTCTCCCATAAGCTGCCATACATCTGATATATTCCCATCATTTACATAGACATAACTGGGTCGCATGAGGTGCCTTTTATGGCTTGGGGTATTTGATCAAACATGGAATATGCATGATGTGGTTTATGCATGATCTGATCTCTTCTTTTTCTTTTTTTTCTTGTTCGTTTTCCTTTTTTTTAAATAAAAAATACACATGAATTTCAAAACAGGCCAGGCCACATGGTGAGGTAAGTGTTTAGGGGAACCTACACTGTTTCATCACAGTCCGTGCATCATTCCAAGACAACGGCAAGGAAAAACAGCCTATGCTGTAAAGACGATAAGGAAGTTGGAAATGGGGAAACAGCCTGTTTTTCGCTTTCCAAAGAGCACAGATGCGCAGCCGAGAAGTCCTGGGCTTAAGGTTACTGTGACTTTTTGGGTGTGTGCCTCGAGGACGTGGACCTGAAAGAGAGCCAGGCAGCCATAATCCGGTAGAGCAGCTCGCGGGGCCATAAATCACATGTATGATTTCGAATTTCCCACTTAAGCGCAAGGGTCATTAGCTATCATCAGCCAAGCGGGCCGTGCTTTATATGTATTGTTCCACATGGGCAGATTCATGCCAAGTGGGCAACTTTCTTTGATCCAACAAAAATGCACGCAAGCTCTCGTCCAATTACCAGGGAGCGGATCTGGAAAAGAGACTCAGCAGGAACATGGGGCGCGTGTCCTCCGCCCGCTGGATGCTGCTTTAGCAACTCGCCCCGCAGTGGCGAGTTCAGAGAGAGCCAACAGCAATCATGAGTGCAGTGAACGAGCACTCGGGTTTGGCTCATTTTATCAATCACAGGGTTGCAGGAGGAGATAAAGCGTCTTTTCCGAGTATGTTTATATGCCTCTAAAAGCTTTATGCCTTTCATAAGTCATGGTTATTGAGGTCTGAAACTGCTTTAACAGGAAGTTAATCCTGTCAGCGCGCACATTTCTTCCTCCCCCGATCCCCCAGCCTCCCCACCCCACCAACCCCACTTTCTGAGACACAAAAAGGAAGCCATACATGATATGACCCAGTTTCACGGCAAAATATGAAAGAAAGATTAGATTCCAAAACAAGCCTTTCATGGTTCCGCATGCTTGGGGTGAGCGAGGCATTGCTGAGATCACTCAAAGGCACCTGAACGACACTCTACAAGGCGTTTTGTGTGATCATGTGCCACTAACGTTATGTGTTTTCAGTCTTTGTGGGCTGTTTTCGGGGATGGATTTGCGCTGGTGTGCATGAGAGATGTAAGAGAATATGAGAGAGAGAAAGAGAGAGAACGAGAGAGAGAACATAAATAAAAGAATAGAACCGCTTCCTTTGCTACGGTTCCAGAGAAGAAGCAGCAGCGTACCTTTAGGCCCCGGGCTGCTTGCTCTCTCTTGCAGAGTGTCCCTTTCTTCCAGGTTTCCACTTTACAGGTCACTGATCTATCTTGATGCTGACCCCAGCAAAGCACGGGGCCATCTCTGCCCTATCACTTCCTCTCACGTCTGTGTCACGCCGACCAGCAGGAATTAAGGTCACAACACAAGGCCCGGCGGAAAAATTTAGGTCAGCAGCGAGGTTGGGTCTGGCTGAAAAACGCTTTTAGCGAAGGCCAAACATGGACTTTTAAGGGAACCGGTGCTTCCTTCACTCAGAAAGGTGGTTCTGGTTAGAATCTGAGTGCACCATGGAACTGAAGAGAACAGCATGAACAATGAAATGTAGTAGATGCTGCTAGAGCTGGAATCTAAGAATAAGAACATCTACATCTCAAAATGTGGTGTATAAGATTAAGACATCAGAATAAAACGCCACATACTTTCACTCCATGTAGGCGATGCAGCGATGCTTGAAAGCTTATGAACCCTTTGTGTGTTTAAGGTAATAGTAACTTCAGGCTCCTGTCGATGGCGTTGAGGTACGAGGATGATGGGGCTAGAAATACCTGCAGGGTGTGAGTGACGGGATTCATAGATTGGGAAGAGGTGGTACAGTGCAGTGAATGTCTCGCTCCATATATGGAAAATGGCTCCAGAGCAGATGTTAATGATTGGCTAAAAGTAGTGCCTGCATTTGGGCATGACAAAGGCCATAGTGTGAAGGAAGTAGCTGAATCTGCAGGTGTATGGAAGCGTATGGTCATACGGGTCTACCAGCAGTGGATAAAATCACAGTCTACAGGAAACTCTCCTCAGAAACGTGTCCAGTCATGTCCACTCAAATTGCAGCAGTTATTCGAGCTTGTGGAGGTATTACATGCTATTAGGTGACTAATTATTTGTCTGGTGAGCTTATTAGACTTATTAGGTTATGTATTTATTGAGGAAAGTGATCCAGAATCACATATCTGGGGGTGGCAAAAGTATGTAAACCTCTAGGATTAGGACTTAACTCGAAGGGTTCACAAACTTTCAAGCACCGCTGTATGTTTAATAGCTTCATCAGAGGGGAACATACAGGCCCTAAAGACCTTCAGAGGCTTAATAATTTTGGGGACCCAAAATATATCGTCACTGTCCAAAGAAAAACATGTATCTCCATTTCTGCTGATTTTTATTTCAATGCATCATACGAACACAGCAGCTGCTGTTTACACTGTGTGAGAATTTCATGATGAACAGTTTGGAGAAGAAGTCTGGTTCCATTGACTTACATTAACACTAAATGAGGTTTTTGCCCTCTCCTGTAAAGCTGCCATATTGGAGATACTTGTTTTTCTTTGGACAGCGATGTTATGCATGCAATTTTCTGCTTTTATTATAGTATTGTGAAGAGGTGGGTACTCACCAGCAATATGGAGCTGTCAAAATTCATAATTCAGCTTTACTAGACTCAACACAGAACAGCACACAGAAAAAGGGGAAAGAACACTGTCTGCAGACTAGCCATAGCTCTTGCTGTAAACTGACCAGGCTTCTTTTACTCACCTACAACAACCACTGCCCTGCAGAACCTAGCCCTGCCCTTCAAAATAAAAGTCCCCGCCAACAGTCTGAGCATAACAAATGCTAACATTTCTGTTTTCTTGACACTAAATGGCAGCCACCCTCCATCCAGGAGCAGCCACCCCCGTGCTTACCAGTCCCACTAGACAAAGCCTTTGAAACCTTTTGGAGGCTGTTCCATAGTGGCATCTTGGCAGGTACAGACAAGTCTGATTAATGTTTTGACTTACAAAAGGGTGAGACCAATTTTGTGAGGTAAAGGTCAAGGTCCTCTGGAAGTCCTAGACACGTTACGAACTGTCAGATCAAGTCTAACCCGGTTTCAGTTAGTGGTTAGTCAGGGCTCTTTACAGAAAGAGCCACAGTGAAACAACAACATACAGTCTATGTTTGTTCTGCAGTATATGTCTGGTACAAGCATCAGATAAACCATGTGATGTCCTTTACAAGCTTATCATGTCCATGGTTAATCTAGAATGGCCACAAAATATGTTTACATGTAAGCGGATACGCTAGTGCTCGCTAAGGGCAGAAATCACCGTTCAGATTCGTGTCGGCACATGAACTCAGAGAACATGTAGATGCTAACACTTGCAGTGAGTCCTGTATTCATAATGCTCCATAAATGCATTTATAAGGCATTACATGGCATACATAATTCCTTATAATGCCAGGCATAAGATTGTATAATAGCTGATATGATAACACTTTATAAAATAGGTGTATGTGACTTCATAATGTCAGGTATCATGACAGTAGTACAATATCTGTACATAAGAACATTGTAAACATGAACGCTATAACACATTAAAACAAGGTTCTGGTACATATGGCTGGCTTGTTTAAGAATACAGCTAACATTAGCTGCGCTTTTAAGCTAATTTAAGCCGTAAACTGTTCCTGAATTTGGCCGGGAGAGCACTTATAATGCTTTATAATGTGCAATGGACTAAACTTTGATTACTTTAATTACAGCCTATAACACCATGGCAAGTGTTATATTGCATTGCAACATGTATTGTCCACAGTGTTATTAACATAATACCTCACACGTTTGCTTCATAAAGTGGCACGTAGGTAATCCTAGGTACTTGAGAGACATTATACAAGCTTATGTCTTGTATTTTAATGTGCCATGTATAGCATATAAAACCACATACATGCATTTATAGTGCATAATACAGGACTCGTAGGAAGTGTTGCCCCTTTTTGAATAATCCATATGCACCTATATTTCACATGTGAAATGTGCAAAAACCACAAGCTTATTCACATGTGACTTTTTCCCCAGTTCTATGTTCATTAGCTTTTGCCGATACACACCATGCGCATCCCTACTGGAAATGAGAGGCGAAGAAATGAGCTCCTTCCGATTGTGCATTTTTGAACTTTATTCAAAATCTGTGCAAGTAAACACCAAAATGAATACATTTAAAAAAAATGATATCACAATAATATTCAATATGCTGCAGTCGGCCTGCTTTTTCAAAACCAAGTTCGATCTTTGAAGCGTCAAAGTAATCCATGGGTTTGCGCTGTACTGTACATGATGTGATTGTTTTTACCTGTTTGGTTTTCCTCTCGTAAAAAATAAAATAGAATAAAAACAAAATAAATATATATAGGTTTTGTTTTTTTTCATATGCACATCTGTTTCCAAAGTTCAAATACAGTATTTTGCTCAGCAGTCTATAATAAACAGACAATACATTTTACATATCGGGCTTCATGACAAAATATTTATGCTTAAGACTTTGAATTCCCCCATGTCCGGTAATACATAGGAACCTCCTCATGCATCTGCATGCAACAGGCAGCAGTGTACTGTTGAATATTCGACATAACACAACATGTTGCAGAACGGATTACTGTCGTTTTTACCAAGAGACACATGCAAAGGCAAAAGAAGGACAAAAAACAAAACGAAAAGAAGAAAAAAAAAAAAAACAACAAAAAAACAAAACAACATCCTCTAAAGTATGTACATATTCACACAGCCGGTACTGTGAAGTCGCTTTAGGAAATTTCAAAACTAAAATGCTTCTCTTTTCATCCATATAAAATAGTCTTTGATAAAGATAAACATTACGGTATGTACAGAAATATAGTTTCTAAGAGTCTTTAAGATTGAGGGGACAAAAATAGCGTGTTCAATTCCCGCAATGTTAAATGTAAGACCATACATTGTCATATGTGGGGAATGGTAATTGTACCAGAGTACTCCCTTCGTTAGTACAGCACACCCTTTAATAATAGCACATACTCTTCTGCGCGTAACTACAACACTCTTTACATCTCCTACAGGCCTGATTTGTCTCATCTTTATGCAACAATTCACATTTCTTGCGTAATGCAACACATTTATGGCACATGCTGATGCCAAGGCATATTCATAACATCCGATTACAACTCGATCGGGTTTTTATTTCTTTTCATGACCTTGTATGGTGGAAACCTCGACTCGATGTGGCTCGATGCAATGAAATGCAGAGTCAGTTCACAAATCAGTCACAAAGCAATAAAATGGCACAAAATAAAATAAATTAATAAGAGAAACACCAATACCAAAATATACGAGCATCACATATCATACACATATCATTTCATGTTTTTTTTTTTTTTTTCATACGGATGGAATTTGTCCATCTACAGTGGTGAACAGATTGGATAGACTGAGCAAGACACCATTCTGCCTGAAAAGAGACTTTAATATGTCTTATTATTTTAAGGGATGAATGTCCGTATGAAGAAAGCTACAGTGGTTCAGGGTCAATCGCTTATTAGCATCCAAAGGAAAGGTACTATCTGCTTAGTGCATCAGTTAATGTAACCTGCACCAACATATCAAGGCTCCAGCCATGTAGGGAAATACACTGCTTGTTTTAATTAGGAAATTTAATACACTGCAAAGAGCATGTCTGTGTCATGCGTTGTCAAATGTGACACGATTAAGGGGCAGATTTACTAAAACTGAGTCTACTGAAACGGTGCAGTCAATAAACTGGGGCGGGGCAATTTTTTGCTTATTATTAACAACAAAATTAATTTTAATACAATTAACAAGAGCTGCACCATATAAAATTCTATTTGGTTCACATGCTTTTTCTAGGGAGGCTCATTTTCACTAGTTAGAAGAGGGAACGGACTTGTTCTCTGGGTCCTGGCTCAAATTGAGACACATGAGGTCAAACTAGTGACTCATTTTCTAGTGATTCTTAGTCAGTAACCCTAAAAGAATAATCACCTCATCTTCGGTTCCCCCACCGCCGTCCCATCTCCTCCCTGTTCCTTCTATTAGTCTTACCACAGTTATGAAGCCGGGGTCTGGTCTTCTAGCTACAGGCAGCAGCCGCCCAGAACTCCAGCCCAACTCAGAGTTCTCTCCCCACCCTTAACCAGCCTACCCTCACACTACCACCATGACTTGAAGGCACGATCCAAGTGAGAGTTGTAAACTATGCTTGAAACACCAAAATAAGCACAAAACATTAGTAAATCTGCCCCTAAAATCTGAACTGCAAACAGTTTATTCAGTTAACCGTCATATTTTTGGGAACGAAAATCGTCCAGAGAACAAAGGTGAGAAATGGAGAGTAAGCAATGGGACCATAAACTTATAGAGCTCAGTAAAGAGTGAAATCAGACGGCTCAGTTTTCATCTCTTGACAAACAAAAACAGCATTACAGATTCAGGAAGGAGGATGAAGAAAGACGAGCACATTATCATTGCAAAACAGTCCTCAGAACCGCTTCCTCGCTAAGATTTCTTCAGTGACCCGTTTAGCCGTGGTGAGTCACAACTGTGAGTTCCATTGTGATTATGCGGGTTTTGTTGCAAGTTTAGTTTGAGGTCAAAGGCCTCAGAGTCCTCAGAGTTCACCTTCTGCGCCCTGCACTGTCCTGAGCTTGCTTCAACTTCACGGCTTTCCCTAACCAGATGTGCGTTGCTCCTCTGGAGCATATAGTACAAAATAGGGTTAGCCTTAGTCAACCGTGGAGAGTCCAGCTGGTAGTCTTGTGTTCTGTTATCACCATTGACCAACCTAACTGATGTTTTCGAGTCCCTGTGTGGGGTGTCGTCACGTTTTGACCTGGAAGAATCCTGCAGGGTTGCACGGACATCTGAGAGAGATTCTGGTCTATTTGCACCTGCTCTTACAGCAGACACACTGCTGGGACTCAGGCACTGACGAAGGCTTTGAGGCTCACCACCATTATGTGGTTCTTTGATTGTACTCCCATTTAGGACAGGATGTGTCAGAGGACTAAACGTACTCCTTGACTGAGACAGTTCTTTCAAGCAGTTGTCTGAAAGAAGTAGTTGCTTCAGAACATTAAATCCACGGTTTTCATGACTTGGAGATTCACACGGTGGAAACTTAGCTGGCGGACTGTCTGCTTCCGGAGGGCTGCATGGATGGTTGGACTTCTGAGTCTCTGGAATTCCAGAGATGGAGCAATCACTATTAGCCTTTTGGCTACTCGGGCTCCTACCAGTTCCTTGCTGACTTACTTTAGCATGGTCCTCTGGCTCAACCGAAATTTTCCTCTTCTTCGGGATGGTTGGTCCCTGATGGTCTACTGGTTCCACTTTAAAGTCTTTATTTGAATCTTCTAAAGTCACTGGCTTTAAGGCTCTGGGCTGCTGTTGCAAGAGGTGACAAAGAAGACCATCTCTGGGGAAATCCACTGGAGACAATGGTTCTTGCTTTACGCTTCCCTTATAGAGAGTGTGGGAGCTGTGTCTAGGCGATCCTGCTAATATGTTCTGGCACTGCTTCACAGCTTTATTATCATTGTACATTTCACCATCGTCCACTGGCTCCATTTTTACCGAAATGTTAGATGACGGTCTGTTCAAATCACTGTGGCTTTTTGAGTGGTTTGCTTGTTTTTCTGTGGAAACACTCTTCCCGGAATCTCTCTTGCGTTTAGGACCAGCTCTTTCTTTTTGGGACTTATTCCCCAAAAGAAGCTGTAGGACAGTGCGTCTCTCAAGGAGATTTTCAATTTCTGACCCATGTTGTGCTGATTCTTCCACAACCGGGGTCTTCACATGCGTGTCCCCCCATGTTGGGGTGTTACTTTTTTGAATCGGAGTAGAGAGTCTTTCTAGCAAAGCTGCAGAACTTGAAGTTTTAAGCTCTTGCGTCTGTCTCTTGATGGGAGGTAAGGGAGCCTTTGGAGGGGGAGAAGTGGTTGTGTTTTGTTTTCCACACTGAGCCAAGTCTTGCAACAATTTGCTAGCGCTAAAGCTGGTTTCTTTGACATTTACACCACTTGCAGTTGGTTTAGTCTTACACAGGTCTAGTGGGGCAGACTGTGTATGAGAAGGACTATACAAGGTGTATGGGGATGCACGTGCGTTGCAGTCTCTGCTTTGGGAGAATGTTGGGAGCAGTTTAGGACTTCTTGCATTCAGCCTACAGTTAGGGCTAAGCTCCCTTGTATCCTTGGATCTACCAGCATAAAAAAGACTTTGACCGCTTGTAGATGCACTGCTGGCCTTAGGGACTGTGATTGGCTGTATCTCGGGATTACCAAGGCCTTGGCTTGCCTTCTCATTGTTTTTGTGGTCAAGAAGCAACTCTAAAAGGGTAACCTTGTGATGAGGTTTCATCTCTGGACAAGAGTGTACCTCTTTGGGTTCTGTGGACACTGCTGTAATTGGACTTTCTGATGTCCATCTGCTTTTCATTGACTCTGTGACCTTGTCCAGTGCAGGGGAAGACGAGGAAGACAGCGATGTTGGGATAATTACTTTATTCTTTACAGAGAGGTCAATCGGAGAGCAACTGGAGTAAGTGCTCTCAGCATCACTGCTGTCTTTTTGTAGACTACTGCCAGAGTTTGAGTGCTCACTGTCTGAGAACAGAGGAGAGCCACGACTGGAGAACACGGGCACTTCTTCCTTGAGGTGACCCTGGCAATTGAGTCGTTGCGGTGTGTTGTGGCTGTTGAGAAGCTGAAGGAGCAGACTGCTGCAGTTCTGCGATGGCCTGCCATGTCTCTCAAAAGGTCGGCGCTCTCTGAAGGGATGTGTCCTCCGCATTGAACCCTCTGATCTACTTTGCCCTGGACTTAGGTTTGGAGTTTGTCTGCTGGAGCTTGTTGACATCTGAGCAGGTATCCCATTTTTGGTGTGTAAGGAGCTTAGTCCGTCCTGATTTGTCTGAGGCGGCCCGGAAGTTGTAGCCTGTTTCTTTGCTTGGGTTTGGTGTGTGGCCATGGCCGCCAGCCTTTCACTGGCTGATCGCCCAGCCAGTTGAGCTTTGAGGGCCTGTTCTCTGGAGTACTGCTGCAGGTGAGCCTCACTAGAGAGCAGGAGGGCCAACTGACTGCAGGCTACACTGGGTTTGGGTGAAGGGGCAGGGCTTGACCTAATATTTACCAGATTAGCAACAGCTTTCAGACGCTCAGTGCAAGGGAGGGATTCTGTTGAGGGAGGGCGAGCACTGTGCTGCAGTGCCTTTGGAGACTCTGATGACCTCTCCTGACTGGGCAGTCGGTGGTGGTACGGCTCACTGCTGCTGGGGTTCTGCACTTTGCTGTTTTCCATCATCCCTTTGAAATGACTTGGGCCGGATCCATGGCCATGCCTGGGTGCCTTGTCTTCTTGGTCATGCTTAGTGACTGGACTGGAGGCATCTTGCGGCATCAAGCTTTGGACAATCTGCTGTGACAGAGCCACGTTTTGGAGCCTTGAGCTGAAGGACTGGAGCAGGCTCGCTAGCAGCGTGCTTTCTCCTTTACACTGCGATGAGCCATTCAGGCCACCGTGATGCTCTTCCATTTGGCCATTAACCTCCACAGAGGGTGTCAACCTCCTCTTATTCTCATGTTCAGTCCAAGCTTCTGAGCGGAGCAGGCGAGCTTTTTTAAGATGTTGTGTAGTCCCTCCTTGGGGAGTTGTTTTATCCTGCTCCTGTTGAGTGCTGTGATGGGGAAATGTAAGCCCTGTCGTCTCCTTGTTTCTCTGCTCCTCACTGCCGCTGCCAGCCTCACCTCTTTGTGTTGCCGTGGCACCTTGTGCTCCTGCTACCCGATGCATGAGTAAGCCTTCCAGATATGTTAGAACAGCAGAATCCTGGTGTGTCTCAGGGCCAGTCTCTTCCCCATGAGTCATGTTCAATATTATGGTCCTTTCTATGGCTGGCCACCACGACAGAGTGAAAAAAAAAATGCAGTTACTTTCCACCCAGAGATCTAATGGCTTTTGGCTTCAAAACAAAAGTTTCCAATCCACACAGATATGAGACCAAATGCAACCTGATGAGGTATTCCTCTGTCACTGTGGAATCTGAGCACGTATAATATGTTGGTTTCAATTATTGTCACCACTGCTGAGATAGGTGCTGTGATCCAAGTGAGCTTCCATATTGCGGCGCAAGTCCACTTCAAGGACTTGGGGACTAACTCAGGTAAACGCTCATTCCCCGATTTCCTGACCACAAGGACAGCTGGAGGTGGCCCTGTATAAACAAAAGAGGACAAACAAAGAATTAAAACTATGAAACTGATGCACATGTCCTATTCAATATAAATTATGCATGCCCTGATATGAGATTTGTGTGCCAATGCTGATATATAATATTTTTCAAGCTTGTCGCTGCTAGTATCGATGCTTATACATAAACATTCAGGCCTAAACTAGATTCTGGAACTAGATTCACCCAGATTAGCATTGATTCTCATATCATTATGCATCCCAAACACATCTCTAGGGTATCTTCAAGAGAGGCCAGATCCTGTAGCACACTGTGCATAATGCCTTAAATATTATAGACTCTATAAAACACAGAACCAAGTATATATAACTCTAATGGAAAAGGAAAATGGATCAGACCATAGAGCCAGATTCTCACACTCAGGTTTGGCAGGAGAGTAAAATAAAAGGTCTGTTGATGTACAAGGACAACTGAGAAAGGACATTAAGCTTGGAGTCAACTTGAAGTGGCTCAGAAAATATAGGCCTGCTCTTGCACGCACTCAAAAGGGTCTGAAGAGCTGGGACTCGTTTTATTCCTCACGCAAAAGATCACGACCAAGGATTAGCCTTGCTCGGTCACTAAGAGGCATTCAATCAGCACTCTGTTACTCCCCCCTTCTCGTCCCAGGCGCTGTAAGCATGCCCTACTGAGGTTAGCACGGAGACCTCGCTAGGTCAGTTGGGAGTCAATAATAAACTTGTGCTTTCTTTTGCACCTCACTGGTCTCTTAGTAAAGCAGTAAGAGTTAGCCTGCTGAATCTCATTAGGTCTGAATACACAGAACATTGTGGGAGCCTTGATTGATTTGACGGATATTAAGCAAAAACAACAAAGTGCGGTATTCCGGAGTGGATTGAATGTTTTGACAGAACTCTTGCCAAGATAGCCCACACAACTGCCAGGTCAGAGCTCTGCTTGCATTTAGACGTCGGCAGACTGGCTTGGGGCCTGTTTTTTAAAATGCCACATCATTCATCTACAACTGGGGGGACATTATAATGCAATCAGTTTCAGAATGTTCTCAATCTTTTGACAAAGACCAAGTGGTTTCATATCAGTATTTAATATCACTTGCAATTTTTTAATATAATATGTAAATTACAATAAACCCGACTGGGTGGCCAACTCTATGATGTCAGGCACAGCGCATGGATCTGAGTTATGCTAAGGCAGAGAAAAAGTAGCATCTGAAGTCATGGCTCTTTCTCTCTCTCGCTGTTCTCTAGAGTTGTGTCCACAGATGCTACAACTGTAGTCACAGTACTGATGCCATTCTAACCACACTATCTAGAATGTACCTCCTACTGTTCATATGCCATTATAGACTCACGCATGCTGGACATTTACATCACGATATCCCACTTTCCCCAGATGCAGTCAATCAACCAAAGCTTCTCTAGTAGTACTACTACCAAACACTAAAAGTCAATAGTCACCCAAAATATTTCCATAAATCCAAGGCTGAAAAGAAAGAAATAATTTGCATATTGAAATCACAATTTTAAGGTGTGCAAGTGCAATTTGAGTCATAAACAATGTTGTATTAACGAGTGGAAAAATGTAACCTAATGAAACAGAGCTTGTGAACTGCCTTGCTCACCATACTCAGTGTTCAAGCCTCAAGCCAGAGAAAATAGACATGCTGGTGTTCGCAAAAAAGGCCTGTGGTCTCCTGAATAAACATCTTAAGTGAATTTTGGCCTTTGGCTTTCCCTTTAATCAAGCGGGATGCCTAAAGTCTCTTCAGGGAAGTATTTAAAGTCTCAGCATGTCAGTTTCTGACTTTCTCAAACTTTAAAACGTGTTTGGTGTCCAGATTCCAAAATTCGGGGTCGGATATAAATGTTTCGAGTGCATCTGGGGTTAAGTGGAAAAACCGCATGGATTTCATTTTGTTGCTGAACACCATTCCTTTACATTGCACTGAAACAGACAACAGGTTCGCCAGACCTCTTGACAAGACCCTATGTCCGAGCGAGCTGCGTTTCCTTCTGAAAATCCACTACAGCCAGCTTTGTCCGACCTGTTATGATGAATAGTATTTACCGGTCCATTTAGAAAATGGCAGAATCATTATCAAACAGGACACTAGCCATCTATTCAGCAGCGAGATGCACACCAGGCCGACCCTGTCAGAGCTCAGTGGTCACTGCAATGTCAGAGCACGGCTTTTTGCTACCGCTAATTGGCACCTTTGCTGGCTTTGCTTTCAGGGGGCTGTGAAGGGGAGGGAGATCCCACGACCTTGTCAAACTGAAGCTCCATAAGGCAAAAGGGAATGAGTGACAAACTCCCTTACAGTTTCAACTAACACAGAAGAGAACCTGACTGAGAAACCTCTGATATGGAATCATGGACGAACATCTCTGTGAAGTTAATAGGGACCAATTATTATACAACAGACTTATCCATATGCCTAATGAGCCTCAAAGAGTCTTGTACTGTTTGAGTACAGAAACTATAAAAGGCTCGGAGTTTAGCATGTACTTTGCAGTGAGATCTTTCCAAGGAATTCTGTCCAAGGAATTCTGATGTAATAAAGCCTCTGAAAGTCTCTGGAAAATAAACCTCATTTGTTTGGTCACAGCTGGAAGGGAGCTGTGTTGCTCTGGTCACAAAGGTGTCAGAAAGCTGATTTACTTGATCCCAGCCAACACTATTGACAATTCATTCAATGCTTTTGTCAATTGGGTTCTTTTGCTTAGTAGGCTGACACAACGTGGTCGTGTGAAATGATACCCCATGATTCATAAACAAACATGTAAGCACTTTGCTGGTAGCTCTCTCAATGCCAGGACGACAAACCGGCTAGCTTGTTTGGTCTGAGAGCATATCTTTAATCACACCTATACTCTGGGGGCGGGGGAAGAAAGAGAGAGGCCAGCTTGATTTAGAAATGAGCTCATGAATAAATGTGTGAACAGTGATTATGCTATCTTTGACAAAATCCAGGTTATATATGACCCTGTACCCGCTGTTCTATTCACAGCCATGATGTCACGATATTATCACCATAAGAGATGGTCGAAGACGCTCCTGAACGCGTCTCCTGGGGGGAAACTTCCCTGCAAAATGAGCGGCCCGAAATAAATGGAAAGGACTTGATATCCGGACTGGATCTTTCATTTCTCAACTGCTCAAGGTAGAAGATTAATTGAGTACCCCCCCCACCCCCCCACCCCCAAAAAATACCATATCATAAATTATGTCCATGGTCCAGAAGTCGTAATCCATTTATGCTATTTAAAATGCATGATGAGGCGAAAAGAAGCAGAACCTGCTGCACGCCCTGTTTGAAGTCAAGGTCATTCACTCAGCCAGGGCTGTTTGAGTTGATGCAACAGCTGGCGCCCATACAAAGCATTAGGTCCTAATAAAAAGTGACAAACCTGCCCTTGCGCTGTGCGTTCACATCCAGCGTCTGACAACTCTTTACTGCGCAGATGTGGCCTCAGCATTAAATGGGAGCTCAAGGTTGACACGGCCCAGCATCGACACACAATGTGTGACGTGCTGCGATTATCCCCTGGTTGTGCAGAGGCGCGCGAGCCCATGGAACTGCAACAACACATTCCTAAGATAGCGTCGGGTGACTCAGTCGGTTGCGGCCACGGACCACTCGAACTAGGTCACTGTGACCTACTTCCAGAGGAGCATGACGGGCATCACGCATTGACATTTCCCAGCTGGAGCACGCCCCCTCATTAGAGTTCCACCAATCAGACTGGGGTTAAAGGCATGAGCTTGACCTAAATTGCTGCAACCCAAAGATGAGCTGCACTTTCACAGGGTTAAGCACAAGGGGGGCGGGCGGGGGCACTGCGTTCCGTCCAAACCAGGAGGAATTCACAGGTCGACACAAATACACACAACACTATCGCCAGACTTCTCCAAATATCATTTCAGAGGACTGTCAAGAGGTACGGCCTTAACCTCAGACTTGCAGATTTATGGCGGTGGAGTACTGTTAACGGCAATTCTCCGAGAAGACAAGGCTAGTTCATCCACTCGCACCGAAGACCATCCATCAACGTCTGTCACATCTAGCATGATAGATATGACATGCTCAAGTCATATCGAGTACACTGGTACTACTCAAGGCCAAATATGATTACGGGCAAGACCTGGGATGAGGGGAAAACGCAAAAATGTTTGCAGCCCGCTACTAATTGGCTGTGGAAAATGGGCCAATTTCCTGGGAGGAAAATTGCGGTAGCCATGGGAATCAGTCTGGGACCATTAGACGATGATTATTCCGCAGAACTGTGGTAGTGCATTAAGAGCCATGCTATGTGAACTGCTGGGATGGGGACTTATCAAAATGAGCCTGACCCCGCAAAGAAAGCGAACTTGATGACCTACATAACCCAGGTTAACAATTACGGACGGTAAAAAAAAAAAAACAGGTACTACTCAATGAGCTTTGGTAATCTTGGGTATATTTACATATATTTCCATATGCTAGACGCTTCGGGCAAAAACATTATTTTACTCGTTCCCAAATTAACACAACGGCCAATGCAAAAACTCTTATTACAAACATTTGTATTACGCTAAAAAGTAGAAATAAGCTCATAAAGCCCCTAAACATTCCACTTGTACCAGCACAGCACACTCTTAACACATCATCACCACTACCTCAGTGTCACTGCAGTGCTGAGAAAGAACCACCACCCAAATAACACCTGCTCTGTGGGGGTCCTGACCATTGAAGAACAGAAAAAAGGGTGCTAACAAATTATACAGAGTAGCAAATGGACTACAGTCTGTAATTGTAAAAGTACAATGTGCTCCTATATGGTAAATGGAGCTGATCACATGAACAATGAGTGCAGATACAAGGTACGTGTACACTATAGAATTTGTGTGTTAAGCTTCTCAAATTACTCCCAAAGTAAGATCAGAACAAATATGAACCAGTAAGCTGGCAAAAACTTCCCACGTTACGACACACTACAGCACACGGAGAACACATGACAGAGAAGATAGCAATCGTAATCATATAGGGCGGTCCCATAAGGCCAGACCAAAGGCTTGGAGCAAGCTGCATGCAATTTTGCTAATGCCATCAGCCACTTCCTGTCTTTAAACAAAGCGTCTTCTTAAACTAGTTTTGCCAGAACAGTACATATCTAGAACTCTAGAAAACCAAGTACTGATGAATATAATTCTAAGGTTTAGTCTCATATTGAATGCAATCACTTAACGTTCATCAAAAATGTCTAATAAGAAAGAAGCCCTCAGAACTTGAAGCTTCATGATAAACACCTGCATCTGACATCTGTACCTGCTGACCAAACGGATCAGGTCAGCACCCAGATTTCTAGTGAGAAAGCTCCCATTTTCCGGACTTAAAAATTTTCCCAAATTTGTGTTCCATATATATGAACAATAATGTTAATAATAATTTTAAAGAGTTGGTTACGGTTTATAAAAGTGACCAAGCTGTGTATTGTAAAGCATGCAGAGTGTAAGTTAATGGGCACATATTCTGAAAAACTCATTGGCATATACATCTGTGTATGTGGAGTTCCTGCCAACCATCCCAGTGAGTGTTTATGGGCTCCCTAGATCAGAAAACATGGGGTTCAACAAGCCGTTCAGAATTGCCTCCCCTTCCTACATCAAGAGGGGACTCATTAGAATAATACCACCCCCATCCAAGTAGCTCCGCCTACAGGTTACCAACTACCTTTGTGAAGGTGTGCCATTTTTTTTTCCAGACTCGCCAGCATTTTGTGGAAACCGAAAGCTATAACAGGAAATGCTCTACTGTTGGCTGCACCTGAGTGGATCAAGTTCATGTTTGATGGCTACATCCAGCTACAGTCAGTAACAACCTGTTCGAGTGTGACACAGAGTCAGCGTCTTATCTTCTTGTTTGCATTTTCCTGTTCCACCTTAAATGGTGCAGCAGTTACAATGTGGCGCCTCACAATACATGTCCAGCTCCTTGTTTGAATTTTCCCATTCCACCTTAGATGGTTCAACATTTGTTTCTTACATTCTGTCGTTTCAGACAACTGCTGGTAGCTGCTGCACCATTTAAGGTGGAACAAGAAAATTCAAACAAGAAGCTGGTGAAAAGGAAGTTCAGCATCAGAGGACAGACTTATTCCCAGCCTGGGTCAGTAAAGCTCAGCCACGGCAACAACATACTTGTTCCAGGATCACCATACAGTTAGTTGAATGTCTGTAAGATGAACTTCATCTGATCAACATGTTAATAATGTGAGAGTAAAATGAGGGAATGCGTACTGGGGTAGGGACACGCCCCAAGGAAGCTGGGGGCGGGGCGAGCCGGGGCCCAATATTATTTAAAGGAACAGACACTCAAAGCTGTTCTGAACAGGGCGGAGGGTTTGGACAGGAGGAGAAGGTAGCTGTGGTGCTTCATCCTTGTGCTATTTTGATCAAAGCATGTCTTGGATTGTCTCTTAATTTCATCGTGTGTGGGAAAGGTGTATAATACAGCACTGCCAGTGCTCAGATTTCCACCCCTCAGCCTCCATAATACCTAATAATAACTCCATCATTTTGCATTGTTACCGAGTGAGGAACCTTGGAAACGAGCGTGTTTGTGAAGTCGTCTTCATTTCCATCATTTCCATCTGCAATTAGATCTGCGCATCCACTCAGCTGAGTATTTGCATATTCTTACACCTTCAAATAAGCCTCAGCACTGCACAAAGCCCGAGCACCACCGAAGGGACCAGCTCTGTGAGAGCGTAAACAGCACACTCCTGTAAGTGTTCTCGTCTCGGACCCTTAAAGGTCACAGTAAGCAGGCTGGGAGGCTCTCGGCCATACAAACACACACTCTCACTATACACTCCTGCCGTCTTGCTGAGCTGTGATGCCAAGAACAGGTACAGTGTAGTAATCAATTTGCTCTGCAGGCTGGAAGGGTGTTCTGAATACTAATACATCTCCATAGCACCCCTCCCTCAGTCTCTCTCTCTCTCTCTCTCTCTCTCTCTTTAACTGTCTCTCTACACCTCTCTTTCTTTCTTTCTCTCACTTTCTCTCTCTCTCTCTGTCTCTCTCTCTGTCTCTCTCTCTGTCTCTCTCTCTGTCTCTGTCTCGCTAGCTTTCTCTCTGTTTCTGTCTTACTATCTCTCTCTCTTTCATACACTCCTCATTTGTCTGTTTCTCTCACTCTTTTTTATTTTTCTCTCTCACTCTCTCTAACAGTTACCTTTCCTCTGCATCTCTTTCTTTCTTTCTTTCTTTCTCTCTCTCTCTTTGCCCCTCCCTTACTCTCTCTCTCCCCCCTATTTCTCACTTTAACTGTATTTCTCCTTCATCTCCATCTCCCTCTCTTTAACTGTCTCTCTCTCTCTGACCCTATTTTTAACTTTCTCATGTCTCTCTCTTTCACACACTCTTTCTGATATGTTGCTGTCATTCTTTTTCTCTCTTGCACTCGTTTTTCCTGTCTCTCCATCTCCTGCCCTATTTTTCTCTATCATGCCCTCTCTTTCTTTCTTTCGCTCTCACTTTCTCTTTCTACCACTCTTTACTTTCTCTTCCCCATCTCTTTGTGTTGCTCTTTCTTCCCTTCTCTCTCTCAATTTCTTGCTCACTTTCTCTCTCTGTCACCCTATTTCTCTCTTTCTCTTCATCTTTCTTTCTCCCTAAAACCCTTTTCCTTTTTCTTCCTTCCTTTCTTCCTTTCTTTCTTTCTTTCTCTCCATCTCACCCCCCTCTGCCCCCATAACTGACACCTCAGTGTGCCCCACTACTGACCGACACGCAGAGGGCAGCAGTTTTGTCCTCTGTGCAGATAACCACACAACCACCGCCACTAATCAAGAGTGTGCGTGTGTCCTACAGTGTGGGATTAGAGGGCTTGCTCAGTGCAGCCCAGCGCTGAATAGCAGCTAAGTGCACGCACAACAAGGTCACCATTAAACCTGCTGTAACCCCACCGCCCGCCCACACACATACACTTACTCTCCCACTTTACTGTGTGCAGCACTCAGGCCGGAAAGATCCACGGTTCTTAAAGCTAAATCACAACCAGGAAACAGTTACAGCACTACCAACGGTACCTTACGAGGTTTCAAGTGGGAAAATGTAATCTAATATCACAGTAGACAGTGCTGGACCAGTCCAAACACCCATGTGCTGCAATATCACAACCACAACCAAATGGCTATTTGGAACGCTTTGTTTGGAGTTCAAGTCTCAAGCCAGAAAAAAGAGAGTATGCTGGTTTATTAAGCTATTTATTTGCTATCACTATCACATATACTCATCATCATAAGAATAGTTGCACCCAGAAGGAATCAGCTGACAGGAATGAAACCTGGTGGGTAGGTTTGACATCCTGAGACATGCAAATGATTCAAGTTTCAAGCACGGTCGCAAATGTGACGCAATGCCAGGGCAGGCCTTATCACTGTATCTGACTGACCCCACAGCCACGACTGCGGACATACAGCGAGCAGTGATGCCTGCCATGAGTCATCCTGTACCACTGGCAGATGGCTGCATGATGCAGGACTACATGCACTCAGACTGTTACTACGACTGCCCTTA
Organism: Semaprochilodus insignis; assembly: GCA_034552555.1. NCBI lineage: Eukaryota > Metazoa > Chordata > Actinopteri > Characiformes > Prochilodontidae > Semaprochilodus > Semaprochilodus insignis. The sequence continues at coordinate 375,609 of CM067488.1, forward strand.
ACACCATGTCAACAGAACAGAAGCGGGCCATCTTCAGTGACGGGTCCCGCTTTTGCCTCGGTGAAGACCACCAACAAATCGGTGTGAAAACAACGTGGTCAGCACCAAGATGAACGGTTTGATGTCACGCGTCACACACCCAAAAGGCCTGGTGTCACTCCACCTCCACCCCTACCGCACCATCTGCAGGAACTGTGAGAGAATATTCAAGCTGCATGGGATGGATTATCAACAACTCCATGCTGAGAGGTCCAGCATACTGACAGGCAGTACACTGGCATACTGAGAGATACTACTTCTGTATGTGTAGCTCAGTAAATATTGCCCATATCAGTCTAAATGTATCATCAGTTATTGTTCCTGGTAACCTTTATCTTCCTTCCCAAAAGGTGCAACTATTCTTTTGAAGATGAGTGTGTACTTTTCTCAAGTTCTTCCACCATAGCTGCACTCACAAATGTGATAATAGATTATGAGTGGAGGCACATAAAGAGCATACTAACATGCTTTTTAATTTGGTCTCTCAACTCATTAATCAAGCAAGAAAGAACATAATTGCGAATGTCACATGGACAGTTCGAGCGTTTGTAGCTGCGAAGCCATTTGGTCTGAGGCCGTTGGAATCAGCACGTCGCACCTGTTGCACGTGTGCAGGGCTTTCCTGAGACCTGAAGCTGTTTTGTCTGATGTGTGAAACCTGACTCTGTGGTACACCATACCCATAAAGGCATCTGTTGGTGCAGGCTTCTAGAACAATCTCATCTATGTTAGGAACAATAACTGTGGTATTAATGTAGGACATCACATCACACATCATGCTCACCACTTGTGTTCATGTGTGGGAATATGAGTGTCTTGCTAAGAGTGTTGAAACAGGTCAATAAATGAACAAGGATTTTTATAAAAAAGTGTCACCGGACAGGCGTACGCCCTCGCTAGCTAGGTGCACATGCACACATGCATACACACACACACACACTGAGGCTTACCCTCTTTCATTCTCTCAAATGCACAGACACACACAGCGGCGCGCCTATGCCCACACAAAGAGCTCTCTCTGCCGAGCAGGGATAATTCATCATATTTTACTAGTGACGGCTTTCCACCTCGGCTGAACGATATTGCATCCTGGCAGAGTGACAAGAGCGAGGCGCAGGCACTCTCTGCCTTAGAGGATGCTCCACTCCGTCACCACACACTCACTTTTATACTACACTAGCGCTTGTGTACGTGTATGTGTGCATGATAGAGGAAGGACAGGGCTTTGCTATGGCTTCTTCACTATGCTGAGGGAAGAAAGCTAAGCCAAGCTGAGATGCCTGAATGGACAAGACCTTTATTGCTTGAACTCGCCCTGCAGCACTTAGCAATAGAATTTTTAGCAGACAGACAGAGAGAGAGAGAGAGAGAGAGAGAGAAAATACATCTAAGCTGAAAAAAAGGCCCCATTTGCAGTGATTACTTTGCCTTTTGTTGATCAGTCGATGTATTTATGCATGCATACAAGCATAAAGGAACATACCATCTCAACAGGGCTTCAGGTTTCAGGTCAATATGAGTGGCCTGTTTTATGCAAAGTGATACCAGAACCATGTCTATATCAGCAGACAACTACTCCAAAAAATGTCAGTGTCAAAGCGATGTTTAGACTTGACCAGCATTTCAGTTCTGGATCTTTTTATGTACAGTACTGTGCTCATGTCAGAGACGACCCACCACAACCTACACAATATTTTATTAATAATATTATAATAATAATATATACATATATATTTAATAATATATACATATATTATTAAAGATTAATATAAGGCTGTATGAGGTTCCAATGTAATTGTCTATATTCTTTTCCACTTTTTTGATGCTAAAAATGAATAATTTTTACAAGATCCCTACAAGAATCTAAAGAAAATCAGACAATTTCTACTGTTTACTACAAGATGCAAGTAAGTACTGTAAATTACTGTAAGATACTAGTACAGAACATGAGGCAATAACATACATTACAATAAGACTAGTTATCCAAATCTTATAATTTCTTATAGTATTAATAGATTAGAGATGTAATGATTGATTGGCTATGGATCAGTATTAGCCCAAATATGCGATCAGCTGATATTTCTCCAACTCTAATCCTGAGGGCTGATCTGGATGTAAAACATATGGGCCATATATTTGAGTTTTTTGCATTGCTGCAGATCCGCATGAGGCCCCTTGGTCACAGGACCCTACACTTCAAACCCCCACCTTCAAACACTAGGTAGACATACAGACCTTTTGACTTTTGGCTACGGGACTAAAACTGCCTGCTTCACGTGTAGAAGACGTGGTCAATCTGGCAGCTTCTGGCCATATCTGACTCAGACAAAGCTACTTGTGAAATCTGTGAAACTAACGTGACTCATGGGGGAAGTAAAAGTAAAGGCTTTTAACACCACTAACCCGATACAACACTTGAAAAGTACATCACTCAACACAGTACGGTGAGACAGCAGCACTAGCAAAGATGACGTAATGCTTTGTTTACTCTGGCACACCAGATATTACACTGTTTTCAAAGAAGCCGCAACCGAAATTCTGCCACTGTAATCTGAAACATTCCGAAAAGTGGAATGCTTCATTAAGACCTCAATTTTCCCAACTTTTCTCGTCGACTATAGCCGTGGAATAAAACATATGGTGATTTGTTTTCATTGTATCTAGGGTTTGCCAAACATGTCGTTGCTGAGTTCCAGAATAAGCCAGTATTATATAACATAAATAAAAGAGCTCCTCCTGCCTTTCTCCACCTTAAAAAAACAACCTACGCTGATAAAGCTCTCCTCTGATAATTATACATCTGCACCAGAAACGCTGTCACTATGCCACTATGAGGTGCGGAATGACGTTTGCGAATGCAAACATAGGATTGCATCATCACAGTCCAGCCACGCCCTCGACTGGTATTGGCCGATCATACTGAAAGGCATTCGGTGATCAGTACTGGCCCCAAAAACACTTACTGGTTCCTCACTTCTATACGTCTTAAACGCTGCCTCGCTTTGAAGTCATTCTGTCAAATACAAAAACGTATGGTTTATTGTATCAATGCAGAATCTCCAGACCTGTGCATTACTTCTACATATAAGGACACAGAGATGTTGTGTCCAATAATGACTCATATTCACAATGGAAGGGCTGTTTGGTTTTCAAGACAATTCGGTTTGACAGGAAATGTCCCCCTTCTGTCAATAATACCACCCAGAGCACTGAAGGGTTACTCAGTACATAACGAGCATCATTATCACTCTCAAACAGAAGGATTCGACCTCCCTGATGCTGTTTCCTACACAGTAGGAGGGTGGGCGAGGAAAAGGAAGACTGACAGAAAGAGAGAGGGGGGGAAAAAATGACATGCAAATGAGAAATGAGAGCAAGGCGAAGGGAGAGAGAGAGAGAGAGAGAGAGAGAGAGAGAGAGAGAGAGAGAGAGAGAGAACAAGTGAACAAACTAAAGCACTCATAGGAATTGACTGGCTCTCATTTCGCTGCTTTAGGACTGCAGAGAGGAGGGTGCTGGGGCAAAAGCACATTTACATGTGCCCTAATGTGTGCGTGTAATGGTTTTATGGGAGGGGGGCACTGCCACTATCTTTGTCCTTGACATACTGACATCAAGCTACTGTCATGTGACACTCTGTCATTGGCCACCTGGCAAATCGTCCACCTTCTCACGACCTCATCCTCCAGTGACCCGAGGCACTGCGCTGCCACCTCCTCCCCCTCGTCCACCCCACACCCAAACCTGCTCAGGCCCCTCCCCCCTGCCCCCTCCTCTCTGGGAGAAGGTCGAATGGGTCACTGTGTCCTCATCTGTAATCCGTTGCCATTCGTCGGCAACCGAGGCCGGAGGAGGCAGCCTCGCTACGAGGGGAGAATGCCCAATTAGGCAGCTGTCACACAAAGCGGGGGCTGCAGAAAGAGAAAGAGAGCGACCGGGCGAGCAAGCGAGAGCGGGAAGAAAAGGGAGAGGTGGGGAGGGAGAAAACATCCCCTCCTGTCGGCTGGAAGGACAAGCAGCTGTGGGTGCCAATTACAGAGATACGTTAACCCCTTGAACCCTATCCTTATCATTCAGTTATCAATCTTAAGACTTATTAGCCAGTAATACCCACAAATTAGTCCATAACCACTATGAATTATTCAGTAATTACTATAAAACGACAATATTAATGCTGGGTGATTTATTGTCGGTACTGGTATGCTGGTCCCAGTGATACGGATTCCCAGTTTTAGGGGGTATGGTTGAACACTAACAGCTGGGTGCTGAGCAGTTAAAAATGAGGGCTTTTCTTAACCCACCTGACCACACTAGAGCTCCATTCAATTCCACAGGGTCCCTACGCAGTACTGCTGTACCCAACCCTGGTCCTGAAGATCTACCACCCTGCTGAACTTGGCTCCAACCCTAATCTAACACACCTGATCCAAGTCATGAGGGTCTTCAAGACCATCAGAATAATTTGAACCAGGTGTGTTGGATCTGAATTGTTCAGGGTAGTAGGCCTTAGGTGGGACTAGGATTGAGCACCCCTGCTCTACACACTTGAGCCTGGGATGTCGGTAGAGGGAACTGCAGGTGATAAACAGAAAGGCATGCAATGCTTGATGGGTAAACTTTCCTGCAGCTTCCTGCAAAGTGATAAATCGTTGTTCACCACTCCCTGTGAAGTCTGAAGTTCCCTTCCAATGGAAATCGTTCGCTCTCCATGGTCTGGAATCAATCTTAAAGCGTCCCAATATCCTTTGCAGTCCACTTTTGGGTACTAAAAGTGTACTACTACCAGGTTACTACGAACACAACGGTTGTGCACCATAGAAATCTAATAATTTCTTGACACTGTTAAGAGACAGAGGCTTATCTATCACTGTTATAAACAAAGCATTGTATCATAAAACCAGTAGAAAAATGGCAATTACTTGTTGATCACTTAAATATTAACACCATAAAAATGGTCTTACTCAGGTAATCTAGAAGCCGAGCACAGCCACATTTCCCCCATGCGTACGTAAAACAATGTTTCACCAAAGGGAATAAGCCAAATACACATTCATTTATTTGGCTACAGTTGTGACTGCTCAACAACACTGAGGTGAAGAGTGAACAGTTTATTAACGTTTTAATGCAAACTTAAATATGAAATTTCCTGACATGGCCATAACTATGCAGTTAGGAACTGAAGTGCAGGCTTACATACAAGCCCTAAGAGTTTACAGGGTTAATCGCTTGCAGGGTTAATAATGACTCATAATAGAATATCTCTGTGTTTACAGCCAGTGTCACACTCTACTGGGAACCCTGGCTCCGGTTATATAGCGCCTCGAATGGTACCAGAGTCATGCCGGAAATGCATCCCCATATATCTGTCGGCCATGCACGTGGCTCTGTTCCAGTTGATCATGCGTAGTAGATGTGTTATGTCACAGGGTCAGCGAGACAACAGAAAACACCTGACTACCTACTGACATAATATTAAATATCGCAAACAGTCGCCAAATATATCACAGCATCTCATTTGAGCCTGTATGAATAATGTTAACACCTCAACCCTTCCAGAATTGGTACACGCTTATCGTTAAGTAACTACATTATTATCTACAGCAATGTAAAGCTAGGACCCACCGCTGAGGGTGGGGGGTGTGGTCACTGAGGGATTACTGGTACTCTGGGTACACGTTTTGAGAATGGAACCACAGTGTTTATATCATTTTAAGCATTTTGAACAAATGACATATACTGGACTATGTTTTTTTTGTTATCTATCTACAGCAAAAACATCAATCAATACTATTTTGATATATCAATATGGACGATATATATCGGTCAGCACTAGTACCGCCCAACATGCCAGTTGCAGAAGTCTGGCTCCAAAAAGAGCTGACGATGCAGTAAGGACAGGAGTTCTCAGAAGGACCACGTTCACCTTCCCCTGTACTTTTCCACAGCGCTCGTTCAGCCCTCAGGTTCTTCTTTTTTCCTTTTTTTTTTTTTTCGCTGTCACAATCTCTCCCGTTTCTTCCCATGCCCCGGAAAAGAGCAGGCAAGTACAGTTACTGAATATTACAAGTTTAATCAGAGATAAATGAGGCCCTGGAAGGGAGAGGGAGCTGACTCTGGGCTGAATAATCTCCCCATTCTTAATTAAATGATTGAAGAAAAGCCAGCACATTAAAAGGAAGAGAGAGCCTGGGTCCCCTGCCTTTTCCCTAGATGGGAGAGAAGTTAATAAGGCCGCCGAGTCTCCGCAGTCATCAGAGCCAAAATCGGGAGCCCAGAAGAACAGAGACTTTTCAAGGATGTGACCGGGCTCCGACAGAAACAGGGCTGAAGGCAAGTTAGATAAGGAACGGCAAGACTTAAATTGAAAGTACTACTTTAATTCGAAATCAAAGACAACAAGCAAATCCGTCTAATAGCTTCCAATAGGTGGCATGTGGAGCGGGCATAAAGCACACAACAGTACAACAGGCACTCTGCTGAATTACTTTGTGTTTCTGCATTGAACAATTAATCGCGAGGTGTGTTCAGTCACCGAACCTGATCCAGTCTGTATCATCATGAACATGAAAAAATACCAGAATGCTCATAATATACTGTATATTGTCGCTGTGTATCTCCAAAACGGGAGCTTTACAGGAGCGGACAAAAAACCCCTCAAACCTCATCAAGTCAGTGGGACCAATCAGCACCAATCAGGGCTTCTGTAGCAAATACTATCCTTTCAGCACGATCAGCCGATAGCCAATACCAACTGAGGGCAGAGCTGGACTGTTACGCTGCCTTCATATGTGTGCGTTGAAAACAACTGTCAAAAACTGGTTTATTCCACTGCTGTGGTTGAAGGTAAAATTTGGGAAAGCTGAACTCTTGACAGAGCGTTCCACTCACTGCTGTGGAACGTTGCCGCTTACGTTGGCAGAATTTTTGGTTGCGGCTCTGCTGTCTTCCAGTACTGGGTCGAGTGGTGTATTCTCATGTGTCCTGTCAACTTTGTGGTGTAAAAAGTCTTTACTTTGCTTCCACCCTAAGGCACATTAGTTTTCCACATTCAGCCACGGTAAAAAACTTCCTGAACACATATTTCAATCGGCACACATGAGGCCCACAGTTTCAGTCCCGTAGTATACCATCTGTATTCCCATCAAGTGTTTGAATGAGGAAATGCAGGGTCCTGTGAGCAAGGGACTCGCGCAGGGCTGCAGCAATCCTTAACTTGTGATATACGGCTCATATGAGCTGATCAAGTCATTGATCAGCTCTCAGGATCAGCTAGGTTAGAGAAATATCAGCTGATCACCATTCGCATGTCCAGCTGAAAACTGGACGACACTGATTGAAAGTACTCATTACACATGTTGGTTGTGCTTTAGATTCCCCCGTCCCCCCTCTTATTTTTGACCCTGTGCTTAATATTCGCACCAATGCACCATATTGTAGCATGTCTTCTATATCTCCTGACTCAGGACTACTACTGTGTCTTCTAACAAGCAGATCTTACATGTCGCAGCTGTAACAACCCAATTACCCACCAAATAATGCTTGCTGTGCCACACAACCTAGGTCTGGTCTAGTTTTCTGCAGTTCAGATTTGGCTAGTGAAACTCTAAATAAATGTGTTGACAACCGGGCTTTGTGTGTTCCTCACCCTGTTTCAGCTGTAGAGGTGTCATGAATAATAAAACACACAAGTCCAGGCGTCTGCTAAATTTAAAAGCCGATTCCTTTTCAAACGACTCGTTTTCCTGCAGAATCACAGAAATGCTTGTCATAGCAGTGGCGTGTACAAAGATAACGCCTGTCTCCACATAAGAAGCCAGAGGGGTAGGCCTGCTCTCCCCCGCGAACGGCTTACAGATTCTAGCCCGTAGCAACAAACAGATCGCGCAATGAGGGAAAGGAGGAACCTATTTTTAACCTGACAACTTCAGAAACACATATGAACAGATAAGGATGGGAGCCTCTACATTACAAACACAGGCAAGCACATTCACCTAAAACACATGCACAAGCCTGAGAACAAATGCAAAATGAGAGGTGTATGTGGCCTATAAGCTGAGGTCAAATCTCCTAACCAGGGCGGAAGCCCATATAGGCTTCAGCAGAATATAGGTCACACCACATTAACCACATTAGCCCGGGACACTGTGTAGTACCTTGGTTATCACTAAACATTTTTCCATATAATTCATTACCGACACTCTGAGAGACACTCAGACTCATTGTCTTTTGTCCTGTGAGTCATCAATATCTCAAAACTGAATACACTCATCATCAAAAAAAATAGTTTTACCCAGAAGGACTCAACCGACAGGAATGAAACTTGGTGGGTACGTCTGACATTGTGAGACATGCAAACGATTCAAGTTTCACGCTCGGCCATCATGTTACGTAAGCAAGGGCGAGACTTATCGTTGTAGCTGACTGACCCAACAGCCACGATTGCAGACATTCAACGAGCAGTGATGCCCTCCATGAGTCATCCTGTTAGTGCAGCACCATTAGCAGATGGCTGCATGACGCAGGACTATGTGCACACAGACCGTTATGACAACTGCCCTTAACACCACGTCANACCCAACAGCCACGATTGCAGACATTCAACGAGCAGTGATGCCCTCCATGAGTCATCCTGTTAGTGCAGCACCATTAGCAGATGGCTGCATGACGCAGGACTATGTGCACACAGACCGTTATGACAACTGCCCTTAACACCACGTCAACATCACCAAAGACTGCAATGGTGTCGTAGCAGACTGTCATGGAGTGACTCAGAACGGCAGCGGGTCATCTTCAGTGACGAGTCCCGCTTTTGTCTTGGTGGAGACGACCAAGGAATCCTTGTGTGGAGGCGCCGTGGTCGCCACTTTCAGAAGGCCCGGTACCACTCCTCTTCCACCCGTACTGCAAAATCTGCAGGAACTGCGTGACAGTATTAAACAATATACAACTCCATGCCGAGATGTCTGGCCCGAAGCCACTGACAGAGACTTCTGTATGTGTAGCTCAATAAATATTACCCATATCAGTCTAAACGTATCATCATTTATTGATCCTGGTAACCTTTATCTTCCTTCCTATTAGCACTGCAATCCCTCACCTCCTTCTGGGTGCAGCTACTCTTTTGACGATGAGTGTATATATAAAAGGACACCCAGTAAATATTAGTTATCAATTTTTTAGTGCCAGCAAACAAAATCATCTACTATGCAAACTACACAGTTATGAGAGCATGGAACTGAAGCAGGAGACTATATAAGGGTTATTACATATAAGTTATGTATTCATGATAGCGTGTGAGGTACTCTGAGTTTGTTGTATTGTTGAGCTTCACCCACACATGGTCTCATCTCCTGTCTCTCCTGTGCTTCTGGCCTGCCCTGTGTAGCGTGGTCCGCTCTGAGAACAGCTGACTGCACACTTTCCCTAGCTGTGACTTAAATAATAATAAGCACTTTTGAAGGACTTAAAAAGACAAAAGTAATGAACGCAACTCCGGAGAGGTAACGCAGCTCCTGACACAGACGGATGGGCAGGCTGCGGCCTGTCAGTGGTGGCAGCGGTCAGTCTTACCAGCACTAATTAGCATAAATGAAGCGGGATTAAGAAGTTAATAGGGGGAAAATGGCAAGGCTAAACGAGTCAGCAAACTTTTAAAAGGGCCTGTCCCTTTAAGCTGTGTATACACCATTACTATCACTCCCGCTCTCTTTGTCTGTCACCTGTAAACGTGAACAAATACAAAGAGCTCTCAGCAGCATGCTGAAGTGCCACATGACATGTACTTCGCTGCATTCTGAAAATATGCTCAACCTACATGTTCATGAAAATTCACAAGACGTCCCTAAGGGCCAGAATGTGGGTCAACTCACACTCTCATATCAGCACAACTACACGCATCATAGCGGTTACAGAACAATCACAGTGGGTGCTGAATAATAAGTCTGGTCAGTGTCATTTGTTAATAATCTCTCATTTCTCTTACTGAAATGTTGCGAGAATTGATGACTCCAAACGTCCAGTCAACCTAGATTTGTGTTTGTCAGGAAAAGGGAAATGATTAAATATTATTATTATTATTATTATTATATTTTATTATTATATTTCTTAATCATTTCAATATGACGAAAACGTATTACCTCATGCATAGTCTTGTTTTGCTAAAAGAAAAAGCATCACATGTTTTCCATTTCCTGATACTGGAAATCATGGGAAACAGTAAACAGTGCAGACTTGGCCAACAGAGACCTTAACTCAAATGGTGTTACTGTGTAATTACTAGGGCCGCCCTCTGGAAGTCGACGAGTCAAATCGTCAGTCGGAGACCCTTTGAGTCGACTGAGAACCTTCAAGTCGACTGACAACAGGTTTTTTAATTTATTGATTTATTTTTTGTCGTAAGTTCTAACTGGACTATGACGCATGCTTGCTAAAAAATTAAATCCACGTGACAACGTGCGCTGGCGGTTCACCGTTGAAGGAGCCTTTGAAGAAGAGAATCTGAACAAATTCAAGCTAATTCTGCTCGTCATTTAGTCAGACATCCAACACCGCTTCAAACCAGTGAGCTGACTTTCGTTTTAGACATAATGGCTGTTTGCGGTGAAGGAAAAACGGACCGAAGACGTTTGTTTTATTATAATTCCATTATTTTAGAACCTAAATTACAGATATTTTTATTTATTCATTTACAGCTAAGATTATTTTTATTTAAAGATAAGTACAGTCACTTAATATGCCTGCCGATAAACGAGGAATAATTATTTCAGCGCATGTGATATAATAATTAAACGGTTTCAGGTCTACCGTTCTCCTTTTCATCTAAAAATAATTTAAATATTGACTAATTTGGTTTTATGTAGGAGTTCATTATTTATGAGATGAAAGACGAAGGGTCATCCTACTGAAGAAGCTGTTAAAAGTGAAATTATAAAGACAGGCTAGAAGCGCTAATGTTTAGCATAAATACGTGCTCGCTGCCCGACGCTACATTCTGTAATTAAATCAGGCTCCAGATCGTTCATCATATACCACGTCTCTTTTAGTTCAGTAATATGATCCTGTGACTCTGCTGACTTTCTAAATGAGGACATCAGATCTGAACCGTATGCAGATTGATTTACTGATTACTAGATAATGTATATGGAGAAAACACATGAACCAATAGTCGAATCGTCGGTCAGGACGGGCGGATCCGATTCAACTGAGACTAATTCTGAGTCGGGTACAGACCTAGTAATTACTATGTAATTACACAATTACAAGAGACGGCATGATACCACTTTTTCTACCGATATTAAAATGGCACGTATCGGCTGATACAGGAACTGCTCTGAGATTTCTTCTCTTATTAAAGGTCCCTCATTTACACCCTATGATCTGGCCGATCTGTTTCCCCGTTTCTGGTGAGCTCATGAATAATCTTATGGGCTCTGCTCTGATTGGCTGGTTTACAGTGGGACGCCACAATGATCACACAGAAACAACATGTCCAAATAGACACAGACAGGAAAATAAAACGATCCTCTGTGTAAATAAGCTAGAACGTCATACTGGTTAGCTATGGCTAGTTACTCGCTTTCCATCTGGACATCAACACACAGTAGATTAAAGTTGTTCCTCACTACGGAACTCTCAGTTTAAGATGATCTGCTCCAACCAGCAAACACTGATACAGTCACACAGCATGGAGGTTCAGGGGTTAAGAACACAGCATCATTTGAACAATTAGGATCAGGAACTGATCAGGAAATATGAAAACTAAAGACTTCAAACACATCTGAGGAGCATGGGAGAGGTATGAATCCAGGACAACCCCATGTGAACACAGGCCTGTGGAGACACAGTCAGGGAACAGCATGGCTCAGGCTGTCTGCAAATGGGAGAGATGAGGGAAAGCGGCTGAGCAAATGAGGCTCTGGCTGCTCGCAGTCAGCATGGAGTGAACTCTGTTTGCCCAGTGCACACAGGCACACAGGGAGAGATGACTTCTACAACAACCCCGACCTCTCTTCTTCCCTCGCTCCCTCCCTCCCTCGGTCTCTCTGTCATGTGTACATAAACACACATACACACTTTCTTTCAGATAGTGAGGCTCTATGTATGTTCTATGTATGATATATGCTGCTGCTTATATATATATATAAAAATACACACACACACACACACACACACACACACACACACTGTTCCCTCCCTCTCCACTCACACATACACACTCTGCATCTCTCTCTCGCTGGTGGATGAATGTCAGGGGGTGAGCGTGTGACCTTGAGTGGCGTCAGAAGCACAGCGAGGGTCGCGCAGCCTGCAGCCGCCCTTGAACTGCATCATCTGCAAGACAAAAACCCCTCCGTGCTGCCCTGATGGATATCTCAAATATCCTGCCTGTCTCCAGTGGCTGTGCGGATTATCAGCTCAGTGACGGGACATTTCATTCAGGCTCTGCACCTCTAACCTTACGCTGAATCGAACAGCTATCTAGCTGTCTAGCCGACAGTGCTGTAAATGAAGAGAGATTCCCTGGACAATTTCTGATGAAATGGGGGGGAGATTAAAGGGCCTGTGTCACAAAAAAAGAGAAGACCTTCCTTGCTTGTTGTACTATGTAAATATTCTTAAAATGCGCCATTCACTTTCCTCGTTTCACCGTCCATTTAGGGAAAATCAGCCTGTTTTGAATTCATCATGACCTCACAACTCCAGTGCCTAGTCAACCTCCAACAATTTAGAATTAGCCTGTTCGCACTGTAGTGATAAAAATGATCGTTGCCACATGTAATGTAGAATGCACAGAACATGGCCCCTTTAAATGAACAGCACTTGTGTTAGCCTAGAACTGGCCTACTGCAATGCCTTCTATGCCCACGGACACGTTACACAAGCAACAGCACAGCCAGCCCCGAGACCTGACATACGTATGTATAGCATTACATTAACACTTCGTGGAGTGACACCCAAGACGAGGAGCTTTTTCTGAGAGGGACTCGACGCAAACAGAACATTTATGACGCGAATAATGACAGCTTCTCAGAGGCACGGGCCCCCTTCCGAGGAAATATAGCTGGCCCTCCTGGCCGATGAAACTCTACACCCTGCAGACGGCGGCCATGCCTGCCCCCAGCTGTTCTTGTCCTGCACTTGGGTGTGCTTTAGCCTGCACCCAGTGCTTTCTCATTTAACCTCCGGGGAGTCATCAGGGAGGGAACGGAATTCAGCGTTGTTCATCATCCTATTCTGGTATGGCTGAGAACATGTTGCCAGATATCTTATCTGAAAATACTGGGCCTGTAAGGTTGGCCTGCGCGGCCTGCGGCATAACAGCTAAGTTTATAAGGCCTGGCAGGAAGCTTGGACAAAGTTCCCCTGATGGAATAGAAAGGAAAGTATCACATGCGCTTCGCCCCATTAACCCCGGGCTTATCGTTGGGATATTAAACGTGGCTTATTAAACAGCACAGACTATGAATAACTCAGGAACTACTATGCAACTAATATGCAAATTACGTAGTTAAGAGAGTGAAGAAAGGTGGGCCCATAAATAGAGTTAAGATTGCAAGTGCAGCATCGACAACAACAACAGCGGCAGCAACAACAGCGACAACATCAAAAGCCCACGTTTATGATTTAGTTGCTAATCCTAAAACTTTATATTCCTGAACTTTAATAAATTATTTTGTGAGTACTATGAAAGATTCATGGTTATGAAGGAGAGGAACTCCGGTTCACTTACAGGACCTTACGCAACTCTTTGGCTAACATTAGTTCCAAATATCTTTTCTAATGTCAACTGATATTCATTTTTAATATTTATACAGCACTGCACTGAGCACCTGTCAGAACTCTGATAAAGACTAGAGTGATGAGGTGAACCTGGACCAGCAGCTCAGTTTGAATAACCAAATAAGAAAGACTCATCAGCCTCCTGAGCGACCTGAAAGCTTTTGGAGTCAGCCGCATCAAAAGTTAGTGTAATTCTGCAAAGGTCGTTTGAAAGAGGCATTGGAAAGAGCGCCAGTAACAAATGGAAACAGACATCTTCTGATCGTCGCGATCATGAAATCTCTCTCAACTAATGAAATAAATAGGTACTGTGATTAACAGTCACACTTCACAAATAATTAGTCTGTATTAAAAAGCCATGGAAGTCATGGGAGCCCAAAATGTTGACTCTTGTTTTAGCAAAAAAAGACTTATATTTTGTATGTAAATACAGTTCATGTCCATACAGGCCATCCATGAAAAATAAACTGCAAAAATGTTGAATTCTGTGAATCATTTACATATATCCAGCATATAGATTCACTTTAGTGCCACCCATCCACACTGACACACTGAGGAAATAAGGAACGTGTCAGCCAGGACTGCTTTACTAATGAGCCACAAAAGAGGGCGGCCAATCAAAGCAGAGCTCATTTACATAGATCAGTTTTAGAGGTACAGCAACAGCCTGTTCACAGTCCACTCACTCCACAGTCCATACATCCAAGTAAGCTGAAAAACATTGCATTTTAAATTTCGTACAGCCACAAAACCAACTCATTTACATCTACCCACTGGTTTGACCTGCAGCAGTTTAGCCCCACCCCACTCATGTGCTGAAGTTATGCGGAGTGTTTCAGCTCAGACTGCTTGTTTAGTAAGGACAGCTAATTAGAGGAGGGGTCTCACAAACTGTCTGTTTAATTCTAATGGCGATAAAGAGGTTGGAAATGGATATGTAAAAATTTGATACATAAATCAAACAAATAATATCTATAACTGGACTATTGGGGAGGTGGGATAAAATGCAAAAACATGTTGGGTATGGACCCTTTAGTGTAGGGATACACTTGCTGTTTGGTCATGCATTTGTGTAGACAACCGGCTGTGTCATGAGCTTAACTGTTCACATACTTGTCTACGTGCTAGGTGTGTTACTGGAGGCCTCCCCTAGAGGACAGACCACTCCGTTCGTCCAGTGTTTTCCACAGTGCATGGACATAATGGTCTCAGATCTGTTTCCATATCGACTCTTAATAAAATAATACTGATCTCTTGCCAACTGTTCTGATGAGCACATTTAGCACTGTACAGCGGCAAGAACACATCATACGGATGCGGGTAAAGGCAGACCTGGTCATACAGCCTTTCTGATTCTGATTCTGATTTCTGATTCTGATTCTGATTTGCTTAGTGCCTGCATTACCCCTAGCGTTTGTGTGTCCACTGCACCCTCTGTACACGTAGCGCTAATTTCTGAGGACGTGCACAACCTTTACGCGAGACAGCCATCTTGCGTACGCAGACGCGCAGTTAACAGCAAGTATATCTCGACCCTTACAGTCTAAAATGACCAAATCAGCTTATTAGCAATCTCGCTTCATAGCGGTCAACATTACTCACTGCTGCCATCTAAAGGCGTCGGAGTACCAGTCAGAATGTAGACCTTTTTTCCCTTTCGTTTACATGCACTCGTCTAAACCCAGGTGATAAAATCGATAGTGGTCCGCTACTCAAGACCATTAATGACTGTGACAAGTTTAGTTATCAATGAGCACATTTACTAGAACTTTATAATCAAGTTGATATTAAACTACAGTAGATATTTTGGATCCCTGTATGAGATGTTATATACCTATATATAACATAAAGATCCGGCTATTCAAGTTCTTGGGTTCTACATCACCATACCAGTACAGACACAGCGCACATACCACCCAGTTCTACTACAGACACAAATCCCAACTCTTCACAATAACTTACTCACTCCGAGTCCTCCGCTGCTGAAGTGAAAACAGGTCAGATGTTGCTCCTTTCTGGCCCCACAAAGAAGTTCCAGCGAGTTTTATCACCACTCTAACTCTAAGGAGACCACCTTCATTAACCCCAGCTAAGAAAGATCAAGCGCTCATATGGCCAGATGCGTTTTCAGGCCCTTATCAGGCAGCCTGTATGTGAGACAGGCTGATCTTAATTAAATAGTGCTCCCAGCCAAAGGCTATGCAGCGGTCCGCCTCGTTTTCGCCCACTTCACAGCCTGCCTCGCCCCAATCAGCATGAAGATAATTCCAGCAGCTAATGGGAAAGGACTCTTCCTCCACTACGAAAATCCTTCGCCTTATTAAATAACATATTGTCCTGCATAATATCTAAAGCAAATGCTTTGGCTGCTGATTGTATGTATCAAAGCTTGGGGCCAAACTGGACTGTGGCTGCTCTGACAGGTTTCTACGGCTCTGAACACAATATTGGTCATTTCTGGTTTTAGTCATATTTAGGGCTGCCAAAAAAAGACTCTAATATTCGATTATTCAACTGAATGAATCAAATTCATCTAATAAGCGAACAAACAGCTTAAACGTGGCCAGTAAATGTGATGAGCTGTAACAATAAGGCGTTTGGCAACGTTCTGACAAACTGGTACTTACCAAGAGCTAAATTACCACCGTAAATCTGAGATACACGCAAGTTGGGGTGTATGAAAACATGAATATAGTTGAGTTTTGCCAACTGGCTAAATAGTAGTGTTGCAATTCATCTTCAGCCATTAGACATAGCATAACGGCGCACTGCTAACATTAGCAATAGCAAACCTTAGCTGACTAGTTAAAGTTTTTTTGCTATGACAGTTTTCCCAAAATTAGATTTTTAAAAAATCTCTGTCGCCTTGCTCAACAGTGCAGCAGTACATCGCGATATATTCAGTCCTAACCCCTGTATCATGATATGCATCATGCTGCCAGGTTTTTGCCGATACGGAGCCCTATCAGTCAGTGATAAACAAGATCTAAAAATAAGTAATACAACATTAAAATGCAGATTAGTGTTATAGCTTTTCAGCAGCATCATATAAGTGGTTTGAGATTTTAATGTGCTAATTCACCAGAGAAGTTATGTGAGAACAGGTTTTTAGGATGAGCAAAAAGCTATTTATATGGGAAAACTACAAAGTAGTTGTCTGTAGTTAGCTAGATCAGATATTTTAAAACCAAAACTAGAAAGTAGTTGTATTTTAAGTTGTAATATCAGTTTTATGTAGTTAGCTAGCTAATGTAAAAAGATATTTTAATGGGAAAACTACAAAGTAGTTGTATTTTAAGTTATTTGTCCAGTTTTATATAATTAGCTAGCTAATGTAAATAGGAAAACTACAAATTAGTTGTATTTTAAGTTAGTGTATCAATGTTATGTAATTAGGGCTTAGAATATTCCAGAGTAACGTCAGTGATGCAACGTAACCGAACAGTTTACTGACCGTTCTCCTGCTACAGAATCAACACTAGCAAGTTTTCTTTTTCCCTGGTGGTCAAAGGTTGTTGGTGGGAACTGTGCATGTTAAATATGACTACTTTATCCTTCAGGAAAGGACCCCGGACCTTTTTAACGTTCAGTCCTAACTGCTCTTTTTTTTTGGTATCTGCTATCTGATTTCTCCAGGTTAAGTCTTCTACTCTTTTAACTCTTTCAAAATGTAAACAAATGCTGGACAACAGTTTTGATAACACTGAATACCTGTTTCACCCCTACCTGCATCGACCCATCAAAACGTTTTATGATCATGTGATTTTTGTTCATGTTCCATAGTTTCCACTCTCTGATGGAAACTGCAGAATCCTCCTATAGAGGCTCGTTCATAAACTCAGGGCGTTAATAACCCTGGATATAGACAGCGCTTCTAATACAGTCTTGACCCAATGTAAACAGACAGTGGGTATAAAAATAGCCTTTTTGTGAACTGGAAAATGTTCTTGTGCTGGACCGCAGTGTGTGCGCTCCGTGTCGCTCGCATACCTTCCTGCCTGCGAACTGCCAGTCTAACCCTGGCCTGACCTTCAGCGCGGAGAGGCAAACAAGGCTGACCCACTGCTAAACTTTCCCCAGCTGGATGATAAGCGCCTGTTTAATTATATTCATCTACATGGATCTGACATTGTTCCAGGATGAAGTCAGAGCTCCGCAAGGTTACCGAGTGCTGAAAGCGGATGGGAATTTTAAAAGGCGCACGCTGCAGCGCTCTGCAGCCAGCGACTATATTTTCTTCTTTGTTCCACGAGCCACAGAGGACAGCATCCCTATCTGTTAGCGTGGAGGGCAAACAAAGGGCCTTTGCAGATTACAGGCACGTCGAGTGAGATTATCAGGGAAAAATCGCACCAAAAGGGAAATGTCACTCAAAAACGAAACATTCATGGTGTTTTTACAACTTTCTGTTTTTCTGCCTTTCAGTTTCACACAGCACAGACAGGAAAACCGGTTCTGGAGGCTGTGTTCATATGTGGTAACACATGCATATAACAATCACAGTTTCTGAAGGGTTCCAGGCTTGGACATTCTACTTCATATTCTTTGGAGGTTCTTGTGACCAGTTACTGAAAGGTTCTTTAGGGAACCAACAGTGGTTCTTTCACTGCATTCTGGGTGGGGGGGAACCAATCAGTTCTCAGATGCATCGGGATTCAGTCTTGAAAGATTCTGCATTGGTTCCTAATAAGAATTTCACATAGGCAGGGGGCTACAGCGGGTTAACCGGCACTTCATGGAGGAGGTCTAACTCTAATAGCTTCCATCGCAGTCCTGGGAATTCATGCTGTTTAGCATCTCATTAACGTGACGCTCAATGTTGATGTGGACTTTTGTGTTGAACAGCCTGAATACAAGTGGAGTGGTGGGCTTTCTGGAGAGGCTCTGGTTTTTCTTGCCGTGTTTTGACAAATCAAAAGTTGTCTCGAGAATACTTCACAGTATTTTGCGGTTTGTCTTTATTGATAGAAGCCAAAACAAATACCCTTGGATTCTGAAGTAAAAGAGTTTTGGTATATTGTCTATATTGGTATACTGATTTGGTATATTGTCGCAGTCTAGAGAAAAACAAGTATCTCCAAAATGGCAACTTTACAGGAGAGGGCAAAAACCTGTTTTAATTTTAATGTAAGTCAATGGAACCAGACTTTTTTCCAAGCAATTTTGGGCCATTTCTGTTGGCCCACTCGTCATGACATTTTCACACAATGTCAACGGCAGCTTATGTGATCAAATTATGCATAAAAGTAATATTTGATAAAAATGAAGAAACATCCCACTCACTCTTCAGTCTATACAGTCCATATATAAATAAGTCATTTTCAATTCTTTGTTTTTATGATGTCATGAAACCAACTCATTTACACATGCCCACTTATTCAGCCTACAGCAGTTTTGGCCCCGCCCATTAACAATCAGGTTCTAAGTAGTGTTTCAGCTGGACTGCGTAAGCACAGTACCATAAAACACTCATGTAATAATGAATTATGAAATTAATTATGAAATGATGGATCCTGGTACATAAAAACACCTGTTGTAGATGGGCCTATAGGAAAAATACAATGTAAAATACAATGTAAGATATGGGCAATTTTACTAAACACTGAACAAGTCTTTAAAGGGCTAATGAAAATTAGCAGTGCCACAAAAGTTTCTGAACTTGGAGGCTTTTTAAAGTAGTTGTTTTATATTAATCACTGCTTTATATCTAATGTGTATTTATTGCTACTACATGGGATATTTATCATTTTGCTGCCTTACTATACCCAGCCGGGCAGTCTAGTTGCCATCAGTGCAGCGCTGTCTGGGGCAGTGCCTTGCTCAAGGGCACAACCAGGTACCTCCAGTCAGTCCTGGGATATGAACCCACAACCTTACAGCTCACCTCTAACACCACTAGGCGAGTGGCCACCTCAGAAATCATTTTCATACCTTGAATGAAAATCGTGAGGTGAGTGAAGATTCCCACCCCTACGTGACATCACGCCAAAGAACCCTTATTTTGTATTAAAGTATGAATTCTTGCATTTTACTATAAAAAAAACACCCTCACTTTTCTACATTTGGCACAGCCGAATGATCCAGCTCTGCTACAGCTTCATGACTGATTACATTACAAGACGAGAAAAAGGCCATCAAACCTCTTTTATTAATTGAAACTGGAGTGCGCAAGTGCCTGCACGCACGTGGAGGACATTGAAGTTCTCATGACAGCAGCGGGCCTCATCACTCACAGGCAGGTCAATTCCCCCTGATAGATAGGTTTACATGTGTGTGTGCACGGCGGGGGAGGAGTGTGCAGGGCCGCTATAAAATATCTTTAATGGCTGCACCCAGCGCTGCTCCGGTCTTCATCACATTTACAGGCAACTTGGATGTTTTATCACCTTCATCTCTCCTTGCTACCTCTAGCTAGCCCACACAAAGCGGGTGCACCGAATAGGCCCCGGCACTAATTAGATCATTGCCCTTATTTACAGCATTCAAATGTTTTCAGGTCGGCTCTAATCTCATCCTAATCAGTAAGGTCAAGCCACAAAAAAAGTGCAGATGGCTTCAAAAGAAAGAAAGAAAAAAAAAAAAAAGGCCATCGGTTGTCTGGCTGGAGTGTCAGCCACTAACCGCTAAATAGCGTTATGTAAGCAGGACAATGGCACAGAAAAAGGTTAGCGCTGAAGCGCTTGGCCGCTGCGGGTAAACCGGAGGTTCGCTGAACCATATTTGAAATGGTGTCACAGCAGCTGACCGGAGTTTTAGCTCGGTTCACGGAGGGTCGCGCGCCGCTTTGCATCTTAGTGCTGACAAGTTCAGAGAGGTTGTTTTCAGACTATTTCGAATCTCCTCAGCTTGACTTTGACACGGAGAAATGAGATAAACTTGTCTCGGGGGCCGCAGGCGAGGGTGCTCTATTCAGCACCTGAATTCAAGGTGACAGCTTCGTCACCTCTCATATCTTATGCAACACTTCCTTTGTCAGGGAAAACACATTTGGCTAAAAGCCACCACTCAAAACTTGCATCTGAAAGGAGGAGGAGGAGGAGGAGGACGAGGAGGAGGAGAAGAAGAAAGCGCTAGAAGAGTCCGCCTCCTGCAGAAGACACCTACTAACATATCAAACAAGTGTGATTCACTCGAATATCAGCAAGATCTAACAAATCAAGCAAGACAAGTGGCACTTTTTTTTTGGTGCACCTTTGGCCCAGATAATTTTCACACAGCGTAGCAGTTCTGGTTCCGTGTTCCACTTCCATTATGCTGATGCCTCAGATGAGAGTAGCACTCTGCAGAAAGCCTAGTCACGTCACTCTGCCCTGCAAAGAGAACTAAATCTGCACAAACCGTTGTGTGAAGTTGTTGACCTTCTCCGTGCCAGGGTGAATAAGTCTTTCCCCTTTTGACCTTTCATGGTAAGCACGTTTAAAGCTAATGCTGTAGTGGCTTGCTTGCTAAATGATGGGTGATTAACTAAATGAGTCACCTATGATTCATTTCAACAGCCCGGCACAGACACATTCCGAATACGCGTCTGTAGGGTCGTGTTCTGGAAGAAGCCTGTCTGCCTGGACGTGTGATGAGGGCGCTTTCTTACCTTTGTCCCTTTTCTGACCCTCCAGAAAGCTTAAATCAAGATAGTGTGTCTTTACCGGCCCGGGCAAAACAATGCATCAAACCCTGCTTGACCTTGGCGTGACTCCTGCGTTAGATAACAACCTTGAACTGTTGGCGACACCCAACAAAGGCACAGAGCCCTTTATCCACTCAACAGAATGATCTGGATCAAGTTTCAGGTCCCATTATTGCAGATGCCCACTAAAAATACACCAGTGAACAGGGAAGAGCTGTCCCAGAGTGGAATAGATGATAATTATCTCGGGTCAGAGGAAAACAACCTGCTCATCCAGGTCAGGGCTGAGGCTGATGGTTATGACATAACCACCACTTGCTATCCTGGTAACAACAGATGGGTATTGTATTGTAAGTCTGCTTGCACAGTGACAATTATGGGTGCACCAATATGACAACAATGCCTGTAGAAACGGGGAGAACATCTACCAGGAATAGCATTATGGAGGAATAGGACGCTCACAATCTATAGACGCAGCCAAATGCAAACATTTAAACAAGTCATATTACATGTTGACATCTTATGAAAGTGAATCAAGCTCCATCCTCTATGCATGGAACAATTGTAAATATGGTGATTTTATAATATGCTCATGTTAGCACATCATTTCAGTTCATTTGCTGAGTCTTATATAATTAATAATCTTATATAACTTAAAAACCATATATATTATAACTTTCGCACAGGCCACATTTTATGCTTTATTTTTTTCAACATATTAAATTTTGTATTGAAATGTGCAGAGGTGTCTGTAAGTTGACCAGGGGTGCCCAAACTTACGAATGTATATACTTACCTATATCACATCTCACTGTTTACACGGGGAAGTGAAGCATTTTGCCTGTCATATTGGTTTTCCCCTCTATAAATGCTCTATAAATGCTTGACACAATGTCAATATTAAATAAAAAAATAAATTAATTAAAAAAAATTAAAACCTTCAGAAATCTGCAGGTCCACTGCAAAAATACCCAATTTATGGCAGGACATTTTATGGTAATGTTTACATATAAATGACTAACATAGTCTAATCTAGGTTGGTATGGATGTAGCTACTCATACGGACATACATTATGTTTAGAGACGCAAACTATACATGAAGTACACGGTCTGAAATCATACTAAACGTACCCTGCAAAAACATTGAGTTTTGTTTAAATAGCTTTTGGACTGATCAGTTCAGGAAAGAGCTAACAGGCTAGACGTCTAAGAGTTCCAGGCTTTAAAGTCAAACATTCACAGAGCAAAAACTGCAAAACAAAAAATTAAAGCTATCTTACTGCCAAAAGTAACACTGAACCTGGTTAAGTTGGAAATACTGCAATATAGTGACTCCCATAGTAGGGCTGTGTACTGGTAACAACCCAATGTGTGCCATGATATAGCAGTTATGATTTAAAAAAAATCATTTAAAATATGTTTAAATATACTTTTAAGAAAACTGTCATAATACTAAAAAATCATATGCACATATGATGTTAGCGATGCACCCTTACGCTACTTGTTTACGTTGGTATGGAAGAGTCTAATGACTGAAGATAAACTTCAGAAATGAACCGCTGTCTGCCATCAATCTTTACATGTACACTATGAATGAAAAATCAGTACTGTGTTTTTGAGAACTGATGCACACAACATAATACTGCAATACTCAAGTGCAACAATATTTCCTTACATCATATATCCTATAGATGTGAAAAGCAGAATTATGATAATGATAGAAATCAGACAAACAAAAGCAAAAATGCATTATATTGAAAAAGATAATATGCTTACTTCTGCAGAACACACACAAAAAAAAAAATACTTCCAGGAAGTATGTGGCACTGGGGGGGGGGGG
>CM067488.1:398913-429488 GCA_034552555.1 Semaprochilodus insignis
CTCCGGGGGGGGGGGGGGGGGGGGGGGGGGGGGGGGGGGGGGGGGGGGGGGGGGGGGGGGGGGGGGGGGGGGCTTCAGTAATGCACCCTCTGTTTGAAATACACAGTCCAGTTAATAAAATGAATTTTAGCACAGTAGCCCACTGTTACAGTAGTATAGTATAGTATAGTATAGTATAGTAGTAAAATTGATTTGAATTTCCCCTTCAATCGATTAAAGCTTAGCTTAGCTACATTGACAATGAGTGTCACCCTCAATCTATTTCAGAGTGAAAATAAAGGTTGATTATTTGAATGACTGATAGTAAATATACCATTTTGTATCTGTTTGAAATATCAACCATCAAATCAAAACATCTACCCAATGTCACTGTACTTCTAGTACCAATCTAGTACCAATCTCTCTTAAAGGGTGAATATCATGGAAAGCCAAAATTTTCTCACTCTTCTAAAAAAATTTTTATGCAAACAATGTTAAACTTTTCAAAAGTAAACGTCTCCACTCAATGCAGTCCATGTAGAGAACACTGATCTGCAAAAACAGCCTGTTTGGATTTCATTGAATCTTTAGTTCCTTAAAATCAACATCAGAACATTTACACATATCCAATTATTCAGTCTGCAGCTGTTAAGTCCTGCCTATTCGCAATAAAGATGCAAGGAGTGACCACTACTCGTTTACATAAGTCTTAAAGGCTCTGTAACAATTAGTTCTACCAGATAAAGAGAGACTGAAATGGTTACAGATGAATTCATTATGGCTGTTCTGATACACAAAGACAAGACAAGAGGATTTTAATAAAAGACAATAAAAATGGGCCCTCCACCAAAAGAAGGTACAGAACGCTCAGATTCACCAACGGCTGTCAAATGGTAAAACAGATGTGCCCATTTGATATATCTGATGCGATGCTTCCCTGAGAAAGGCCAAAGGCAGCAATAAAACCCAACCAAAACAAGGGCTTACAAAAGACTCCCGGCCGAAAGACTCCACCTTTCTTGGAGGGTAAGTATTTGCATATCAAAGTGTCATGCTGAAAGCGCAGGACTGTAATATTTACTCAGCTGTCTTTGGTGCTTCTGTCCTCCCTACGCCACAGATTCCTTCCACAGCTCCAAACATGGACGGCAAACACACCACGGCCAAACAATGTGCCATGACCTGAACTTTAAAAAAAAAAAAGAAAAAAAAAGCTTCCCCCGGGTAACAGCATGAACCGCACACCCACCCACGGTGTGAGGGGTGACCACTGTTGCTCAGCAACAGATTAGCCTAGCCTACTCTTAAGTACAGTGATTCAGTGAGCAACATTCACACCCTCTCATATCGCGGGCAAAGAAGTTCCCACACATTAATACCAGAGCAGCTCTCGACAAAGAACTCACTTCAACTGATCAAAACAGCTGTGAATCTGTCACAGCCTGAATATCCGACTGCGGCGTACTCTCGGTGGACTATAATGGATTCAATGTCATTCCGGTTTTTTTTTGTTTAAATCTACAGTCACCAGACGTATTCCTCATCCGTGTTGTTTCTGAACTCGGATGAAGATCAGCATGTGGCTTCCACATCCTAATGAATGTATGAATAGAGGGCGCTATTATTGTCACGCTTGACACACATGAGTCTACATGTCTGAACTGCTCAATGCTAGCAGGCCTCATTCAGTATGCATGGCTAGTTAGCGATCTCTCCTTCAAGTCCGCGGCCAAGTGAAGAATTTGACCTGCCTACAAAGATTCAACAGGTCAACAGGGACAGGTCCTGGAGCTGAACTTACCTTTTGTGAAGGAGGTATAGATTATCCTGTCCTAGTATTCACAACAGGAGCTGGATTTAGAGCTTCATTCAGGGTCTAAAGTAGCCCAACCTCTGAGATCCCATACACAAAAGATACACCAGGATTTAAATACAATTCGTGACACCCTAATCTTGCTTAACCATATGCTTTAGATTCCTGGTTAATGGATTCGCTTTAATTAACTTCTAAGGAACACGCGAGTCTGCCAAGTTCAAGCTGTGCATTAGTCGGGGGATCTAGCCAGGTTCTGGGCTTCATTGACTGACTACTGTGGCTTTTCATTAGAGGAGTTTCTCTTGCCTAGTAAAATACAGAGATGGCACAGATCCATTACTCAGTATAGGTATCTGAATCATGTCAACACGTAATGCTGCACTGGATAGAAATAAGGAATGAATACAATCCAATTCTGTAAGAAATCTAGCCAGGAATATTCCAGGACTGCTTGTAGCACAGCATGTCGAGCCAAGCAAGTCCACCAATTGTTCAAGATTTTTGGATAGTTGAATGCTAATGATGTAAACACACTCATTCAGAATAATTCAGAGCAGTCAAAAAGTCCATTCTTGGGAAACTCTGAGTCTGAACTCTTGACAGTGGCAGCAAGAGGAACCAGACATCTGGTTCTAAATAGTTATGAATACACGGCCTGATGCATGAGGCACTGGTTTGACCTATAGTGTACTTTCTGCCATCCATTTGAAACCGAATCCCTCATTCTTCCTCTAAATCGCTCCATCCTTCCGGGTCTCGTGAGATCTAGGAGCCTAGCGTCCAATGGGCAGAGGGCAGGAAACATCCTGGACAGGCCACCAATCCATTGCAGGGCAGACATAGAGACCTACGCATTCACTCACACCTAAGGGGGCAATTTAGCCTCTCCAATTCACCTGACTGCATGTCTGGACTGTGGGAGGAAACCCACACAGACACAGTGAGAACATGCAAACTCCACACAGCAACATCCCCAGGCACCCTGGCCGGGAATGAACCCGGGCCCTTCTGGCTGGGAGAACACAGTGCTACCCACTGCACCACCACCTAGTAGAATATGATAACTATACAATGATAATAGAAAATCTGACACTCTATGCACAATGCTGCTATTCCTCTTCAGTACAGACTCAGAGAGTGGAAGATACAGCTTTGTGCACAAGCATGTCGTCGTGCTCCTGTAACATGTGCTAATTCTTGCCCTAACCTTGTTACATGTTCAGGCAAAGAGACGTTTCAACATGGCAGTAAATCCATAACTCTCTGCTTCCTTTCCCCGGCTGCACATGCCTCCATCCGCACTCTCTCTCTCTCTCACCATATATCAATCTTCTCAGTCATTCATAAATTCTACCAAAAAAAAAAAAAATCCCCTTTTAGTTAATTGCTGGGCAAATTTAATTTCTAAAAAAGCTCTCCAAAGAGCAAGACATAATGAAGTTGGGATGTCTCGGCCGTCCCCTCGCCGCCCCACCCCTCTTCGCAGGGCCTGGTGTGAGTGCCCGCACCGTGTCAGATGCTTGCATTAGAGTCAGATGATTATGTAAGGGTGAAGTGCTCCGCGGCTCAGCTTATTGTAGCTGACACAATGCCCTTGCCTGAGCTGTGAAGGCTCCAGAAAGGACAGGCGGATAAGAAGTTGTGAAGGACAACCATTGCCCCCCCCACCCCCTTTCCACTCTACCCCACCCCGACAGGACGGCACTGCGGCGGCCTTGGACTCTGAATTCTCCGCTCGACAGGGGACATACATCAATCCGTCAGGCCCCGGCCACAGACAGGCCCGTAACCTTCAAAAGTCTCAGCATCGGTATAGAATGACTGGCATTCGAAGTGAGCCACTTTTCTCTGTGGGCTTTGCTTAATATAACCGCAGGGTAGTTAAATTAAGATGCCGTTGAATAACAGCTCTAAGTCCAATTTAACCATCACCCCTACTGTGTCCTCTCGAGCCCTCAATTATGCTGAGCCTGCCACCCAGAAAACCCACTGCAGCCTTTCTTCCTATGGCCATTAGAGCTGCCCAGAGACACAGGGTGAAGAGCCTGAAGCGAACGGTCTATCAAGAAATTCACCAGCAGTTCTACGTACATCTTGTAACTCTTCAATCAGGGCTCAGATATATTGAGTATCCATCATAGCAAGTATACAATGGCCCTTAAAATGGGAATTTCCAGCATAATTAAATGTTTAGGATGTAAACAAGGTCAATCAGATGGGTCTGAAATGCTCTGGAGTTCTAGAGAAACTTATGGGACGGAGGTCTGAAGTGTTCAAAGGACAATTCCATCCATTTGAAGTCAAGTCTATCATTGAGATGCAAACAAAGTCATTTAAAGTGGTTAGATGTGAAATGCTCCATTCTAGGGGGCATTTTCACACTAGAGCTTTATTACAGATTCAGGACCGGTTGCTCAAGTTCGGTACATTGGGTCAAGTGTAACAGCTCCAGGCCTGCCAGCAAACCCTGGTGAGATCCACTGCACATGTGGAAGCTATCTGTTCCCAGTGCCATGTGTGGAGATGCATCACTGGCTAATGTGGCTCCTTGGACTTATGGCATTACACCCCTTTTCAAGTTTCATAATGGCGGCAAAAAGCGCTGGTCTTTCCCACGTTCGTGTTTGTACCCAGGGAAAAGGAATATAAAGCAGCAAAGTCACTTATGGAATTGCCCAACTGATCCATGCTTTTAGCTGGAATTCTTGTGTGTGTGAAAGCAAACCAGCGATAAAGAGCCTCTCCTCCCACAAATGAGCCCAGAATCAGTCCTGGGTGCGGATATAAGTATATGGGACAAGTGTGAAAACGCCCTCAGAGAGACAGGGTTGTTCGCAGTGGTGGTGATAAGAACCAAACAGAGTTTAACGCCTCTAAAAGCTCCCCTCACAGAAAGTTAGATACTGAGATATTGACATACTGAGATACTGTTTTATGTTTGTTGAAGGTTTTGGCCTAGAACTTAATATTTACAATCCATTCCAGGCACGGGGGGGACGACAGGGCTTTGAAAGGCAAAATAACGTCAGAAGAAGATGTATACATTTTTGGTTGTACCGCCAAGATCAATATTCCATATACAAACTTGAAGACAGGAGTAAGTCCACTGGTGGTTGGGATAGTTAATAAAATGGCTATATTTGTGTTGTATATGTTGTAGACATCACAAACCCCGGTTCCCATCAGCACCACTGTAAAGAAATCTGTGCCTCTATTAGTTTCCCTACAATCCCATGACATGACTAAACAGACATTGGGCAAGAATTTGGTTAAATTCCCCTTTACATTCATCACAACACCCTGGTTCCCATCACCACCACTGTTTTCCACCAATGTAGAACGGGTACCATTCTGGTTCACGCATCTAATTTTGAACCATTCAACACATTTCCACCAAAATCATATAGGTTCAGAACCCGAAAAGTTTGTTCCCAGCTAGAACCAAAGAACAGTAGGTTCTTCAGCACAAACGATGATGATATCTGTGGGCTTGTAAGTCGTTGTGGACAGAGAAGGCAACAATGGCGACACCCAGTGGTGTGCTGAAGAACCGCTTCTTATCACCAGTAGTTGGTCTGTGCTTGCTTTCTGAATACATAAAACACATATGGAATAACAGCACAGACGCTCGCAGGTGATCTATACCCTCCGCCATCTCGTCACTGTTGACATTGATGACGTATCCTTTTGACGTTACTTGGTTCCAATAAAAGCTGGTTCTACAAAGACCGAACTGTGTAGAAAGGTGGATGGGTCAATGCAGGTGGTTCTAAAGCAGAACAATCCCTGAAGATAAAGTTTTATCACCAGATTTATGGCTATTCAACCATAATCAACATCACATAAATAAAAAACACACATGTAGGTTCACTGGTGGTTTGGGATAGCCAATAAAATATGTGTTGTATATATGTGTTGTAGACATCACAACCTCTATTAGTTTCCCTATAATACTATGACACGACTCTACTGACAAAACAGAAATTGGGCAGGAATTGGGTAGCCTAAAATTCCCCTTTAAATTCACCAAACTGCTGTTATCTGGAAGGACTTGGAGTACTGAGGGGCTCATAAGAGTAAATAACAGTGTGCCTTATCTCCTTATACGTGATGTCACTGCAAAGAAAGAAGCCTTATAAGCCAAGACTTGTTCTCTACAGCACCTATTATAACAGGATGTTCCTAAAGAGAACACAGAACATGCAGCATGTTCCAGTTCTCACACACAGTGCTCTCTCTACCATTCGGGAAAAAACACAGTGAAACCTGTTGGGCAGATGCTAAACAAACCCAAACCCAAGGCATTTTCAGGCTCTTTCTACATTCAGCGCGCACGCCGCCCGCACATTAGCATCTCAATATGAAGCAGGTCATGTCGAAAGCATCATTATCTGAAACTCCAGCCTTATTGATTCAATGAGAGCTCACTCCAGCCGTAGTCACCTTAGTTAAAACCGAGGGAGTATTTTTCGCATGTGCAGCGACTCGTACGTGGGCCATAAATCGCGTGCATAATACCAGTCCACTCTATAAAAATGTCACCGATACACCTTGCTCGCCCTGGGCTGACATTTCTATTCTACAGATGGAAAAATCATTTCTGTGCGGCTGTGCTGACAGATGAGCTGGCACCCAGAGACATGATTTAAGATCCTTCTTTTCCTTTTGCCCTCTACTTTTGCTTACGCCATTAGTTTAATACACCACTCTTTGCTTGCATTTGTCTTTTTTTCCTCTCTCTCTCTCTCTCTCTCTTTTTTTTCCCCCCTCCTCTCCTTCTCCTCCCACTCTCTCCTCCTCGCAGGGACCGTAGAGTGAGCCAATTTAAGAGCTACTGTAAATGTCTTCTTCTTAAAAGCTGGTGCAGTGCTGAGATCTTTGCTGGCATGCTCTCATTGATCTGGTATGTTTACAAGATCACGTCCGGCCAGTTGTCTTTTGAACAAGGCAGTGCTTGCGTGGGCACCTCTCCACTTGATTTATCTGACCTCGATCTCGGTGTGGGCCTGCTGTTGTTTTTCCTTCCTTTCTTTTTTTTTTTCCTTTCTCCAAACTATGAATAATGCAGCTCAATCCTCATTACGCTCAATCAATTATGGGTCATGATTGATGGACTTCATGACCTTATGTCCAGTAGATGAGCCTGTCATTACCTCGTGAACAGCGACCCATGCTCCGCGTGCACGTGCATTCACATGCAGGGCGTGTGGTCGCGCGCACGTACAAGCTCCTGCTCCGCACACCAGCCACACAAAGCGTCTCACACAGGCACACGTACATACTCTTTCAATCTCATTCATCCCTCCTATCTTTTCCCTTGTCCAGCATGTGAGATGTTTCTCACATCTCGAAATGAAATAGTTGTTTACTGTTTCGGCCCCCTTCGACAACAGACAACAACAGCAGCTCTAATTCTCCCTGCTGGTTAACTGCATTCGGCATTAAGGTCAAAGTCCCGATCACCTGGGCCTTGTAATTTAACTCACCATGTGATAAAGTGGCATGGTAATTTCACTGAACAAACACAAGGGGAGAGTTCACAAACCTGTATTTTGTACTCAAACCAACTGTCTAGCCTGGGGTCATCTCCAAGCGATACAACAACAGCTGAAGCACACGCACTTGAAAATTGCATTTATCAGGAGCCGCTGTCAGATACAATTCCAGAACTTGAGGCTTCCCCTTTGGTCTCTATTCAGGCTCGCTGAAAGAAGCAGTACAAACTCAAGCTCAACAGAGGACACGGATCTCATAAACCACTACAAAAGCTTCAGCAAATTCCGAGCCAGCACCGCAAATTCAGTTTGTATGCAGCACACGCTGGGAGCAGGCTTTCCCAACACATATTGAACACTAAAAAACGAGTAGCGACCTTTAGGGGTGGGCGACATGTATACGATCACAATGCCTGATGACATTTTCACAATACATATATCACAGAATACAGTGTTCTTGATGTTTGATATGTTAGAACAGGCAAAATGCACGAGCAGTGGTAGCACATAATACTGCTAATGTAATTTCGACAGCTAGATTTTGGTAGCATGCATGCTGGCCCTATGCTGCTAGTATGCCTACTGGCCCTATGCTGCTAGTATGCCTATTGGCCCAAGGGTGCTACT
The DNA here is from genome assembly GCA_034552555.1 of Semaprochilodus insignis. Classification (NCBI taxonomy): domain Eukaryota; kingdom Metazoa; phylum Chordata; class Actinopteri; order Characiformes; family Prochilodontidae; genus Semaprochilodus; species Semaprochilodus insignis. The sequence continues at coordinate 406,831 of CM067488.1, forward strand.
ATGCCTACTGGCCCAATGCTACTAGTATGCCTGCTGGCCCAATGCTGCTAGTATGCCTGCTGGCCCAATGCTGCTAGTATGCCTGCTGGCCCAATGCTGCTAGTATGCCTGCTGGCCCAAATGCTGCTAGTATGCCTACTGGCCCGATACTCCTAACTGCTCGTAAATGACTACTACTCAGATTGTGATTTTCACACGCAATAAAAATATATGAATTTGGTTTGATTTAACTAAATATAAACACGACTAATTACAGTGTTTCCCACAGGTCTGAAACAAACATGTGGGGCCACCACTCATTGTGGCATCAAAACGAGAGTCAATGATCTACTACTGTCATCAAACCTTCATCAGTATAATGCTGAAGAGGTTCTTTTAGAGCCTGTGCATGTGATGTTAATACACAAGACATACATTGTTGGGTGAAAACACTTGGACACCACATTTATTCCATTTTATTTCAATTATAGCAAAGCAAATCTTATATAGAAACGATTTGTAACACCAGAAAAGGGTGTGATGTGCTGGAAGTGGATACATTTATTGACCGCAGTAAATTACAGACTAATCAAGAAGCAATGCTGATAATAACATGCATGTGTAATGTCATTTAGGCAACTAATCAGTGGTCTAGATTTTGGAGGTATGCCTATTGGCCATAAGAGCTACTAATAGACTATTACTGAGGTACTGAAATTCAGCACCAAATCGCAAATTTTTTTGATACTTTGTAGTATTATAGTATTATGGTACCAATTCAATTGGTACCATAAAGGCCCCGGATTCTGATACCCAGCCCTACTCATAATAGCATTTGTTGATTTATTGAGGCCATAAATAAGGTCTCAAGTAAGTATATAGATATGAAACCTCACTGACATCACTGAAGTGAAAGTTTAGGTCATGAAAATGACCAATGGGGACTGATGCTTTACCTGTTGAAGTGAAACATGCAGTTAGTCAGGCTCTGTCCTGACAATGTCCACAGAGTGCCCAGAAAAGCATACTGTGATGTCATCACAACAGCAATAAATACTGTCATATTGCCCACCTCTAATATATTCCTACACTGACCACCCCTAGCTATTATGACAACGGGTCTGACTTGGTGAAAGCCGGCACCGTCATCCGTAGTTACCCAAACGGTCACAGCATGGCTCAGTGTCCAGACTGACCTAAAAACCCTCCACATTACACAGCACAGCAAAGGTGGAGGAAGATGGCATGGAAAAGTTCATCCAACAGCGAGATTAGAAACAGGGCCATCCGCAAACACCTGGACTAATAAATCCATGACCTTTCAGCCTGTGACTCCTGACCTCCTGACATTTACTGCGGCTCTCCACGGCCTCACATTGATCGGAAACCTGAAGAACTTAATAAAGTCTCGGTGCCAAAATCCATACCGCTGGTTATCATCAGGACCGAGCACTACAGCATTCAACAGTTCACTTCTCAGCCAGCACGGGTGGAAATGACTCACTGCTTTCTTTATCTGTCTTTTAATCTCCGTTGGTTTTTAGTCCTAACGAAAGCACATTTAAAGCCTGAGACATCCTCCACAAGCGCACATTTGACCTGAATGTTAAATAAGCAGATATGGAAAACAATGCAGCCTACAGGTACAACAGACCTCCACTGCTCCAGGCATATGCTGGCCAGAATGCTACAAGACCTGAGGTGGCCACAAAACAGGCCACAGGGCTATCACGGGGTCCATCCAGAAGACCAACACCAGGTTCCTCTGTATTGCATGTGCTGGGGGGGCTCTGACTTGGAATAGATGGAAGGGGCTCAGTGTAGCTTGGAGCCATACAGAGTGTCAAGTCAGCCTTGCCTTCCTGCATCTGCATGTGATCTGTTTGACTGTACACATGAAACAAAATGTCATCCTCTCACTGTACCACGCCATTCCTTCTGTTTACGAGTAAACACTGGCTCTCAACCCACAGTGGAAGAGCCAAGCCTGACCACAATGAAACAAAATGGAAACGTCAGCTCGTCACACTGTGACACTCCTGCCGTGTACATGCTTATTTATCTCACCCAGAGCATCTCAGGCTGCTTTAACGGCCACGCCAGCGAGTAAAACGAGGGCCACCCGTTTCTTTCAAGCAGCTAATGTTACACCTCACCACTGTGTACCCACAGCTGAGCACGTACCTGTTCAAATGGCTTCATATGATGAGAGAGTCCTCTGAGAGCTGTGCTGCTGCTGCGTTGTGCTCTTCTCCTTCTGGCCACATGGTCAGGGTTTCAAACCCAAACTGAGGTTCTCTTTAAACAGTAAGAATGCTGAAAAGTGATATGGAGCTTGCAGTATAGGAGCTACGCGGGTCTACCGTTCCCTCTCCGCCTCGGAGCCAATGCAGTCGACTGGCTGAATTGTTTATGCGAGGTATCCCCGGCACTCTGCAATGCCATGTACACGCGCACCCGTATTCCGACAAGCGCCGCCCCTCTGTCCCCGGATTGGCTAAAACGATCTCGGCTCCCGCATTCCGATTGGCTAGCAGTTCTTACTCACCTCTCGCTCGCTAATCAGAGCCCAAGAGGCGGGGTTTTCCCCTCCTTCAATGAAAACAGGTGGGAAAAGAAATACTAACGTCACGTACACTGCTCTTCGCCTTAAAGCCACAGCACACGCGCTTCTCCCTCATACCAAGGCTGTGATATAATTAGGCAGGCCTATATTAAGGTCTGGTATGATTACACGTAACCAGCACAGGGGAGCTACATCTCCTCAGGCTTAGACCTGTTCAATTACATGTTAGGTTAGCGCACTTCAGACAGTGGCTTTATAAAACCCTGAATCAATCAGGTCATTCTGAAATAAATAGAGACTGAAATTAAAACTGCTGTTAACACTGAACAGTTAAAATTCAGCAATGTAATTAAGCACGCGATGTTTAATGGACTGGCTCTTATTGTATGTATAATATAAGCATATCTTCATATTTGTGACGTATGTTGTGTGTGTAAATTTCATGATGCAGCCTAAAATATATGTATGCTATATATACATATACATATATAAACATTTTGCCAAGATTGTATCACACTGTATTTGTAATATACAGTTTTTATTACAGTAAAAGTAACAATGAAAGTTATGACAGTAATATAAAGTTATGAGATAAAAACAATGACATGTATCGAGGGCTTCCAATCAAAGAGCCACAAGTAATATTTAATATATATATATATACTGTATATATGCATAAAATATGTATATATGGATGGTACTTTATGTATACAGCATTTTTTGTGTACTCATAAAGATATTTTATTCTACATTTTTAAGCCCTTGATATACTCAACATTACTTGGAAAAGAAGTCTGATTACATCAACTTCCATTTGTGTTTTCTTCCCTCTCCTGTAAAGTTATCATTCTAGAGATGTTCGTTCCAGCAGCAGCAATATGCAACTAGACTTTAGGAGCCATTATTTCATTTGAGGAAGCCATCTGAGGTTCAGTTGGAAATGGATTCACTCAGCTTTACATCATTACTTCATTTTAAGCCATACAGTAATACCTAGTTTTATTTCGCTATGTATACATATCCTTGACCATTCACAGCTTTTTGAGTTTACACCAAGTTCACGCCTCAGCGGCCAGCATGACCCGCCTTTAGCTCTGGCTAAAGCAAACATGCTGTGCTGTGGCTTCAGAAGGCCGAGCTCCTGCTGGGAAACACCATCAGCCATCAAGAGTTTCACAGTTTGCTTGGGTACAAAAAGATGTGAAGGTGTTGCTGCCCCTCCCCGCCAGACCTGCTCCACCATTCAGAGCCGTCGCGTGTTTGACCTTTGTGGTGGCCTGCCTGCCTTTTGCTGCTGGCCATTGATTATGCAATTTAAGGGGTCAACCTGAACTCTGGCTCGGTTCAGTTGAGGACAGGGATAACATGCAAGTCTCTGTATGTGTTCAAAAGAACTCGTCAAGCACTTTTAGTGGTATTGGTTTTACTCCATGCCTGTCAACATGTGTATATATTATACTACACAGGCCCTATATAGTATATTTTCAGGCCCTATAATAGTATATTTGGTGCCCTCATCACTCACATGCCGCTTTGATGCCTATCTATCCACATATACACTCACCGTCAAAAAATAGTTGCACCCAGAAGGCATCAACAGGAACGAAACATGGTGGGTAGGTTTGACAACGTGAGACATGCAAATGATTCAAGTTTCACACTCTGCAGTGCATGTAACGTATGCAAGGATGGGCCTTTACCTGACTGACCCAGATACTGACCCAGTTGCCACGTGTCACAAGTCCAGAAGGCCTGGTGTCACTCCACCTCCCCCCCTACCGCAGGAACTGTGCGAGAATATTCAAGCTGCATGGGATGGATTATCACAGGACACCATTAACAACCTCTACAACTCCATGCCGAGATGTCTGACACGTTGCTTTAAAAAACATAGTGGCCCGATGCCATACTGAGAGACACTACTTCTGTATGTGTATCAATAAATATTGCCCATAAATTGGGTTGGTGGTTGGTGTAGCTCAGTGGGTAACACCACTACCCACCAAGGAGCCACCACCACGTGTGGGAGTCTGGGGTTCGAATCCCAGTCTGGGTGACTGTGCTGTGCTACACCAATAAGAGTCCTTGGGCAAGACTCCTAACACTACATTGGCCTACCTGTAATATGATTAACCTTGTAAGTCGCTCTGGATAAGAGCGTCAGCTAAATGCCGTAAATGTAAATTTATCATCATTTATTGTTCCTGGTAACCTTTATCTTCCTTCCCAATAGCACTGCAATCCCTCACGATTTTTGTGATGATGAGTGTATGTATGTGTATGTACATACATCATCGCTGTCCAATGAAAAACATGTATCTCCATTTTTACTTTTATGCATCATTTGAACACAGCAGCGGCCATTTACACTTTGTGAGAATCTCATGAGGAATGGACCAACAGGTATGGCCCAAAAGTGCTTGGAAAGATGTCTGGTTCCATTGACTTACATTAAAATTGAGTGAGGTTTTTGCTCTCTCCTGTAAAGTTGCCATTATGGAGATACCTGTTTTTTTTTTTTGGGATAGTGACGATATACAGTATTGTATCGTTTTCAAGGGCGTACACAAAATTACGCTGTGCACTCCACTGACCCAACAGGCCAATTATTGTTGTTGCTGTTGTTGTGCATTAGTTCAAAATGTGTGTATGTTTATTGTGTTTTATTGTGTGAGATTAGTTGTGTGTGTCTTTCATGTGCCATCCTGCCGTGTTCAATAAACGACCATTTTTCGAGGAGAATAATATGGCATCCTCCAGGCGTTTTTGTTACTGTGCACTTAAGACGTATATGTAAACGAGCTTTAAATGAAGCACTCCTTAATGGGTGGAGCTAAACAGCTGTTCACCTAGAAGGTGGATACCGCACTGTGTATACATGAGTAGTTTTTGTGACATCGCAAGCTCAATGAATTAAAAAGCAGACCGTTTGTGCAGGTTAGTCTCCACATGTGGTCTGTATGGACTATGAAGTGAAGGGTTTAACCCTTTAACCTTCTGCTCAACCTTTTAGTAGAGCACATTTGGAGTAACTATATCTTAATAAAGAAGGTGTTGAACTTAGCTCAACTTGATTGTGCCATCACTACCAATCGACAAAGGTATGTTCACTAGATCAACTAGAGGGTGCTAGGTTTTTCACTACATATGCCTTTGCTGTTTTTATCCATAGAGGAAGCAAGCAACAAGTGAATCACTCCACACATGTGGATTATGTTTGAATTTTCATGGTAAGCTTATTTTATCGGCGTATTATAGTTTCAGAGGTTTTGGTGAGCAGAATTATGTAACTTTATACAACTAGAAGACGTCTAATAAGGGAAAATCATTTTAAAAAATATGTGCCACCAAACGGTCTAATAGTTTCTTTTAACTATTAGGTTAAAGAATTAAACTATTAGGCTAAGCTAATGAAATTAAACTTGACTGTGTGCTTTATTATTAGTGACCCATATAAACAAACCAAAAGAAATCAGTTTCTTTTTTTCTTGGTGAGGATGTTTCAGGGTTAACAATGTTTAGATACTACAAAAAGGGGGAAAGGAAGGGGAATTCATTTACATATGGAGCCTTTAAACTGCCAGAAGCTGCTGGCAGGACAAGGTTTCGGCTCCTCACCCCTATAACTTTAGAATAATTCAGCCAGTTTGAACTGTTGTCCATGGACTCACTGAATAATAGGCCTTAAGGTGTCAAATATCTTGGGATTCTAAAGGTTCCAGCTCACAACACCTGAATAAACCTCAAGTGATCAATGTCATAGCACGTCATTGTGCTCAATCTCCTATAGTTTAGTCACAGGGGTTGAGTTACATCCTTTTCCTCAATCAAACAACATAAATAGACAGTGAACAGTTCAAAGAGCATTTCAACCCAGGCCAGTGCAGTGTGTCATACAGCAGACCTAAACTCAGCAGACTTTGGCCTTAGCACCTGATGATCACAGAATAACACAATGCTGGGACTGCCAGGAGACACTGACCTTTGATTCTGCTGGTTTCGCTTGAACTTACTATGACCAGGAAGGAGCACAGGCTCCCTGGGACAGCAGGTGCAAACAAGGATATGGGGTGAGGGAAGTGCTAACTGTGATGTCACCTTTGGACTCGAATACAAAGGTTTGGCTGGTTTGGCCAGCAGAGAGAGAAAGACATTACAGTTTAACACAGTATTGACATGGACACTAAAAATAGGCAGTTTGGGTTGAAGTTTAGAAGTTGAAGGCTTTTAGGGAGGAAAGCAGCAAAAATGAAACAAAGTGAACATAATGGATATGATTTGTTAGGGGTGGACGATATGGCAAAAACATAATGAAAATACATTAAAATATCAATTCAATGTTTAATTGCATGTACTGCACTGGATTAAGCTGATGGCTAGTTCAGCTCTCTTTGTATTAAAAGATGCGGTTGGTATTGACAATATCCACAGAATGTATAGAAAAGCATGTGATGAAGTCATGTGATGTAATTTGTTTTAATAACAATAATAATTGCCATTTTGCCCATTTCAGATAAAACAGTGGCCAAATGACAATGTAGCAAACAAACATGTTGTGTTTCTATGTGTCTAATCCACAGCCATACTGACCCGCACTCCTCTATGTGTCTAATCCACAGCCATACTGACCCTCACTCCTCTATGTGTCTAATCCACAGCCATACTGACCCGCACTCCTCTATGTGTCTAATCCACAGTCATACTGACCCTCACTCCTCTATGTGTCTAATCCACAGTCATACTGACCCTCACTCCTCTATGTGTCTAATCCACAGTCATACTGACCCTCACTCCTCTATGTGTCTAATCCACAGTCATACTGACCCTCACTCCTCTATGTGTCTAAACCACAGTCATACTGACCCTCACTCCTCTATGTGTCTAATCCATTATTCCAGATTAAATGCAGACACTACTACACGGTGAATATCTGCAATCGTGGCTGTTTGGTCAGTCAAGTACAGCGATAAGGCCCGTCCTTGCTTATGTCACCTGCACGGCAGAGAGTGAAACTTGAATCATTCACATATGTAACTATTCTTTTGACAATGAGTATAGATATATATAAAAACACATCCGAGAACACATTCACATTAAATACACTTTTGGTGCATATTAGTGTGATGCTTAAGCAGCTAAAGTACATGTGATTAGACTGCAGTGCACCCTATAAGAAAACACATAAAAGATACATTTTCAGAATTTCATCCATTTCTAACAGAATAGTGACGATTTGAAAATCTGGAGCTCCTTCAGCCGAGGCAAATATTATCTTTACAGGCGTTCTTCTCTGAGAAATGTGAATAATGTCACGCCTGCAGGAACTTGAACGGCCTGAAATCTGATCTAGTCCCGAAGCGTCCTGATTAGCACCTGATGCTGTTTCACAATCTTCTCCCTTAGTCAGTATGTCTCCCTCTTCATCTGAGTTGGACTCTATGAAGCTCTGTGGCCGGGAGAATGTGTGTATGTGTGTGTGAGTGTGAGGTGGGACACTCTGTGGATTAAGACCGTATCATAACGTCACCCTCGCTACTTCACCAAGCAATGCAGATCAATATGTTCTGTTTATGCATGCTGCCTGCATGCACAGCACTACATTTCAGAGAATGAAAGGCTGCTATTATGGCTGCTTAAGACCTGGCACTGGCTCAGCAGCAGCTGAACAGGAGCTGCTAAAAAATGGGACGCTGTATACTACATCATATGCAGTCAGACCCAGAAATTCTCTTACAGACTGTAAATGAAGAGGTTCCGCAATTACAAGCTTATATAGTGTAATTCCCATTCTCAAAAGACCTGGTTTGCAGTTTTCCAACATCAGTGAATTTATACATATACATATATATATTTTATCAGCTCCACCGTATAGAAGCACCTTGTATTTCTACAGTTACAGACTATAGTCCACCTGTTTCTCTGTGTACTTTATTAGACCCTTTTTACCCCATTCTTCAATGGTCAGGACTCCTTCAGGACCACCACAGAGCAGGTATTATGTGGGTGGTGTATCATTCTCAGCAATGCAGTGACACTGACGTGGTGTTGGTGGTGTGTTAGTGTGTGTTGTGCTGGTGTGAGTGGATCAGACACAGCAGTGCTGCTGGACACCTCAGTGTCACTGCTGGACTGAGAATAGACCACCAACCAAAACTACCCAGCTAACAGCGTCCTGTGGGCAGTGTCCTGTGACCACTGATAAAGTACTAGAGCAACAGACAAGCTACAAGGTGAACCAGCAAGATAGGAGTGTGTAATAGAGTGGACAGTGGGTGGACACAGTGTTTAAACACTCCAGCAGCACTGCTGTGTCTGATCCACTCACACCAGCACAACACACACTAACACACCACCACCACGTCAGTGTCACTGCAGTGTTGAGAATGATACACCACCCACATAATACCTGCTCTGTGGTGGTCCTGTGGGGGTCCTATATATACAGAGAGAGGAACCCCTGATTGTACACTGACTGTCCATTTACTATATAAGACCACTTTGTAGTCCTACAATTACAGAATGTAGTCCATCTAATTTTCTCTCTCTCTCTCTGTCTCTCTCTCTGTCTCTCTCTCTCTCTNGCGGAGCGTGGGGGCGGAGGACTTGGCGTTTTGTGCAGGACAGGCCTTACTGTGTGTGCACATTGTGCAGCCATGTGTGCTAACATCACAGTCTATATTTTACCCTTGTACATTCTCCCTACCTCTCCCACAGGCACTGGCCACTCTCATGGGCAATGCTCCCATTTTTACTCTTTTTTTCAGCTGCTTAAGCATGAAACATCATTGATCTAGCTCTGGGAAATTTGTGGGGTGGAGGGTTGAAAGACGCATGATCTATGAGCCACTCGCTTGTTTACCTTGTACGTAAATTATTAATACAGCAAAAGGGTAAAACGCTGCAAAAAATGGCCATGCTGTTGTTGCTAATCTGCTATGAAGACTGCTCCTGTTTAGATTAGCTGCAGTTTAGCTGGTTTCTTATTGGCTAGAAACTTCACTGACCTAGCGTTGGGAAATGTCTTTATTATATGAGTTTGTTGATTCCTAAAAACCCTGAAATGTTAATTCTATTATTGTTAATCTGCTCTATTTGTGTTTCAGTGCCTTGAATCCTCGGCGTGAAGTTGAAAATGGCGTCTATCTTGTCTTGCATTGGTGCTAAAATCATTAATCTCCTTCTCTGCTGTGGAGAAACACTATAATCCAAGAGGCTGCATGTGAGTGGGGTAACCCCATCAAACGCTGAACTTTTCCATGACAAATTGCTTATGTTAATCTCTACACGAGCATACCTCTTATCAATGTGCTGAAGCGCCACATTTATTTTGCCCTGGGCTAGTGTCTCGCTCATGTGAGAGATCTTCCATTTTAATCCTCAGATCAGCCTGAATGGGACGTGTATCTCATTGCTCATTGTGTGCTCCCTTCATTTAAAGAACATGATAAATGGAAGCTGACTAAATGGGCCTTCAGCTCGAAGGAGGCTTCCGCGGTGGGGTCCGCTATGCTGAGGTGTGACAGTACGGAAGATTTAGCCTATCTTAGCTCTATGTGTGTAATATAACGTTGAGCAAATGTCACCAGTCAAAGTCAGGCCTAGCCACCCAGGCAAGGTTGTTCACCATCCATTCCGTGCAGGATTTGGTCAGTTAGCGCTGTGCTAGGCTGAGCATCATGTGTCAGAGATTCTGGGTCGTGAGAGTAGCTTTGTGCTGTCAAAGGGATGAATACACTTGAAAGCTTTTTCATTTACCATACTGCATAATTAATGTATTTTCAGCTGTTCTAAATTTAGAAGGAATTTCTGTGGAATTCTAGTTAAGAAGCTCGCTGGCTAACTCACAGACTATCAGCAGCTCAGGAGAGTCAGCAAGTGAAACTTTTGGTTTGGTTAGTTTAGTGTATTATGTAGACACATACTCAGCCAGCGTTTCTTGTGAAGTGAAAGGCAGTAACAGGGAATTTGTTTCTCGCTTCACTGCAGTAAAACATTACGCTTGATACTGGAATATAGCTGTGAGAATCTGATTGCATGCAGCCACAAGAGCATTAGGGAGCTATCAGGCACCGATGTTGGATGATTACTGGATCACAATGTCCAGATGGTGCTCCATCACTCTAGAGTGCATAGTGCAGTGCTGGGGGGCTTTATATAAGGGGTGTAGCCATAGGACTGGGTAGGCATGGGGCTACCCAGATTGATCACAGGCACGCTCAGAATATTTCTTAAGCTGCTGTTTTGCCAGTGCTTGAACATGAAGCTCCAGATATGATCAGAAGATGCTTTGGGGCATGTAAAAGTAAAATCCTGTCCCCGATAGAGTAGAGAATGTTTTCATTTCCGTGGGCTGGAGGTTAGGGAACCAGCCTTGTGACCGGAGGGCTGCTGGTTCGATTCCCTGAACCGACAGAAGCGACTGAGGTGAGCAAGGCGCCTAACCCCCAACTACTCCCTGGGTGCCATGGGTAGGGCTGTCCCCGTGTGTGTGTGTGTGTGTGTTTCACTTCATGGATGGGTTAAAATGCAGAAGACAAATTCCCTAAAATGGCCCTAAACTATGGAGCCTATCCCAGCAGTCAATGGGCGGTAGGCCCTGTACAGGTCGCCAATCCATCGCAGGATATACACACTTACACCTAGGGGCAATTTAGCAGTTCACCTGACTGCATGTCTTTGGACTGTGGGAGGAAACCGAAGCACCCGGAGAAAACCCACACAGACACGTGAAGAACATGCAAGCTCCACACGGAAAGGCAGAAAATTGTTCCACCAATAGCAAAACAGCTCTTCTCCTATAGGTGGAGACCAATGACTTGGCAGAATTTCCAGACATCTGGGGTGGCCAATCAGATCTCGGGAGGCATCTGGCCACCTTAGACCCTTTTAAAACCATGCATGGTCAAGTGTCCTGCAACTCAGTTGAAACTCAGCCACACCAGTTGCAAGTTGTTCAACTTCAAGGAACAAGTTTAATGAAACATCTAGTTAAACTATGATAATGCATCATAAACTACATCATTTTAAAGGATGGATTGTGTCCTGTCAGCTTGATGGACAAGAAAATGAAAGAGAAGGTGGTCTGACAATACTCCTAACTGACCTTATGCAAAGTTGGTAGTTTTTCATTGTGCTGGTTAACCGAGGGATGACAACAAATATGTAAAAGTTGTCCAAAGCTAGCGCTTCTGTAATCAGATGTGCTAACTACACAGCTAATGGCAACAGCTGGACATAGGACATAGGAAACTATGCGCTTTGAGCTAATGCTCTTTTATTGATCAACGCAGCAGGAGAGAACTACCACTCAGCGCTGCTGAATGGCCAGGATAGCACGTAGGTCATCTCCAGCCACACATGCTCCACACATGGTAGTCAGTAAACCCACACAAACTACCCCACAACCCAGCACACAATGACACAAAACCACATCTAAACGTTTATAACAACAACTTGTTTACAGATTCTCCTAAGATAGCAGTGGCACCTTCCAAAGAGCCTACATGCGTGCCTGCTCCACATTTGCATGCCTCCACGCCAGGGCGAGCTAAGAGTAGGTTGCTGCTTAGACCCCCTTCAAAAGGTCAGCCATTCCTGTGACCTCTTAGAGTCTGAGCAGAGTCTCTGGGGCTCTCAGTGGAGAATTTCAGAATCTTCGATACCCTTGAACTTGTCGCTGGGCACGTATTTCTCAGCCACACATGCCCCTAGTCCACCCTCAGGGCCGTGTCCTACTAGCGGGTCACTACAATATGTTGCGTTTGACTTTGTTGGCTTTCGAACTGCTTAGTTTAACATTGTGTGCTTGTGTTGGCATTAGCAACATGCAACTACATGAAGGCTCCCCAGTGTCAGGCCAGCCTAAGATTATTGGCAACGCTTTCCTTTGGAGTTTACACAAAATGTAAGTGTCGGTCTGTAAATGCCTGTGTGAGCAATGGGCGACCTTTCAAGTTATTGAATTCACTAATTAAATGGGCTGTCTGGATACTTATTGACATACAATGTAGCTGGTGAGTAATTTCCATCAGTTTGTCATGGTGCATTTTTGTGGTTGGCCTACATTAGTTCCAAAAACTCACATCAGGGTTGCCTTTGCGTCAGTCAGCTTTGAGAGCTGTCTCGGCCGCAAGAGCCACACGTGAACTGAGGCTTTGCATCCAGGGACCGGAGCCCTGCTAGGCTGGTCCCTGGGCAGCGACGTGTCAGACCTGTTCCCGTGCCATTTATTCTCCCAGCATGCTTTGTTTCCGCATCTTGTTGACCTACTTTGTGCTCTTGGACTAATCCCCATGGCCTGTGCCGCGGGTGGTCGGGGTGGAACCCTCCTCTCTGCCTCTACCTCATTAGAATATCAGATAGCAAGAAAATGAGGCTTCTCAAAAACAGCGGGGTAAAGAAAGAACGAGGGGAAAAAAAGAACAAGGGCCGTCTAGGGATTTGGAAGTGGAGCGTTACATGCATTGTCTCAAGGGCCCCGGCTTGAACTCATTTACCAGGGCCTTGGCCTGTAATCACAAGGACTGTTCTGAGTCAACAGCATTGTGCGCGGGACTAAGGCTATCTATTCTTAGTGGGCAAACTCAAAATTGGTGCTCAGTGTCACAAGGTCCACTGAAATATAACCCAGTTTGGAGCTGAAGTAGTTCTATTCATCAGCTGACCCTTCCTGAAGCTCTTGCCACCCTCACTGGGTGTTGCCTTGCAGTGAGGTTAGTTGGCGATGAATACATTAAGGATTGTTTGGATTTTCAGTAGTTGAATCGCCAAGGGTTGGTCTCAAATCCACTTAACCAATGTCAGTGAATCACAAGTATACTGTCACTGTCATATCAAAACCACTTTAATTTCGTTACATCATTTGATGGCGCAGCAGGTGTTCACATTGTGTGAGTATCTTATAGCGGGGCCCTCTAACATTGGCCGTCCCCCACTATCGACCATGTATGCATATTGCTTATTTCCCCTCTCTCTCTCTGCCATTTGCGTCAAGGAAGTTAAAAAAACAGAACTCCCGCCTTAGAAGGGCATTTAAACTTTACTCTTATCTGAAAACAATATTTAAGTATCACTAACAATGCTGTAATTCACTCACTCACTCATCTCCTAAACCACTCAATCATTCTGGGTCGCAGGGGGTGTTGGAGCCCATAACTGCCTTTAACTGGCAGAAGGCAGGAAACACTCTAGACAGACCATCGCAGCGCGAAAACACAGATACACCCAGGGGCCAATTTAGCATCTCCAGTTCACCTCACTGCATGTCTTTAGTCTGTGGCAAGAATACCAGAGCACCCCAAGGAAATCCATATAGACATGGATAGAAAATGCAAACGCCACACAGAAAGACCCAGGACAGCCGGGCTGGGACTCAAACCCAGGCCCTTCTTGCCGTGAGGCAACAGCGCTGTGCCACCAGCCACTGTGCCACCATGCCACCTTCTGTAACTCACCATGTACAAAACTGCACAAAGCACACGCCACATTTCCCTGTCGTGATGGATACTTGTCTTGGCGTAAAAGTTCTCACTGGTTAGCTTTCTTTGCTCGCCGTGGTAGTGTGACATATAAACAGTTTGCCCACAGAGGACAAACTTATTCATCCAGCATCCTAATGGTATTGGCATCTATGTAAACAAACAAAATGTTTCTTTTTTGGGTTAAAGTAAAACGCTTCCACTAATTTACAGTTAGCTTAGATTTCCAATGTTTTGTTTAGACATGGCCGATAACAGGGGTGCCTACACTAAACTGAATGGACCAATAGAAATGGTTCAGAAATATTTAGAATTAAACCTTATTACATTACGGATCATTTTCAGATGAGCAGTGCTTCAAGGGGACCTACAATGCTTTACCGGTTTTCCTTTAGTGTGTTATGTAGCTGTTTGTGCATACAAATGCTCTGCAAAGTTATAAGGTCCAGGACGAAGAATATCCATAGAATATCTAAGAATATCCATAGCACTGTGGTGGTTGATCAATCAGAACAGAGTGGGCAAGCTGACCAATAGGAGCACTCTAGGTTCACATCTCTGGGCTCAAAACGGAGAAAGAGGGTGAATACAGATTTAAAGTATGAGAAAAACACTGTTTTGGGAAAACTGAAGCATGCAAATCTATTCTAGTAGACCCCAAAATTGAAAATGAGCATAATAGTTCCCCTTTAAAGTTTTCTCCTTGAGAGAGAGGAGGTATTTCCATTCATTCTTTCACTGTAACGAACACTACCAACAAACCCTGTGGGTCAGAAAAGATGTGTAGCTGTCAAGTAGCCGTTACTGTGAAAAGCAGTTAGACAAAAAAAGAAGAACGTTTGAAAATCAAACAAAGAAGCTGCTGCTGTTGTTAGAACAATTGGGTCCAGTGAATGTGGGTCGTGAAATGGAGGAAATGCAGTCCACTTCAAAGACAAACAACTATCTCCAAAATGGCAGCTTTACAGGAGAGGCTAAAACCTAATTTAGCTGTAATGTAAGTGAAGGGAACCAGACTATTTTTCCAAGCAGTTTTTGGTCATTTCTGTTGGTCCATACATCATGAAATCTCACACTGTGTAAACAGCAGCCGCATTGGACAGCAGTGATATATATATTCAATTCAATTCAATTCAACTTTATTGTCATTATACCAGTACAGGGTTGCACAGTATAACGAAACACAGTCAGGCTCCTTCTCCAGTGCAGTTACAAGAATATGTGTGTATATATATATATAGTGTAGTGCAAATAGACAAATAAGGACAAATAGACAAAGACAGTGTGTGCAAACAGTACAGTATGTGTAGAAGACATGTGCAAAGTGTAAGAGCAGTATCAGTTCAGTATGTGGTTGTAAACAGTATAGCTATATAAAGTGTACAGTGCAGGTAGGAGAAGCAGCTTAAGGTTCAGTACAGCTAAATTGCTTGGTACAGATGTTCAGTATATATCATTTTGACAAGAAATTCTGAATATTCTCATGAATTGTCATGATTTTTAAAATGAATTTTTATTCATTTTCTCAGTGAAGTTCTGGAATTCAGCTCAGCTCTTCAGCACAATGCCTAAACACAAAAGCTGCAAGAGATCAGAATGAGGTTTTGATTACGTTAGAACTTTCATTGCTCTGATTTTACGATCCTGCTCAGATTGCTGAGTCCCTGGTTAATAAATTGGATCTCGCTCAGGCACTTCCCTCTCTGAAGTAAGCAGCATAATTACAGAAACGATCTTTAATTAGGGCAAAGAGAAGAATTATCCAGCTGTGGCCAAAGCAGTCTTCTCCAACATCATTTTCTCTTTCAGTGAGCCAAAAAATCAAAGGAGGAACGGGAGATGGCAAAATAGAGAAAGAGGACGGAGTGTCTTTGTTTATAAAAGGCACCTTGGCTTTTTTTTCCCGGTTCTTTCCATGTTCAGAGGAGAATGATACCGTTATGGTACCTTGATAGTGTTTTCCACCCTTCACAGCAGTGTATTGCTTTCTCCTCTTGGTACTGTAACCGTTCCTAACAAAATGCAACCTGACAACTAGCATCAGCTCTGCTGCTTTCCTTAAAGGAGGAACATCCCGGCTGAGACAGAGAGATGGACTGACAGACAGAAATACATTCAGGAGAGCAGGGCATGGGTTGGATTCGGGGGAGGGTGAAAAGAGGGGGGTTCAAGTCAAGCCGCTTACCAGCCGTGTTGCTGGGCTGCCAGGCAGCGAGCGCAGGCAGGGTCAGGCCAGTTCATGCGCTGCTATTGACATGCTGCTGGCCTGATTACTCATTACCAGAACAGCGGGAGGCAGTCTGGGGCAGGCATCCCGGCATACGGGGCCAGACTGCATCATTCACCGCAAATCCACCCTTATTCCCCAGTTATGGGCCAAAAGGTTAATGTCCTCTGACCCTCCAGCCACAGTTGGCGGGGCACATTGAGGATGCTGACATTTAAAAACCAGCCACGCTCAGGGTTGCCCGGTTATCTGTACATTTGAATAAGGCCAAGTTTAGCGCCCGTGATTAATGTTAGAGGAAAATGTGATATGCAGCACAGTACAAAAGTCAGAGACCCTCCTTTCATTTATTTAAAATATTCATATTCCAGTGTCAGAAAAAAAACATATTTAGCAGAAAATTATGCGCAAGCCTCCAACACTATGTATAATATGATATCTACTGGTATTTAATTTTTAGTGCACATACTGCAACTTCAACTCCTCCATCCTTCTGAAATGCCTACCAACCCAGCCAGGGTTTTTGTGGGCTGCCCAGATCTGAAACAACAAGGTTCTGATCTAGGTTCAACAAGTTGTTTAGATTTGGCTCTCCTTCCAACATCAAGTGTGGACTCATTAGAATAAATCCACCCTCCATCTGAATTGCTCCGCCCACGGCGTCAGAACTAAGTTTATAAAGGGGTACCATTTTTTTTCCATTAACGCCAGAGCTGCTAGCATTATGCGAAAGCTAAAAGCTAACCAGGATATACTGTACTGTTGGCTGAATGAGGTTTATTTTTAATGTCCCTGCCATAGTCAACAAACATCTGTACGTGATGTAAGTGCTAACCACTTTGTGTCTGATGTGAAGCTGAGACCAGCTTCTTATACACCAGCTTCTTTTTCAAAGTTCCTCTTTCCCTGGGTCAGTACAATGCAGCACTGGCAACCAAACTTTTCCTAAAAGAGGGATTAGTACCAACAGGCAAAACTGCAGACGAGGAAAATGTGAGCATTTAATAAATAATTCTGCTCTGTGTTTCTTTAGTTGTTTATCACTAGCTAACTTAAAAAAAAGAGGTAGTATATTAACGGAGATATAATTTTCTAGAATGTTTTTGGTGTTACTCACTGCAGAATCCACAGTAATATTAATTAATTTGTTAGTTGATTGTCTGAGAGACAACGCGTCATTAGTATTTAAAGGAAGAGACACTCAATCCAACCAAAAACACTCAAAGCACCAAAACTGCCTTCATCTTCAAAGGAGAAAACCAAGCTCCACTCTTATTTCAAGCCTGAAATACAGCTCTGGAAAAATTGAAGAGACCACCTCAAAATGATCAGTTTCTCTAGTTGTACAGTTTCTGGGTTTGTGTTGGACCAAAATGAGCGGTTCTGTTTGATTCTATACACTACTGGAAACACGTCTCCCAAATTCCAGATCAAATATTGTATTTAGATCTGTTTATTTAGAAAATCACTAATGACCCTCCAGAAGCCTGTTTTTAGAACCATGCTCGCTGTGCATTTCACCCCAGCCACCGCTCGCCAGTCTCTCTGTAGGTCACTTGAGGTCATCTTACGGGGGTTAAGGGACATTGGAATGAGGTGGCGCTCATCACGGTCAGTAGAGAGGGGTTTTGGCCCTCTGCCAGTCTGTAGCTGTGTTGTCCTGTGTGTTTGCCGCTTGACCTTGTTCTTATGAACCAGACGCTCACTGTATCTGCCAGTAAAGCTAGAACCGAACCTTCTGTTCCTCACCAAGAACCTGCTGTACATGTGGAGATGCTGATTTAAGAAGAAACTGGAGTGGTCTCTTATTTATTTCCGGAGCTGTATCTCCAGGTATTTCTGTCCATCATTCCCCTGAAAGAAGACAACTCAATGCCAAGAATCTGAAAGGATGTGTAGCTGCCTAGAAGCCCTCCCTAAAAAAAGATATCTGCAAAAGAGAAGAACATTTGCACTAGACACCGGGACATCTACAGTAAGCTTTTATTCACTGCTGAGTCTAAATTTAGAATTGGGATTATACTGTATAGGTGCGGAAACAGAATGGAAGCTCTAGTTAAGGCAAAGGGGGAACACACTTAATCAGCAGTTCTCAGAGACCCAAGTGGTCCAAGTTTTGGCTCCCACTGGACTGGCAATGCATAGGGCACCTGTGTAATTCTCTGTTACATATTTATGTATGCATATACATGTGTATGTACTAGTACATTGTGAGCTAAGCACTTTGTGAGGAACTCCTACTTGTATCTAAACTCACTGTCCGTTTTATCAGCTCCTCTCACCATATAGATGCACGCTGTAGTAATACAGTTACAGGCTGTAGTCCATCTGTTTCTCTGAATACTTTGTTAATCCCTTGTTCTTCAATAATCTGGACCCCACAGAGCAGGTATTATGTGGGTGGTGCAGTGACACTGACGTGGTGGTGGTGTGTTGGTGTGAGTGGACCAGACACAGCAGTGCTGCTGGAGTGTTAAACACTGTGTCCACTCACTGTCCACTCTATTAGACACGTTGTTGGTCCACATTGTAGATGTACAGTCAGAGGCGATAGCTCATCTGTTGCTGCTTAGTTTGTGTTGGTCATCCTCTAGTCCTTCATCAGTGGTCACAGGACACTGCCCACAGGGTGCTGTTGTCAAGGTAGTTTAAGCTGGTGGACTATTCTCAGTCAAGCAGCGACACTGAGCTGAGGTGTCTGAACCACTCACACCAGCACATCACACACTAACACACCACCACAACATCACTGTCACTACAGTACTGTTCTACCACCCAAATAATACCTGCTCTGTGGTGGTGCAGATAACTGTAGAAGCTATATGGTAGGAGCGGAGCTGATAAAATGAACAAAGGGACTTGCGTATGATCCTACTTCCTGCCAAGGTATGAAAACAAACGGGTGTGGGTGGCTGTCTGAGATAGGTGGGTGTTGAGTGCTGCTCTAGCAAGAGACTCTATGCTATTAGAGGGAAAATGGTCTTGAGCAATGAGGGACAAGCTTCATAAGCCTGCTCTATGAGCAGAAAATAATGGAAGTGGATGTCTTGAATATTGAATGATTCCAATTATGTGACTAATAGATTAGATTAGGAAGTGTAGACAGCAACGCTGAAATAAAAGGCATCAAAGTCTCATTGCTCAGCGTCCGGAGGAAAGAAACAGCAGATTAAAGGCCGCCCGTGTTTATGCGAAGATGCTTATTTGTAGCCTAAAGCCGAAGAAAAGCAGGTCTTTAAATCCATGCCGGTTACACGCCATAAATCCAGCTGCTCTTTTCAGAACAATTAATTGCGTTCCCATTGGGCAATTATTCCCCTCTATGATTATTTCATTTTACAGCTCATATAATGCAGATAGTTTTTTTTTTTTTTTTTTGCGCTGGAAGAAAAAAAGAAATGGTGACATTTGGATCAGGTACACGCTGATACCTATTTAAGGGTATCTCTCGATTTGTTTGTGATACTAAATAAAACACAGATGATGAAACCACAGAGGTAAACTAAGAAGGCTGACCTTGGCCTGCCTCTGAAACACAAGCCTCAGAATGATCTGCAGGTCAGCAACCTTGCACTGCCCTCTATTATCAGACCCCACTCTCTCTCTCTCTCTC
This sequence comes from Semaprochilodus insignis, assembly GCA_034552555.1. Lineage (NCBI taxonomy): Eukaryota > Metazoa > Chordata > Actinopteri > Characiformes > Prochilodontidae > Semaprochilodus > Semaprochilodus insignis. The sequence goes on from CM067488.1 coordinate 426,693, forward strand.
TCTCTCTCTCTCTCTCTCTCTCTCTAGCAGGAGTTTATATCTCCTTATCTCTGTCTATAAGCCCAGATTTTACATGGCTCAGCTGCTGGACTCCAATGCGCCTTTTCTTTTTCGACTGTCATCATTTTCCTCTCTAACACAACATCGTAATGCGGAAGAATGCCAGACGAGGTCGTAAAGGTCATGTTCCACCCCCTCCTGACATGTGCATGTTGATCAATACGCAGTGAAGGGAAAGTACGCGAAAGTCGTTCGCCAACAGCCCTCTTTAGCTCTGCCACCGTGTCTTGTTTTGCAGAGAAGGGATGTGCATTTCCAGGTGACTGGATGATTGTGACGCGCCGAGAGCGCGCTGTTATTGCTGAAAAATGTGACGGCGTCAGCAGCTCCTTGATGTCCCCCACCCCCCCAACCCCCAACCACCCACATTCAATGAGTAATTACTGCAAATCGCAAAGGCAAGCGGGAGAGGGGGGCTGAAGACGCCTCATCCATTTTGACGCCCATCTTTTGCAATTTAAACCACCGGCGATCTCTCAAAAAGGGGCCCGGCTGCAATTGCGGCGCATTTACACGCCATGATTTTCAAACTTGTCCTTGTCCAAAACCGAGCTCCTTATCTGCGATGCCCTTCGTTATTATTCCAGGAAAATAACTTTGTGCTCAAGGTGAGCGCAGCCTTGTGAGATGCAGGAACTGAGAGTGTGGGGCTTTTTTTCCCTCCTTCTTGTTTTTTCTGCAAGGCTCTTGCTTTCAGTTTCATGCGTTACAAGTTCCACGTCCTTCGTATATGGAGGAAAGTAGAAGTGAAGTGTCATACTCATGTCAAAGCATTGCATCATACAAAGAGGTTATCACACCATCCGCAACATGCGCTGAGAGTCCAATCCGACTGAAACTTTGATGCTGAGTGGAGCTGATACCTGGGTTCAAGGACAGGAGTGGTCAAAGTAAGCTAGCCAGGGTTCTTCAACAAGCGGATGGAAGCGAGTGCGCTCGAACAGCAGTTCTTTTTCATTTTAAGGCAAAATTTCAAGTGTTAAAGCTGCAATTTCTTGTTTAAAATGTTCCAATATGAACTAAAATGTTCAACAGTATATAAAGAAATAACCGTTTTTATGATATATCAGAGACATCTATGTATCGTGTTGCAGAGAAATCCACCACAGTTAGCATGCTAACCAGCTAGCCCTGGTCGGTTCTGTCTCCTAGTGCCCCTTAGTGCCTCAAAAGGTGATAGTGGGTCACTGTAGCATTGAGTCAATTTAGTCCAACATGAGAGGATGAAGATGTAGCGTAGCTGCCCTGATGGTGTATTCTAACCTCTGGTCAATCAAGTTGAAAGTGCTGCTCCGGGTCAGATCATAAAAGGAGGACAGGTAGCGAATAAAAGGAAGACTAAACGTAATAATGGCTGAAACTCTTTGCACGTGTCCACCACTGTACACTCTCAGCAAGAAACCACATTCAGCAGCAAAACAAAAGTTAGCATTGGCGATGCTTTCCACCGCTGGAGACACTCTTGGCAGGCTAGTCAGTGGACCCCGACTGAAGGACAGTAAAAGAGGACGATAAAAACCCCTCCATAAACACCATAAAACCCCTCTACCAAACTTTACACTTGGCACAATGCAGTCAGCCAAGTATCGTTCTCTTGGCAACTGCCATACCCGGACTCGTCCATCGGATTGCCAGATGGAGAAGTGTGATTTGTCACTCCATAGAACTCCAGAGTCCAGTGGCGGCATGCTTTACACTGCTGCATTCGATGCTTTGCATTGCGCTTGGTGATGTAAGGCTTGGATGCAGCTGCTCAGCCATGGAAACCCATTCCATGAAGCTCTCTACGCACTGGTCTTGAGCTAATCTGAAGGCCACATGAAGTTTGGAGGTCTGTAGCGATTGACTCTGCAGAAAGTTGGTGACCTCTGTGCACTATGCGCCTCAGCATCCGCTGAGTTACTGTCGTTCCCAATCGCTTCCACTTTGTTATAATCCCACTGACAGGTGACTGTGGAATATTTAGTAGGGAGGAAATTTCATGACTGGACTTGTTGCACAGTTGCCATCCTATCACGGTACCATGCTGGAATTCACTGAGCTCCCCAGAGCACCCAATGTGTAGAGGCAGTCTGCATTCCTAGGTGCTTGGATTTATACACCTGTGGCTATGGAAGTGATTGGAACACCTTGATTCAGTGATTTGGATAGGTGAGTGAATACTTTTGGCAATATAGTATAACACTTCCCATTTAAATCCATCCAGAAAACATTTAAACCTTTTGGCTTGTCCACATGATCTTTAAAAAGACTGCAGACAAGCAGAAATGTTCTTTTTGAAGAGCAACAAACTTTTTCCAATAACATTCTCCATGCACAACACTGTTGTTCCGTGTTCTCCTGACAGTGGAGTTATGGATATTAGCCACTATGCGAGAGGCCTTAAGTTGCTGAGAAGACATCCTCAGTTCCTTTTGTGACCTTGCAGACTATTCCTCCTGGAGTGACCTTTATTGGTCACCGCTCTTGGAGAGGGTAACAATGGTCTTGAAATTCCTCCATCTGTACACAATCTGTCTGAGTGAGCATTGGTGGTTTTGCAACCCTTTCCGCCCGATGAGCACCAGCAATTCATTTTGTTAGGCCCCCAGAAGTCTCCTTTGTTCATGCCATGAAACACTTCCACAAACGTGTGTTATAAGGCCCTGACTTTTTTTTTTTTGTTAATGAGTATTTATTGTCTTTTCCGAAAATACAAAAACACATTAACTCTGCCACAAATCGACAGAAAGAAGA
>CM067488.1:429574-448303 GCA_034552555.1 Semaprochilodus insignis
TACAAAAAGTAAGATGTGCCAGGTATAGCAAAAGAATTACATAAATCCTGAAAGGAGCGTAAGCCATCCGAATTGAAGATATCATCCAATACATGAATATTTTGCTTAGACCAAGAAGAATAAACTAAAGGCCTTAAACCTGTCAGAAGGAGATTATTAAACCAGATGGGAGAAGATCTATGAAATTTCATATCAAATCCAAGAAAACTACACGACTGTTTCCAGACTTCGAGAGAACAGGTGATGATAGTTCCCATTCTAAGTAAAGAGTTTCGATGTTTGATACCTGCAAATGGTAAGTCCTGTAATCTGATAGGAGAAACTAGATCCTGCTCTATAGATCGCCAGGATATTCTAGAAGAAGGGTCGAACCAAGGTTTTAAAGATCTAAGATAAAAAGCCAAGATCTGACTTTGATTACTTCATAACTTCAGCATGACTGGGCTACTTAAACTGGCGGATATATGTAAAATACATGGAACGTTCTGATTATGGAACGTCATTTTCATGTATGAGCTGTATGCATCTTAATAATGTTTACATAATACAATCTAACTTTTGATTTAAAAAAAATAATAATTATCTGTTTTCTTTTATAGGGACCTTTTAAATATACACTCATTGTCAAAAGCATAGTTGCACCTAGAAGGAAGTGTGGGATCGCAGTGCTATTGGGAAGGAGGATAAGGGTTACCAGGATCAATAAATGATGATACATTTAGACTGATAGGGGTAATATTTATTGAGCTACACATACAGAAGTAGTGTCTCTCAGTACGGTGTTACTCCGCCATGTTTGCTAATGCAACATGCCAGATGTCTCGGCACGGAGTTGTAGAGGTTCCTAATGGTGTCCTGTGATAATCCATCCCATGCAGCTTGAATATTCTCACATGGTTCCTGCAGATGGTGTGGTAGGGGTGGAGGTGGAGTGACACCAGGCCTTCTGGATGTGTGAATCGTGAGAACAAAGCGTTCATCTTGGTGCTGACCACGGTGCCTCCACACACGGATTCATTGATCATCTCCACCAAGACAAAGCGGGACTCGTCACTGAAGATGACCCGCTGCCGTTCTAAGTCACTCCATGACAGTCTGGCACGACACCATTGCAGTCTTGGGCGACGTTGACGTGGTGTTCAGGGCAATCGACGTAACTGCATCATGCCGCCATCTGCCAATGGTGCTAGCAGTAACAGGATGACTCACGGAGGGCATCACCGCTCGCTGAATGTCCACAATCGTGGCGGTTGGGTCAGTCAGGTACAGCGTAAGGCCCTATGTCACATGCGCGGCTGAATGCGAAACTGAAATCATTCACTTGTCTCACAATGTCAAACCTACCCACCAAGTTTCATTCCTGTCAGTTCATTTCTTCTGGGTGCAGCTATTTGTGGAACTGTTTTTTTGAAGATGAGTGTACTTGCACCGGATGAGCACAACTTTGCTAACTGGGGATATTTTACAAAGTTGGACAACCCAGGAGGGAAAAAGTCTACTGACTGTGACCCATGAGCAGTTATTTCCAGTTCTCTTTTTGAAGAATGTCATTAGTCCAGGCTGTCTCTGCAGATCCTTCGTTTATGCAACCGTGTTAACCCGAGTGTTGCTCTGACTCATGTGGTTATATGGTTACTGGCTGCCTAAGTGTAGGCATAATACAACAGTTCTTTCCTCCACCCCCTCAGTGTAGGCCTCGCTAATGCACTCACCGCTAGTATCTCTTCGCCAGTCACAGATGGCATTCACTGGCTCAAACTGGACGCACATCGGCCAGTGCCAGCAAGTTTGTTTTTTTAACATGCCAGTGTCTTACTGCGTTAAATGGTATTTAGTAGACAGGGTTCCGAAGGTTCATGAGATGACTGTCATTTTTGAATGAATGTTCGATTGTAGTATAGCTGTTATAGTTTAGCCTAGAGTACTATATACAGTGCTGTCCGAGACCATTCCTTAATCTCTTTCATTTCCAGTCAAAACAGCCTTTAAGAACAGGCTGTTCTTAACATCATCAATGAATGTGTTTGGGATGGGTCTAAAAGTGAGGAAATTCTCCTTATTGGCCGTTCTGACAGGAAATGAAATGAATAGTGGCCTCTGTCTTTACACAATCCTGTATGCTCTACATGAACACGGATAGCTGATCCTGTTTTCAGCTATTTTACTCTCTGTATTCAATTCTTTTGATTCAGAAACTGAAGTCATATTGAAGCCACCCAACCACAACACATTTAGCTGTTGTTGTGGTGCAAACACACTAATCCCAGGTCAGTGGAAGCTACAGTATTGATCCATTGATAGGTACACAGTCAATGTTCAAGCTGTTCATCTATAGCTACTCTGTTAGGGTCCTTATTTGCAGCAAACCTGAAGATTGAGAAAGCAAGTAAAACACTATTGATTTTGCAATTGATAGCAGCATGCCTGGTATTGATCAGGATCACGTATCTGTCGTTTGCAGTGCCTTGCAATTTCCACTGGTAGCAGGTTCGCAATTAAGGCCTGATTAGCATTCCAGGCTTATGTGTAATTTGTCGTAATGGAAGTTCATTAAATTGGTAACTTGCTTTTGGAGGTCAGCGAGCCCTCACGCTGCCTTGGGGTTTAGAGTTTTAATGACAGCAAGTTCGGTTGCATGACAATGCATGCCAAAATATCATAGTTTGGATTTTGGACACCTTATATATTGCACATGCTATTAAAGTGTACGTCTCCAAAATGGTTCTAAGTAAACATTTAATTGGTATAGAATATTTTACAGTATGCGGACATTCTTTTAATGTTCACATGTGCGCATCTTGTTTCTAAGTACTGTAAATAATCACCTACTGAAAGGATACTAAATGTCTAGATAACTGACATCAAATCTTCGACATTACAAACCCTTTAGGGCTCATTTAAATTAAATGGGATTTATAGCAGCTTTTCAGAAACCATTTTTTTTATCTTAAATTAGGATCTGACAGGTTAAGATAAGAATTTTCCCAAATTTGTTTTACTGAAGAAAATCTTTGGGAATTTGGGAATTTCATATTATTGTACAACGTCTTATCTCAAGTTTTAATCTACTCGATCAAAGTTGACAATGAACTATCAGGTCTGTCAACAAGCCAATGACCCCACACGCACAGCTGAAACATGAACACACATGAACACAAAACTAATGTTAATAATTTAAGTTAGTTATCCAGACAGCTCTGTTACCGATGTTAAAAAGTCAAAATTCAACATCAAAAGGTTAGGCATACTGCGAGAGTTCCCGGTATCAGTGTCGCCGCTTCCCAGTTTCAGTTTCCATTTCCCAACAGCTTTTGCTGACCGTGCTAAAATGTTATTCCTTCTAATAAAGAGACAGTTGTTCAGCTGTCTCCTTATTTTTTACCACCATCAGTAGCCATGTTTACATGTAGCCTGATAATCCGTTAATAATCTGACTAATAGAGTCATACGGTTTCTATTTGACTGAACGAGGTGGGTAATTTTGTAAATAATCCATTAGATAAAAGAATAATAGCCAGGTAAATGCTTGTATCCAATTACATTCCCAGTCGGAAAGTTTAAGTACATTCTGCACATGTGCATTTTCGTCTCAACGAATGTTTGTAACATAGTGAGAGCAAGAGACGTGTCTGCAGGGGAGACAACGTTTATGCTTTGAAACTCACAATATGGAGCTGTTCAGATGTGTATATGAATAAATGAAAAACAGTTCAGGCTTTACACCAACTATAAAGCCAATTACAATTAAAACTGAATGGAAGTTTCTCAAATTGGCATATTGCAAAGCTAAAACAGAGCTCAGGTAGCTCATACTGCTGCTCGACTCACTCTGACTAGACTCACATGATGTTTGTGGTCAAGGTAGTGTCTACACTAGGTGGTACTTGGTGCATGCATGTAATTTTGGGTCTGATTACTTGTAGTGTGCATGTAAACAGAGATTTTCATCAGATTGTTGAGTACAGGGTGAATATAAACACCCGAGTCTTTCAGTCAACTCATTCAGAATGGGAGAAACGTTAACATAGCCACTGCAATGTTTTGTTCAGTGAGTTTTTATTAACATTAACACAGGGAGGCAATGGGTCAGCTAAGATCGTGTCTGCAGTGTCTGGAATTTTTTAAACGCTGTTAGAAACAAAAATCACAAGTGAAAGCACCATTTCACCATTTTTTGGATAAATGTAAGGTCATTATGCTGGATATAGTGAACTATGCTGCCTGTCACTGCATAACACAATACAAACAGACGGTTAAAACAGAAGTGAGGACACTGTTAGAGTTTATCCTAAATTTAGGGCAGCGTTTAGGAAGTTTAGTCTTGTTAGGATGTTTGTGTTTCACTGTTTTCTTATCTTAATCGATACTATACTAAAGTGTTACTATACTAAAGTGTTACTTCAGTCCTAACTGAAGGTGTCTTGGTGACTAAACAGATAATTTCCATGTTTACATGTTTTTGTAATATGGCCCCAGACATCCTCTACGTTTATTAGCATGGTGTCTAAACTACTGTTTTATGATAGTTTTATGATTAAGTTTTGGCCTAAAGCATAAGCTCACCAGACTAAAAAATGAGTACCCTTGCGTGTTTAAGGTGGTAGTAAGTTCAGGCTCCTGCAAATGGCGCTACACGAGGATGATGGGTCTATAAATACCTGCAGGGTGTGAGTGACGGGATTCATAGATTGAGAAGAGGTGCTACAGTGCAGTGAAGGTCTCGTTCCATGTGTGGCTCCAAAGCAGACGTTAATGATTGGCTAAAAGGAGTGACTGCATTTGGGCGTGCCAAAGACCATAGTGTGAAGGAAGTAGCTGAATCTGCTGGTGTATGGAAGCGTACGGTCATACGGGTCTACCAGCAGTGGCACAAATCCCACTCTACAGGAAGTTCTCCTCAGAATTGTACCAGGGAAGGCATCCACCAAATCTGGCTCAACTGAGGAATTCTTTGATGCAAGAGTGGCTGAACACTGATGTGGCCTACATCCAGATACGTGTCCAGTCCACGCCAAATCAAATTGCAGCGTTTAGGTATGTTTCAGCCACAGGTGACTCATTTTTGTCCAGTGAGCTTATTTTCAGAAGCTGATTATGGCAGGGAGGTACATATAGGGCAATTAATGGACAGTAGTATCCAAAACCTCATGGATTTACTACAGCTATCAATGGAAATGCCACAAAAACAGTCCACACTGACTGTACGTACATGTATCCACCTATTCAGCATGAGGTTTTAATGCATGTTTCAACCTGAAAAGAGCTCATTTACATATATCAGTCTTCAAGTCTCAATAACAAAAATAGCCGGTTTGATTCAAAGAGATAAAAGTTGAAAAATGTTACTCTAAAATAAATTAGGACTATTTTAGGAACGTAATGTAGTTCTACTACGTAGAATGCAATATAGCAAATATTTCACATCACAGTCTACTGATATTGAATTATTGGCAATATTTGACTGTGGGGAAAGAAGATATGAGACTGATTCTATGAGGATATTTCCGTGAAATCTTCAAATTTGTGGGAAGAAAATGTGAAAATATTGCCTATAAGACACTCGTCATCCTTTACAAGCACAAAGTATGCTCATAAATTCTTCACTAAGGTCAGATTAGGAGCTACTGTAAGATATGCTTACAAATGAGCACCTTACTGAGGCCGAACTAGCAGAACCTACTCACCGGCGCCACACCACCACCACCACCACCCCCTCTTCTCACAGTAAAATCAATGGAGTGATGTAGGTATCTTGGGGAGGACAAGGGGAAAGGCTTAAGCAGCCCATGCGTCTGAGCTCTATTTCGTGCATCACTGACTATAAGCTCAAACATCATGCTCGACCCTGACTGCTCTTCAGTCTCGTATCCTCTCCAAACAAACAGCACTCGCTCACAAACACACACACACACATGCGCGCGTGCACACGCTCTTCCTGGGAGAACAACATGGTAGCAGCTTCTCCATTGATCTACTGCTGCCCAAGTACTGCTGCACAAGCACTAACTGTATCAACAACAGCAGGCCATTACATAATGAAAAGAAGCCCAACCTCTATTAAATTAATATAAGAGCCATAACAAATGGCTTGAAAATGCAATGCGATGCACAGAAGCATTTATAGATGCCAGCGTCAGGAGCCTGCACGGTCACTTAACTGTACTTAAAGCCCTGATCCCCAGAAGATCCTCTGACTCTAACTCAAAATGACTGATTACATGGCAGAAGAAAACCATGTCACCCTCCTTAATTTTCATAAGCAGACAACAATACCATTTGATCTCTCTTCAATCTCCGGACTATTTCTGGCAGCCTGCTTCCAAATTCTAACCACAACGTTCTCCCTATGCCTGCTGAGTTTCACTTTTTTTAGTTTGCCAATCAGTCAACCAGCAGAAGCCTCGTTAACATCTGGGAGCGCCATCAGTAAGCCTACGAAGCTAACACGGAATGACATGGTCAATGAGGTTCGTACCTACGTGCCCTGCAGGGAAACCCCTGCTGATCTTCTGTCCACCACACAACCTGCTATTGACAAGCAGATGGACGGCAGACAGCGAAGTTAAAGATTAAACACCACGGCGAGGAGCAAAATACATGTCATATGTATCTTTATTTACTTGAACCTGCAAGGGCCTGCAAGTGGGTCCACGTTCCTCGTTCTCAGAACTACATAACATACAAATGACCTTCTCAGCAGTCATATTACATTACAGTTCTCTTGCTGTATCTGTGTAACAGGGAAGCTGATAAAATAGATAAGGGAAGCAGGATGCAAGTGCGAGTGGTTTTACTGCACTCAGAAAATACTGAATGCAAAACAAAGACGACTAACATGCAAATCTAAATGTGCTAATAAACATTAGGCCAATCAACATAATGTTATGGCTAATTAAGAAATAATTCCAATTAGAATTTAGAACCATTTGCCAAACGTGTTTGCACACAGAGGAATTTATCTTCTGCATTGAACCCATCTGTGAAGTGAAACACCCACACACACACACACACACACACAGTAGGGGGCAATGAGCACACCTGCCCAAGGTGGTGGGCAGCCCAGCACCCCAGCAGCTCAGCAGTTGGGGGTTAGGTGTCTTGCTCAAGGGAACTTCAGTCACGTACTATCACTTCAGGGAACTGAACTGGCAACCCTCTGGTCACATGGTTGGTTCCCTTAACTCTAGCCCACAACTGCCCCCAATGTTAAGTGAAGACCATGAAAAAGACATGGGGTTTATATACAGAGAAACACCTGAACAAAAGTACTGGTATGGGGTAATTACAAACAAGACACGGGTGAACAGGATAACAAGGTGGCAGAACTAGAGGGAGCAGGAGACCATAGCTCCTGTTTCTAAAACTGTGCTTTATTCACTACACAGTGCACTATTTTAGGGTTCTGTCCTTTTTAGTTAGTTTGAAAACATGGTGTAGACTATCTAGAGTGGGGAGATGTGGAAACTGATTGATTTTGGTTTTTTTTTTAAAAAGACAATAAACGTTTTTTACACCATAAGGCAGCTTAGCATTAAATTCTTGCCTTCTTCTGTTCAACACCATGCTGAACACTTCTGACTAAGACCATATCTGGACTAATACTGGTAGGTTTCTCAAGAAAGCACATTTCACATTAAACCACTCTACATGACTTTGCCTTAAAGAGGGCCTATTTTGTTCATTTTCATAATTTTATTTTGGGGTAGAATCTATTCTGCTAAAATAGATTTACATGCTTCAGTTTTCTAAAAACATTAAATTTCTGTATACATCTATATTCAGCCTCTGTCTGAAATATTTGAGCTCCTGTGTTTTAAACTCTCCCTCCTTGTGTCTAGTGTGCTCTGATTGGCCAGCTTGCCACCTGAGCGCTTAAATACAGTAGTGGCATCCTGCCACAAGCTCTGCCCATACAGGCAGCTAATAAGCATTGTTTTACACGATGATGTCACCCTGTAACAGAGAAAAGGGCTGGAATTCCAACAAGGCAGCTGAGAAAAGTGGTTTCTGTGTTAGAGAGTTTCTCCCTCTGGCATTTACGTTGGGCTTTATAACTCTGCAGACCACGTACATGCACACAAAACTCCATAACACCCGAAAAGCAAAATAGGTCCCCTTTAGTTTTGCTCTTTGTGTTTTTCTCCCAGTATAATTTGGTACGGTCTAAATGACTTCTCCTTAATGCCATCATGAAAAGGATTTAAAAACTGAACTGGTGTGGGGTTTAGTTATATTCCAAAGCAAGGATGCACATATCATATATATGTTTGGGAAATGGGAGCTTATGTGTGTTCTTAATACCTTCCACAGAAGGAGACTCCTGTTTGTAGGAGTTACATATACATATACAGAGAAACGCCAACAAGAAACACCTGAGCACAGTTCCTGAGAGGGGTTACAAACAAGACACAGGTGAACAGGAAAACAAGGTGGCAGAGCTCGGGGGAAAGGAGACTTGACCGGGGCAGAGAGAGATAAGTATGGAAACTGACTGGGGACAATCTGATAACAGCAAGTTATTTTTCACCATATACCAACATAAAACACATACATCTGAAACTATTTTGGGCTCGTCTTGGGTTCATTGGCTCATTTTCTGGGCTTTCCTTACTGTTGTATTCAAGAATGGTCAGTTGCACAGCTGTGGTGATCTTTGGGGACCCAAATCATAGACATGATCCACCTTAACAAACTCCCCTCTCGTGTTACATTCCTTAAACATATTTTTGAAATGAATAACTCAATAATATGTCTAGAAAGTGGAGGGTTAAAAGAAAGAAGCACTACTGTAATACTTTACTTTCGGATCTAATTCCAGACGTGTCAGACTGAAACAGCTGAGCAGTGCCGCTTGTCTTGGTTTGTGGTGTTTGTGGAAGGTATGTTTCATGAGGCGTAGCATCTTCCAGCATCTTCAGGCTGAGGAACAGCACCGACACGTCTTATGATATGTTGTTTTTTCCACCTCTCTGCTCTTCTGAGGTGCGCCATCATTATCATCATCACTACCTCGCGTCCACAGTCTGCCGCCAGTGGAAGTATGTGCTTGTCTCTTTCTTATCTAAACTCACCACTGCATTTCTTCATTCTCCTCTTACGACAGTCTCTCTGCTCTCTTCTTAAGGGGGATTCCACCAGTCTGTCCAAAATCTCTGCATAATTGAACAGATGAAGTGTAAACAAAGTTATTCAGAGTGGTTTCATGTGAAATGGTGCATAGTAGAGAAATGTACAGATGTCTCTATTGTGGCGGTGAATGGACGGGGTTGTGATGTTTACAGCACAACTATAGTCATTTTGTTTGCTATGCAATATGACCAGTGAAGTGATATTTAGTATGTGTAATGCTGATAACAATAAAATAGTGCTGCGAAATATACACTCAATGTCAAAAAAACAGAAGATAAAGGTTACCTGGAACAATATATGATGATCATGTTAGACTGATATGGGCAATATTTATTGAGCTACACATACAGAAGTAGTGTCTCTCACTATGGCATCAAGCCACCATGTTTGCTAATGCAACAAGTTGTAGATGTTCCTAATGGTGTTCTGTGATAATCCATCCCATGCAGCTTGAATATTCTCCTGCAGATTAGTTCCTGCAGATGGTGCGGTAGGGGTGGAGGTGGAGTGACACCAGACCTTCTGGATTTGTCACACATGACAACAAACTCTTCATCTTGGCACTGACCACGGTGCCTCCACACACAGATCTGTTGCTCGTCTCCACCAAGACAAATGCGGGACTCGTCACTGAAGATGACCCGCTGCCATTCTGAGTCACTCCATGACAGTCTGGTACGACAGCATTGCAGTCTTTGGTGACGGTGACGTGGTGTTAAGGACAGTCGCTGTAACGGTCTGTGTGCATGTAGTCCTGCGTCGTGCAGCCGTCTGCCAATGGTGCTGCACTAACAGGGTGACTAATGGAGGACATCACTGCTCGCTGAATGTCTGCAATCGTGGCTGTTGGGTCAGTCAGGTAGAGTGATAAGGTCTGTCCTTGCTTACATCTGCGGCTGAGCGTGATGTCAAACCTACCCACCAAGTTTCATTCCTGTTGGTTGATTCTTTCTGGGTGCAGCTATCTGTGGAACTATTCTTTTGACGATGAGTGTACACTTTCTCACTGTTCACTCTATTACACACTTCTACCTTATTGGTCAGAGATGATAGTTCATCCATTGCTGCACAGTTTGTGTTGGTCAACAATCTAGTCCTCCATCAGTGGTCACAGAACACTGCCAACAGACTAGTCTCAGTCCAGCAGTGACACTAAGGCGTTTAAAACTCCAGCAGCACTGCTGTGTCTGGTCCACTCACACCAACACAACACACACTAACACACCACCACCACGTCAGTGTCACTGCAGTGCTGAGAGTGATCCACCACCCACATCATACCTGCTCTGTGGGGGTCCTATGGGGGTCCTGATATTGAAGAACAGGGTGAAAGGGGGATAATATAGTATGCAGAGAAACAGATGGACTACAGTCTGTAACTACAACGTGCTCCAGTATGGTAAGTACAGCTGATCAAATAGACACTGAGTGTAAGTCGTTTTCATGAGCTTCCTACCATTCCATATGGTCCAAGTGATTTCTCCTTAATGCCATCATGAAAATGATTTAAACGGCCTTAGGCATAATTACATGCAAAAGGGAAGCCATATCTAACCATACATGGTAACGGGCAGCTTACACATCTCCTTATGCATCTTCCAAAACAGCAGAAGTCACCTTTGGGTAAGGAGTTAAAAAGATTTAGGAGGAAAACATATTGTCCCCCTAGAGAGTACCGGAAAAGAAGCGCTAAGCCTAACACACTGACCCCAAATTCGTCCAAGCAGGCATCACGACCATGATTAAAGCCCTCATTATTCTCCTGATTGACTCACTGGCTGATGTATAACCTGCGATATTAATATTCAGCCACCGGAGAGAGGGATTTAAATGATAATACGTTCGGCAGGGATCATTTCCACATATTTAATTCTGAGAGTCATCCATTGAGTTTGCTGGGAAGAGGTATCCCTCAGTGCTCGAAATACCCAATTAACACTGGGAAGGATCTGGCAGCAGAGTATTTGGGGAAATCAAATTCCTTTTTCAACAGGCCCCTTGTAGGAAAGCAGGCAATGAGGCCCTTTATCTAATACATGCCAAGAATAATTAGGTTATTGCAGCACTGCCTGTTGTTACTCAATAATTAGGCCAGTCTCTTATGGATTCGTGCGAGGACACGTTGACCTTGACGGCAAAGGAGGAAAAAACAGTGCGTGCCACTGACATCCAAACTGAGGATAGCGGGTCAATTCCCACTGCCAGCAGGTACACCCCGATCACGTAGCGTGCGTTCCGGCGGCGGTGGTGCGGAAAGCTGTTGGAAGCTGAGGACGCAGAGATGAAAAGGAATATGTGATGAAGTGCGCTGAGGTCCTCAAGGAGACACAACGCAGCCTCTGCCTGCCCCCCATCCTATCCCCTCCCCTCCTCTTCCAGTTCCATCCCCTGCTTTTGGCCGTGCCTTTAATAGGGCTTTTCAGTGTTGGGACGAAAATACTTTGTTGGCTGTTACACACTTGGTTTGGGGGGCTGAATAAATTTATTGTTCTGCAGCTCGGCAACTTATTTGATAATGCCACTGATATCAAGATTAATGCAGGCTGAAGGAACGGGCATGCACTACAGCCTTCTCCTAACACCACTTTCAAAGTGTGTTAGTTCACTCTGAGTTTGTTTTTTGTATTTTCATTTTTAGGAAAAGAAGGTGATGCGGTTACTGAGTATACTGTGGACTAATGATCAGCAAATGCCTATATTCTATAGAGGTTGAACTGGGATTTCAGAAGTGAGGAGCCCTTGTTTTTACAGGGGAGTCAACAACATGGGAACAATTTTCTTTAACTCATATGGTATTATATTAGGAGTTCTCCTAATAGCCTATCTGCTCTCATCTGAAAGGCTTAATTAAGTCTTAATGGCTTAATTTTACTACTCCTTGCTTCTCAGTTTTGGCATTAAAACTGCATATACAGTACCAGTCAAAAGTTTAGACACACCCAACTAAATCTAGGTTTTTGCTATCTTAAGCATTCTACAGGCTTACACATGGATTTCACATAATGAATAATGATACATAATAAGACCAATGCTTGAGGCATACTTCTGCATATGACTGTATATCCCTGCTGTCGGTACAAAACCTTGTATTTGTTTTTGACCTTTTGATACAGTACCAGTCAAACGTTTAGACACACCCAACTAAATGGATGTTGTTGGTGATCTTAAAGACTCTACAGGCTCACACTTAACAGTTCCAACAGTTCCTGATCAGATGTCTGAATGTACCTGATATACCACATATACTCTTGATGTATCAATTGTGATTGTGCCATATCTCCACCTCTAATATATATTTAGTTGCGCAAAAACTTGTATCTCTTTTTCTGCAGTTTAAAAGCTCTGGTTACTGTTTTAGTTTAGTGAATATTCATGATGGACAGACCAACAGAATTAGCCCAGCCTCCATTACAAGATAAGAAAGCTGTTATTAAAGTTCCATTTCGGAGGTTTTTAAGGTGGACTGCATAATTTCATGAGTTCTGTTTTATAGTTTGATGTCTTCACTTTGATATACACAGCTGTGTTATTTATATGTACTGATTCTTCCCTGACGGAGATGAAACTCACTCTAAAAAGCCCTAAAATAGCTACATGAATCATTCCACCCAATATGTCACATTCCACCCGATATGTCATGCACTTACAGTAACTTCCTTCTGTTGTTAAGAGACTAGAGATATTGTTAAGCCGATTAAATGGTTCTCTGCTGTACAACTCAATGCCATCAATCAGATTTGGAAGCATGATTCACAAAGCCTGCTTACTTAACCAACCAATTAACTCTGTTGAGCAGATGAAACTGATTAGGAATGTTAATCTACAAGAACTTTGAGGTAACCATGTGCACATGTGTGCCTTTCAGTACCTTTAGTATTAGTCAGTGGGCTAAAAAAATTCTTCAAGACATTTTCACAATACACGATACAGAGCACAAAAGTTTAATAAGTTGAAACGGACCAAACAGGACCTGCAGTGCCAGATATAACAAATACTGTCATCATAAAAAAAGCTTTAGCGCTTTCTTCTGCCAGAAAGACTCTAATGCCACATCACTCATTCATTCACTACTCAGGGCAATCACAGCCCGCCACCTGTCTTTAGGAGGATTCAACCTACATACCTGTTCTGCTGCTTTCAGGCGTATCTCTGTTTATGTCCTTTTTTCAGTTTTTGACCTTTTGACATTTGCACTTGAGTTATGAAATATGTTTCCTTCTCCTTTCAGTATATGTTCTTCATTAAAGATAGCAGAACGGGAAAATCCCGCCGCTCAGCACTGACTGAATGGCAAGCAAGTCGCCTCTAACCACACAACTCTACTTGAGGATGGACAGTAAGTAAATCCACACAAACTGCCCCAAAGCCTAGCACAGAACAGCAGATTTAGCACATGCACACATCCTAAATTTAACAACAATAAATTATTTACAAGAATTACATTTCTCTTACTGCAGGTCTGGCGATGCTGTGAGGGTCTGTGCATAGCCAAACAGCTCTGTGACCCACCAAGGCAGCATTTATTATTATAGAAGTGGCTGATATTGGAAAATGATTATATCGCGATACTTCAAGACATTTTCACAATACACGATACTGAACACAGAAGTTTAGTAAGTTGAAATGGACCAAATAGGACCTGCAGTGCCAGATATAACACATACTATAATAATAATAATAATAATATTACAAACAAGTGAAAGTTTTAGCCCTTTCTTCTGCCTGGAAGACTCCACTGCTACATCACTCATTCATTCGCTACTCTGGCCAATCGCAGCCTGCCACCTGTCTTTAGAGGGATTCAACCTACGTTCCTGTTCTGCTGCTTTCAGGTGCAGCGTTTCAGCGTCTTCCTCCTTCCTCCCTCCCACTACCACTAGTTTAGCCCCGGTCCTGTTGTACAAGGAGTAGGCGCCA
Organism: Semaprochilodus insignis; assembly: GCA_034552555.1. NCBI lineage: Eukaryota > Metazoa > Chordata > Actinopteri > Characiformes > Prochilodontidae > Semaprochilodus > Semaprochilodus insignis. Next base: position 443,621 of record CM067488.1, read on the forward strand.
TGTCTGCCATCTATATCTGTCAGGATCTGTGAGAGACTGAACGGTTCAAGACCTGGGCCCAGGACGGGGACTATGCCAAATCCTTCAAATTATAAACCTTATTGAAGATCAAAATATCATTTTCCATCACTTTTGGCCTTTTCTGGGTCTTCCTGGCAAAACTACAATGAGCTTTACTCTGTGTTACACAAGTTTTCAAGTTTTAGGTTTATTTGTCATTTGCACAACATGTCAGGACATTTATGCATTGAATTGCATGTGGTGAGGCTCAGGTTAATACTCTACAGCAGGGCAGCATTAACGTACATAATATACTAACTAAACTACGGTGGCCGAGAAGTGCAAAACAAATTAACATTTCAGGAAACAAGTTTACAAAAATCAAAACAAATTTACAAACAAAAAAAATTACATTCAAGAAAACAAAATTACAAAAGCAAAAACAAATTTACAAGACGTGCAACATTTTTCCCAGTACCGAAACACTTTTACAAACTGCAAGTTCTGACGGAAAGGGCGGGTCTAACACACAGGAAGTGTTTGTTGCGGACCCTTGTCAATCAAACTGTTTCGTGGTGGTAGAGTGAGTATAGTTTGGGGTGGTCACGACGCTAATGCATGTTTTGTCCGTTTTGTGGCACGCATTTTATCCAGCAGGCGCGCTTTAGTTTCTCCTGTGGACGATCTTTTAAAAGAGGAGATGGAAGAAAGAGATGAACGGGCGACGTCTAAACCACTTGGGCTGTAAACAGTGGACTGTTTTACAAAAGCTCTCAGCCATTTTAACCTAGCTAGCTGGTTATCCACTATACTGTAGCGAGTGTTACAGCCCACTTACCTCCCTTAACATTTCCAACTCTAAGTGATTTAGATGTCGCCTGTTCATTTTTTCTTCTCCACCACGAAACAGTTTGATTGACAAGGGTCCACAACAAGCACTTCCTGTGTGTTCCATCAGAATTCGCGGTTTGTAAAAGTGTTTCGGTAAAGGTAAAAGTGTTTCACGTCTTGTAAATTTGTTTTTACTTTTGTAATTTTGTTTTCTGAAATGTAATATTTTTGTTGCCCTTGTAAAATTATTTTTGCTTTTTTAATTTTGTTTTCTTGAATGTAATTTTTTATTCGTTTGTAAATTTGTTTTTATTGTTGTAATTTTGTTTTCCGAAATGTTAATTTGTTTTGCACTTCTCGGCCACCGCACTAAACATAGTAAATAAAGAGATACAAGAAGAGATATATTAAATAAATAGAAAATACACAAAATACAGAATATTCAGAGACAGGAGGGTTCTGTGTAGAAATTCTCTGATATGTACATTATGTTACACACAGATATATATATTCTTATAAAGTGACTCAGTGATGACCATAGCAGTGAGATGAGTGATATGATAAACAGCACTGAATCCAGTTAAACAGGCCTAATTATGCTACTTATTGCAAATAAAAGTAATTACTCAATGTTCTTTATGTACTGACAATATCCAAGATATGCTCAGAAAATCATATTGTGACATAATTTACCACAGTATTGATAAAGTATCATCATATTGCTCATTGCTATATTACAGACAGATCCTGTATTAATAAACTCATGTATGTTATATTATTGTATTGCTGTTCTTTATTTTACAACATCCCCAATGAGACAAAAATGGGTCAGACAGGACGATCATTTAACTGACATTTCCTTTCTCATGCATTCCTGCCAGGGACTAGATATTAAATGCATAATACAAATGTAATTTTAATATACATATTTTTGTACATACTTTAATATGTGTTAGACAAACTCTGCATTACTTTACATGCATTAACCTGCTTATTCATATTCATGTCATTTGAACTGCAGGCACAGCACACATTACCATGAAAACTGCATATGCGCTAAAACAAGATAACAATCTGCAACAGGTCACCCTCATAAGTCATCCAGGCATCGGCAGGAAGTGGTAAAGGTTGAGAAAGGTCAGACTGATTCACACCTACAACGATAAGCCTGCAGGTCACCAGCAGGGCAGGAAACCAAGGGCTCCTCCCCCTTTAAGGGTTACAAAGGGTCAAAGGTCCTTCTGAGGACAAAGGGGAATGGCATACTATGGTACAGAGTGACCACAGGCTGATGAGCACGGCTACTGATGCATTTCAGCACCTGAGGCATCTGTTTCTTGGAAAGAAGATGCGACGACCGCAATGACAGTTTTGAATGACTCATAGTCTGTGAGGTTTAATACTACGTTTCACAAAAAGAACAATACAGTGAATTGAATACAGTGAATTCATTCAAATGTATATATGGAAATGTGGTCCTAAACCTGTCCTAGACCTATTCAGTAACATATCTGTCCCAAGAAAAACAAGGATCTCCAAAATGACTTTACAAGAGATTTCAACGTGAGTTAATGGATAACAATTTATTACATCAACAGAAATTTGTCAGTTCACTGATTTTGGTAGGACTTCTACATGACTCATTGTCAAAAACTAGTTGCACGAATAGCTGCACCCAGAAAGAATCAACCAACAGGAATGAAACTTGGTGGGTAGGTTTGACATTATGCAGGACTGTCATGGAGTGACTCAGAATGGTAGCGGGTCATCTTCAGTGTGGAGTCCCGCTTTTGTCTTGGTGAAGACGACCAACAAATCTGTGTGTGGAGGCACCGTGTTCAGAACCAAGATGAACGGTTTGTTGTCACACATCCAGAAGGCCTGGTGTCACTCCACCTCCACCCCTACCGCACCCTCTGCAGGAACTGTGTGAGAATATTCAAGATGCATGGGATGGATTATCACAGGACACCATTAGGAACCTCTACAAGCTGCATTAGCAAACATGTCGGCCCGACGCCATACTGAGAGACACTCAATAAATATTGCCCATATCAGTCTAAATTTATCATGTATCGTTCCTGGTAAGCTTTATCTTCCTTCCCAATAGCACTGCAATCCCACACCTCCTTCCGGGTGCAGCTGTGTTTTTAATGATGAATGCACGTATCACTTTTTTCGGTGTATTCCATGCATGGAAGTTATGATACGTACAGTTATATGTGCATTTTTTTTTCCTGTGGTAATATATTACAGATCGGCCCACTAACCAAAGCCACTGTGAGGGGAGTGTTTGTGACTGAGAACAATGGCTCTCCTGCTGTGGAGCAGAATGGCTGGCTGAGCTCTCTCATTAGCACCGGAGGTGAGAGTGACGTTTCTGGACCGAGCGGCCAGTGCGGCCATCCATGTGGCGTCAGGGGGGCTTGAGAGGCCTGATCCCAGACAAAGTGCACCAGGCTGGGCTTTAGAGACCCTAATGCCTCCATTTATCAAAGCTTCAAATGGACAGCAGCATTCAGCACTAACTCCGTGCCTCATAGTGAATCTGGGCCTGATCCCCCAACGTGACTCATATCAGCTTCTTCAAATGTCAGTAATGGAGAAATGAGTAGCAGCTCCCATTAAGACCACGTCAACTCAGAATAGAAAACAGTGACAAAGCTGAGAGTGAGCCAAAGCACGTTTCAGAATGTCACTTCTGAAGAGGATTGGAAAAAAAAATCGTATGGATTTAGTCAAGAGGGCCCTTTTACTCCGAATACATATTTCCTAACTGCTCTTTGCTCGACAAGGTAAAATAAGCACCACTCTCTCTCTCTCTCTCTATTTCTCCACTTTGCCTTTGGGTTATTGGAGATTTTGTAGGCTGAAGCGATGGTGCAGGTGCTGAGACTCCACAGCTGAAGCCGCTCTTCCCTCAGAGACCCAGTTTATAGCTAGATTACCGTCAGCATCCCAGGACAGGGCAGAGGGAGGTTAAAGTCTTCAGAAAAATCCCATTCAACAAGGCTCAGAGCACAGCATACAGAGCTCTACTCTGAGCTAGACTCCAGGAGGTATTTCAAGATGTTTCAATCTTTTGGGAGGGAAAAGCTTTATTGTATTATACAGAAATTGTCTAATTTACAGTCCTTTTTAGTAATCTGCCTTGATATTTGATCAACAAGCTTTAAATATGAGGCATTCTATGTCTATGCTCAGTCATCATGAAATTATTTATTAATGTATTTACCCTGCGATGGATTGGCGGCCTGTCCAGGGTGATTCCTGCTTTTCGCCCAGCACTAAATGCTGGGATAGGCCACCCCAAACAGCTCTCAGTACAACCAAAGCCCCTTCTAGTACAACCCAACCCCCTCCTAGTACAACCCAACCTGAACCCCTTCCAGTACAACCCAAACCCCTTCTAGTACAACCCAAACTTCTCCCAGGACAACCCAAACCCCTCCTAGTCCAACCCAAACCCCTCCCAGTAGTACAAACAACCCAAACCCCTCCTGGTACAACCCAAACCTCTCCCAGTAGTACAAACAACCCAAACCCCTCCCAGTACCACCCAAACCCCTCCCAGTACAACCCAAACCCCTCCTGGTACAATCCAAACCTCTCCCAGTAGTACAAACAACCCAAACCCCTCCCAGTACAACCCAACCCAAACCCCTCCTAGTACAACCCAAAATTCTCCCAATACAACCCAAACCTTTCCCAATGCAATCCAAACAGCTCCAAGTATAAACCAAACCCCTCCTAGTACAAGCCAAACTCCTCCCAATACAACCCAAACTCCTCCAAGTACAACCCAAACATTTCCCCATGCTGTACGTCCCTGGGACCCACGTGGCTGGGGCC
>CM067488.1:448555-556651 GCA_034552555.1 Semaprochilodus insignis
TTCCCACACAACCCTCCCTCCATCCGGCCTGGTCCGGATACTCTCCAAAAGCCTCAGATGAAAGCCTCTCGCTGTCTGAACTCTCTGCCCTCCTTTCTGAACCACTCTTTCAGCTGAGTAACTCCTCTTCCTGCTCCTTTGACTTATTTTTATTACATCACGGCCAAGCTTTAAAAACTTCCTGTGACACTCCGAGTGGCCTTGGATAGTCACACAGTGACCCAAAGAGAAGGCTTTAGGAAGGTGTTTGGTGTACATACTGGCAGTGCTGTGGCTGCTCTAAGCCTGACTAGCACAAAGAAACAGGTTAAACAAAGACACAGAGGCCTTAAGAAATGCATTAAGCACAGTTTTAAATAAGTTAGCTGGAAGCAAATACAGGCTATTATATAGACCACTGTTCAGAAGTATGTTTTCAATATCATGAAACCAGTTTTGGTTGGAGATAAATGCATAAAGCGCAATCCCAGTGCAATCCAAACAGCTCCCGGTACAACCCAAACCCCTCCTAGTATAACCCAAACAGCTCCCAGTACAACCACAACTCTACCCAGTACAATCAAAACTCTACCCAGTACAACCCAAACCCCTCCTAGTACAACCCAAAGAGCTCCCAGTACAACCAAAACTCTACCCAGTACAACCCAAACCCCTCCTAGTACAACCCAAACAGCTCCCAGTACAAACAAAACTCTATCCAGTACAACCCAAACCACTCATAGTACAACCCAAACAGCTGCCAGTACAAACAACACTCTACCCAGTACAACCCAAACCCTTCCTAATACAACCCAAACCCCTCCCAGTGCAATCCAAACAGCTCCAAAAATGATTCTAATATGGTGCTTGTGAATCTTCACAGATTTACTTAATTAACCCCATAAAATCGAGCCATATTATTTAGTTGTTATAAGACATACAGCTGTATACAAAAGGTTTTGATGACTCTACAGAGAAGACGCTATGCAAACGTTACTCCACAATTTCTATTTATTTGCAGAGCTTAAAATATTGGAAACTTGTTTTGCACAGGGGACATTTTGTTTTATTGTTTGTTACCACATTCAGCATTCAGGATAGCACAGTGGCGCAGAGGGTAGTGCTGTCGCCTCTCAGCAAAAAGGAACTGGGTTTGATTCTGCGCTGGGGTGTACTGGGTCTTTCTGTGTGGAGTTTGCATGTTCTCCCTGTGGCTGTGTGGGTCCCCCCCCCACAGTCCAAAGGCATGCTAAATTGCCCCTAGGTGTGAACGTGTGTGTCTGCCCCTGCGATGGACTGGGGCCTGTCCAGGGTGTTTTTCCTTGCGACCCAGGAAGGATAAGCAACTTAGAAGACAAATCAATAAAATTTACATTCAGCAAATAAACAATAATCACGCATCAAAATGTGCACAGTGAGTGTGTTGTCTTTAGAATTTGACCAGGGGTGCTCATACTTTTGCATACGCCTGTGCTGTTCGGTACAAACTTTATATTGTCCAGTAACTACAATAAAACTAATATGTAAGTTATATAGTTTTAAGAGAGCAGTACTAAGATGTGGGCCCACAAAAAGGTGTTCTTAAGGTTTAAGGAGGTTAATTTATTGAGGCACCTCATATTTGAAAAGTGGTGATCAAATTTGGAGGGAGAATTGCTACAAAGAGATAATAAGATTGTATTATTTATCATGTAATACTGTACTGCCTGTCCCAAAAACACCCAGACTACTGAATAAAACATCTGCCTTCTGGTGTCAAGTTCATAATCTTTATAATCCGCTTCCAATCTGGGCTGTTTATTATTGAATAAAATAAAATTTTTAAAAGGGGGCATATCATGGAAAATGTATTTGTGCTCCCTTTATAAATAAATATAAATAAATATAAATAAATATAAATGGAATCTAAATAAAATCACTGGATAAAAAATAGTCCCCTGTGACTGAAATGTACCTAATAGCATGTAATAACTTCATAAACACTAATAACAGCTGTGACTGGATTTATCATGGACTGGACAAGTTTCATCAACAAATTGTGCAGTTGGTCCAGATTTGGTGGATGCCTTCCCTGGCACAATTCCGAGGAGAGTTTCCTGTAGACTGGGATTTTAGCCACTGCTGGTAGACCCGTATGACCATACGCTTCCATACACTTGCAGATTCAGCTACTTCCTTCACACTATGGTCTTTGGCACGCCCAAATACAATCACTCATTTTAGCCAATCATTAACATCTGCTTTGGAGCCACACATGGAGCAAGACATTCACTGCACTGTACCACCTCTTCCCAATCTATGGATCCCGTCACTCACAACCTGCAGGTATTTATAGCCCCATCATCTCTGTGCAGCGCCATCTGCAGGAGCCTGAAGTTACTACCACCTTAAACATGCAAGGTGACTTATATTTTGTCCGGTGAGCTTAGACTGATAATATGCAAAAACAGCGTATTTATAATTTGATGGTTGTGTAATATCACATAAAAAATGGTGACGTCCTGGCATAGAAGCAGACGAGGGAAACATAGAGCTTTAAGCAACTGCTCTTTTACTGAACATGAGCGCAGTAGAGAACTGCCAATCAGCACTGCTGAATGGCCACTACCGTTCCAACCGTACGATTCTTACTGCAGGTCCTGTACTACAGTGAGGCTCCACACATGACCACATTTCCCGTGCATCCACAGCCAGTAGCAGGTTACTACATAGTTCCACTTTCTAAAGAGCCATCACAGTGACCTCACGTGTACCTTGGGCCCCTTCGTCTCTGCCAAACAGCCGCTGGCATTGCTGGAGGGTTCCCGGTCCATGCCACCAGGTCGCCACACCACTCCGGCGAGACAGGTATTCACCAGCCAGCCTCCTTGGGGCTTTAACAGTGGACTGAATACAAGATAAATGTAGGATATGGGCTCTGTGAAATGAAGTGATTACAGACTTTAGAACAGCAATATGAATAACAGAAATAAATGCAGCACCATCACTGAAAAAAAGGTGTGGCATTTCGTTTGTGCTGCCCTAGCGTTCACATCAGTTTACTTCTCTTCTGCTGGTTCTGTTAGTGTGTGAGTGGTGAGCAGTAGAAGATGTCAGCTTGTTCTCGGTTAAGTATGGAATCACTGTTACCAGTGAAACACTGAAACCAGTTTTGGTTGGAGATAAACGGATAAAGTGCAATCCCAGTGCAATTCAAACAGCTCCCAGTACAACCCAAACCCCTCCTAGTACAGCCCAAACAGTCCCCAGTACAACCACAACTCTACCCAGTACAACCCAAACAGCGCCTAGTACAACCAAAACTCTACCCACTACAACCCAAACCCCTCTTAATACAATCCAAACCCCTCCTAGTACAACCCAAACAGCTCCCAGTGCAACCCAAACCCCTCCTAGTACAACCCAAACAGCTCCCATTACAACCCAAACAGCTCCCAGTGCAACCCAAACCCCTCCTAGTACAACCCAAACAGCTCCCATTACAACCAAAACTCTACCCAGTACAACCCAAACCCCTCCTAGTACAACCCAAACAGCTCCCAGTACAACCAAAACTCTACCCAGTACAACCCATATCCCTCCTAGTACAACCCAAACAGCTCCCAATACAACCAAAACTCTACCCAGTGCAACCCAAACCCCTCCTAGTACAACCCAAACCCCTCCCAGTGCGCATCGGTTTACTTCTCTTATGCCGGTTCTGTTAGCCTGCGAGTGGTGAGTAGTAGAAGATGTCAGCTTGTTCTCGGTTAATGTGCTGATGGAGCAGGCTGAAGTAGAACGCCTCATAAAAGGAGACATTCTACTCTAACAGGAGGGCAGAAAGGCCAATGGCCCCGCGTGCCTTGGTGGAACAGCAGGACAAAAGGTCATCTACTGCAGGCCTGACAGGACACTGTCTGCCGCATAGCACACTGGAAAGGAACACAAGGTCACGAAGGGCGCGAACCCTGACAAAAATCTTGCAACACGACAAGAAGGTTATGAAGGTCACGGGGCAGAGGGAGCGCCGAGGGTCCATCGCTATTGACTACTTGTATTCACTTGCATGAATTTTCTGTGAAAAAAAAAGGGAGAATACTGAGAAATGAATGTTGGCATTCACGGAACTAGACAGCTATGATGTCACTTCGCAGTGTGAAATTGGATTTCAGAAAAGCTCCCGTGGCAGTCTTGCTTCACTTCAGCCTGTTCTTTTCTCAGCCTAGCACCGAGCTGAGGGCTTGGTAGGGTTCCACAGCTTCACTCCCTATCCAAGATCTATACGTTTTACCACCCGTGATGTCTGTAATACCCCTCCACCTAATTGCTGAGACCCAAGGCCCATCTTGAAGAATCCAGCTACATCTCTTTAATCCCGTGTCCTGTTTGATTCAGTGAGCCACTCATCGCTAGGCCTACGTGAAGGAACGGAGTGGAGGACAGCTTCACGCCTGGCTGGTTATTTGATTAGGTATACCGGGGGCTTACGCGATAAAGCGCCAGCCACGTCTCGCTGTGGTAAGCTCCGTTCCAATTCAGAGACAAGGACAAGCAGAACATATGTACTGTATGAGGCACCAAAGAGTTTAATGTCATCTTCCTGCGGTGGGCTCAGCGCTTGTATGAGAGGGGATACACTGTAAGACATGGATCCTGTCCTTGGAGAGCGAAGCAAGAGGCCGATTTGGGTTTAGCTTTGGCAAAATAGCATTGGTGGGCCCCTGAACGAGTTAGATATAGCACTATCGATTTTTTGCAAACGCTGTATGATTTAAGGTTGGATTTAGGCATTAGCCTTATTTCCAGACTTATAAGGGGCATCGCTACAGATTTATGAAATGGAAGGGGTTAAGCCTTTACTAATGGTGTCTGGGCTGTTTATCAAGTACTTCTGGAGTAGCAATAGATGGAAAATGAACCAAAAATTCAGTATTAATTTTACCTGAAAGCTTAAACATGTGTGTACTTGCTTTCTTCTTGATTACTGACCTTTATTAGACCTCCTTCCTCAGCTCTGTCAGTCTCCTTCAGCTTCCTTCCCTCCCTCTCCTTCCCTGTGTTTAGTAATATGATATTTTTTATTAAACTGAGATTTATAAGAACTTAAGGATGAATTATTTCATTTTCTAGTTTGAACTGACAAACAGCTTCTCACCTGGCTGGCCTTCTACTGAGCTGCCACCTCCTAATGAACATATGCAGATAGAGGAATTCAGGGATATAGAACTGTGTTAAGAAAAATACAAGACCAGTTTTAGTTACATACAAACAATAAATAGCTAGTAACTAGCGTGATCCTTGTTCTTTGCCTGAACGTGAACTTAAGTTAGAACTTAGGTAGCTATTCAGCAACCAACTAAAAATGTGATAAAACATACATGTGCAAATACATATTGTAGGCACATATCTACATGCTGTTACTGATTCGGAATGTATATTTTGAATAAGGCCTAATATTTGTTACAGTATGCTTTTAGCCAAAATCCTGCCACAACTTCATCAGTTGTTGACTGGTGTTACTGGGCACATAAGGCACTGGAAACATATAGGGCCGTGAGAAGATAAGGCCCTAGAAACATAGGCCAAGCACCCTAGGAACATTAGGTCCTGCGAAGATAGGGCCCTAAGAAAATAGGACCATGCATCCTGGGAATATAGGCCCTGGGGACTATAGGACCCTAGGAACATAGGGTCTTGGGAACATAGGACCTTTGTAACATATGCAACTTGAACACTGGTTCATGCACCCTGGAAAAACAGTGCCCTTAAATCATTGAGCAATAGAAACAGGACAATACACCCTGGAAACATATCGTCCTGCGATTATACAGTCTTATGAACATGCGGCCCTGAGATCATTAGGCCCTAGGATCATAGGGTGCTGGAAAAATAGGACCATGCATCCTATAAACATATGACCCTGGAACTATTGGGCGCTAGTAACACAGGGTATTTGAACACAGGTCCATGCACCCTGGGAAAAAAGGGCACTGGGATCATAAAGCCCTGGGAACATAGGACCATGGACTCCGGGAACACATGGCAATGGGTTTATATGGCCTTAGGAACGTAGGACTGTGGGAAAATAGGGGCCTGATAACACAGACCCTCGAGGATATAGGTATGTTCACAGACTGCTGGAAAACAAATATCTCTAGGATATTTTAGCAGGATTAGCTGCAGTGGCTAAGCTGTTAGGAACTCTCCTCCTCCTCTAGCTGTAGCGTGGGCTTTGCTGTTGTGATCTGCTAGCTGCAGGCATACATACTCACACATTCGCACGCGCAGGCACATTAGAACACTGCTTCATTACCCTCTGTCACATCGGCTGAGATTTATGGGACTTAATGGACGAGGTTCTGTTTTGGCAATTTACTGCGAGAGATGGGAAAACCACGGCTTTTTACACCCCGGCCTGCTCAACACAGCGGGATTATGCTGTGAGAGAGATGGACTTTCACCTGCTGTGGAATAAAGTGGCCCCCACCCATCCTCCTGGGGGCTGGGGACCAATCTGCTGATGTCATGTTTGTGTAACTTGTTCTAACTGTTTGTTCAACTGTTGCTATTTGCTGGAATGGATTTGGCTGGAAGATTATATTTGTTGGAGGTACACTAGTCGTGGGAGTTCTGCTGAAATGGACAAGTATACCATTTTTCAGGATTATATTGGAGCACTGTCATACTTTGACTGTACTCACGAGTTCTCTGATGAGGTTTTTATAAGTTCACTGGCGAGGAATGAGCAGAGAGTTTAAATACAGAGCGTAGTTAGTTCAATTAAACAGCACTGCATGGCAAGTTCAATAGCAGCATCTGCTGGCTAATGGCAGTACTACTCCTTCAGTCCCCACACAGAGGCCATTAGTGCCTGGAACCTGCACCAATAAACTGGATTATACAGTTAGTTCCAATAGTCTCTAACCCCTTTCCAAGATATGTATGCAAAATACCATACAAAGGTGTTTTTGTTGTTGTTGTATGAAGCTTACAGGTGGAGCCCCTAACTGCTAAATCATAACCAACCCAATCAATGATCTTAATATCAGATTTCATATCGAAACTGATATATAAACACTGAATATTTCCTACATTTGTTTATGACTGGGTTCCACTACATTACATCAATTGGAAAAATACAAATACACAACATGACCCATAAATGCACAAACACATAAAACACATTAATGCATATTAAAAACATACAACAGTTGGTAGTGTTGTACAACAACTGAGCAGCAATATGGACTAAGCAGTCGATCTCAGAATAACTCCAAAGGTTCATAAACACTTGAGAACATGTGTCTTGTATGAAGAGATTGCTACAAGTATGCTCTACACCTCGTCCAGTTACTATTCTCCTTAACCTACATAATAAATAATAAAGCTTCAAATCAACGGCCCCATTGAAGAGATCGGGAGCGTTTTTAGACTGCATTCCTTCTTGTTAGTAGTGAAACACGGTGCCAAAGAACAGCACGCACACTCGCCAGCAATGTGAAGAATGTATGCAAATCTGACCATTTCTGAAATTAGGAATCTACCCTTGCCAAGCAAATGACACTCATCTCATTACTCAGTGGGAGAAAAGTGGAGCACCTCCTGTGCTTGGCACAGAAGACATACTTTTTTAAGTGCATTTCTGAGTTTAATGTCGATCTGAAAGGGGAAGTTTAAGTGCTCCGAGTGTCTCGGGATGTGCTGCTGTTTAGTTCCTCCACAGCTGAACGCTTACTTGCCAAAGTGGTGCTTTTACCCAATCTCTGCCATGAAAATAAAAAAAGATAAGAAAATCGAGTGAGATACAAAGAGAGGAGGCAGTGCGCACTGGTGTGTGACTTTATGTATTAGCTGAATATGTGTTGTTTTATTTAAAAAAAAAAAAAAAAAAAAAACTTCAAAGGTCTTCAAAGGCTATAATAGTCTATATCATCTCTACTTAAAGGTCTTGGGTTTCAGGCATAATGCACACATAAAATAACCATAAATCTTTCTGGAAGACACATAGAGCTTTGTCTAAATCAAGGTTTCTCGAGCTGTGGGCCATGAAATAGCCCACATAGGTCCGTGGGCCTGTACTCAGGTGGTGGTAGTAGTTTGTAGCCAACATTATAGTTTGTTATAGTAAGCATATTAATACAAATATAGAGAAGGTTTTGGGGTGCTTTCACAGCTTCCTATTTGAAGCTGGACATATATTTGTTCTTTAACCAAATTTCTTTAAAAAAAAATATTTATAAAAGCTCCTTTTAATTTTCTGGTGGGCCGCTATGCTTTGTAGTTATGATCAGGACAACCCCTGGTTCTATCAGGAGAACCAACCAATATCTATCTATCTATCTATCTATCTATCTATCTATCTGTCTCTCTCTCTCTATATATATATATATGTATATATATATATATATATTTCTGAGTTTAATGTCGATCTGAAAGGGGAGGTTTAAGTTTTATATATATATATATATGTAGGTATGTGCACTGCAGTATGCCACCACATGCCATTTGTCCTGGGCAGCCTCCAATGTATAATATTGAAGCCTCCATGCGATGTGGAAGCATACAGTGCAGACTGAACTTCATCTGAGCAAACATTGTTTTCTACTTGTAAGCTGAGTTACTGATCTATCTCTTTTCTCCCACTGGAGGGCTCTGGAGAGTTCAGTCTGCTCCATATATCAATAGTCTTGGTGGTCACAGGCTGCTAGCTGCCCCTGAGCACACAGTGTGTTGCTGGAGTCACTGCTCCAGTCCACCAATCAAAACTATCCCGTCTTGTGGGCAGCATCCTATGACCACTGATGAAGGACCAGAAGATGACCAACACAAACCGCGCAGACATGTTACTGTGTCTCACCTTGCATCTACAAGTTAGCCCTACAGGCTAAGAGTATCTAATAGAGTGGACAGTGAGTGGACACAGCTGTTTCTGATCCACTCACACCAGCACAACACACACTAACACACCACCACCACATCAGTGTCACTGCAGTGCTGAGAATGATCCACCACACACATAACACCTGCTCTGTGGTGGTCCTGTGGGGGTCCTGACCATTGAATAAAAAGGTGATGGGGGATGACAATGTACACAGAGAAACAGATGGACTACAGTCTGTAATTGTAGAACTACAAGGTGAACCTATGTGGTAAGCGGAGCTGATAAAATGGATGAAGAGTGTAGATACACTGAGGTGGTTTTAATGTTATGGCTGATCTGTGCATGTTTGTGCTTATGAACAGATTTTGAGGGCATTTTCTAAATCATCAGAATCAGAATCACTTTATTTCGCCAAGTTTCTTAAGCATACAACTAATACGTGCACGCTGATGGTTATTTACTTTCCTTTTCCTTTTGAATCAGTACATTCATTAACTCTATCCAGACACCTGAAACCCGCTTCGTGACATTGCAATCATGCTTTTAAGGAAACCGGTTGTGTGGCTTTGGTAAATAAAGGTAATCAGCCCTCACGCCATCATCAGACCAACAACCAGCAGCCAACATGAAGTTTCTTCTGTGCACTCTCGTACTCGTGCTCGCGATCGTGCTCTTCTGCAGCACCACTGGTAAGACTGACTTAACTTCATTTTATATCAGCTCAGGCTTTAATGTGTGAAAGACCCTGTATCTGATAAAATACGGCATTTGAAGAAATATGTCATTTATTATACACCCAGCATTAAAAGACATTATATGTTGATACTAATTCACTCCTTTGATGGCTAATTCATAACGGTATCTTCCCGAAACTTTTCAAGACTTTGAAAAGTTTCAGATTCCATTGCTGTTAACAGTAAAAAGACATTACGCGAAAGTGAGACTAAGCAGCAAGCAGCAATACAATCATGGAAAGTTACCATGGTTTTCCATGGCATAGTCTTTCTGTACACTTTATCAAAAAAAGTCATTTTTATCTGTGTCATAAACAATTTTATGTAAATCGTAGGTCATTTATCATCGTTCATAATGCAGCAGGAATGGACAAAGCTGACCCTTTTGCATTTTGTTATTGCTGATTAAAGGAGCAATATGTAAGATGATGCAACCTGTCAAATTCATATTCCAAACAAATAGGAGACAACATATCGCCAAAATATGCCTTGCTGTGTCCACTCCTATCGCAAGAGTCTTCCTCCTCCCTCTGTACTGCTTACCAGTCAGCATCAAATTTCATTTCTTTACCCATCAAGAGTGACTCCAGTGGTGAAAAGCAGCAATTGCCCGGAAGTTTGACTGACTTGACTTGAGGCTAGAGTGACTTACTATCAGCTTTTGAGGCACTAAGGGATAAGACTGGCTGGGGCTAGCTGGTTAGCATGCTAACTTCTGTGGATATCTCTACAACATGACACACAGACGTCTCTGACAGACCATCAAAACTGTTATTTCATTAAATCCTGTTAACATTTTTATACTAAAAATGTTACATATTGCTCCTTTAAGTTATTTGTATCATTTCGCAATTTTCTTTATTTTCTTTTTCTAACATTGATGGGAAATTCCAATGATTTTTCAAAATCTGTTTACAAGTAAATGTTTAAGATGTAAACAAAGCCGTTCAGGATGATTTCATGTAAAATTCTCTGCTTTAGAAAAGCCGAAAGCTGGAATTATACACAGTGGTGGTGATAGGAACCAGACATACACCTCTAAAATCTCACTCTCAGAAGTTTACTACATGAGATGGTTATGAATACACCACCTGATACACCACCGTCTGAGAAATTCTTTTATGTCTTGGCCTAAAATGCATTTACTAACATATTTCTTTTACCACTGTTTTATCATTTTTAACGATACAATTTTAAGGTATGGATATGAAAGTACTGATAGCAAATAAAGAGGCTATGTTTGCCTTAGAACCCCTGGTTCCTATCACCACCACTGCGTGTACATTTCTCTACAACAAACCATTTCACATCCACTTTAAATGGCTTTGTTTAGAGCTAAATTATGCCGAACTTTTTTTTGTGGAACTCATCTATAAATGCATTCCAGGAAAAGTGTCACAACTCCTACAAAGCAATGCACCTCTGATATTGCCCTCTTTTACCTGTGGAAGTCTGCAGTACTTTAATCTCTCATTCAACCTTTCACAGTGCATTCCCTCACATGCTACACCTGCGTGGATGGAAACTGTAAGATTCCTACAGAATGCCCAGCATCAAGCAACTTCTGCAAAACCTCTGTGTCATGTGAGTGCTCGTTACTGTGTTCATGACCCCCCGCCCCCACACCCAACCCCCCTAAAAAACAGAAGAACGAAAGAAAAAGTACGCTGTGCCCAAAAGTATGCTGTGCCCTCCCACTGAGTAGAAGAACTAACTGTGGACGCTTATCTTCCCTGTTTTATATTAGCTGTGTTAAATTATAAGACTGAGGCTGACCTGACTTTGTCTTCTGTAGATGACTCACCCTCTCGGACATGTGAGGAGTTCTGCGTGCCTGGGGTGAATGTCTACTGCTGTCAGGAGGACCTGTGTGGCTGAGGCCCGGCTGATCTCAGCAATGCTGCCGTAATACGCAGCTATTTTCTAATAATGCAGACAACAACATAATCAAATTGGATTTTTATCATATGAAATTTAATATGCTTAAATAAAAGAATAAAAGATCAACTTGTCTCAGCTTGTCTGCAATTTTGTCCTCCCTTTTAAAGAGCCTAAAGCTACAGTTAGTGACTACTGTCCTGCAAAGCCCTTCCAGCACTGGACTGTCTCAGATGCTAAAGAACACCGACTGACATTATGAATGCAATGTACACATAGCAGCATTCAATAACGTTTCTTTGTTGGTATGTAAAGACTGGAATTAAAACTCTGTGACACAAACCACCCAAACTATTTTATTATGTACAGGTCAAATGGGCTTTCTGTGCAAACAAAAAAGGTGTTAAAAAAGGCGTTTACAAACTGTGCTGCCCAGCTTGTTTCCATCTTCAGGCAATAAAAATGCCAATTGCAAAAAAGTTGCAACGCTGTGTGAAATGTAAATAAATGTAAATAAAAACAGAATGCAATGATATGAATCTTATAGACCCATAATTTATTCACAATAGAACATAGAACACATATCAGATGCTGAAAGTGAGACATTTAATCATTTCATGAAAATGATTAACTCATTTAGAACTTGAAGGCAGCAACGCATCTCAGAAAAGCTGGGACAGGGGAAACAAAAGGCTGGAAAAGTAAGAGGTGCTAATTAAAAACCTGAAAAAAACATGACTGGGTATAAAAAGTGTATTTTTAAGGCAGAGTCTACAAAACGGGGATGATTGTACTGGAAATCACTTCATGAGCTCAGGAACACTTCCAGAAATCATCACCTGTAAACACAGCTCCCCATGCAATCCACAAATGTAAGTTATGATCAACATGTCAACATGATCAACGTGATCCAGAAACGCTGCCGTCTTCTCTGGGCCAAAGCTCATTTAAAATGGACTGAGGCAGAATAGGAAAACTGTTCAGTGGTCAGATGAATCAAAATTTGAAATTCTTTTGGAAACCAAGGACGACGTGTCCTGCGGACTCAAGAGGAGAGGGATCATCCAGCTTGTTGTCAGCACACAGCTCAAAAGCCTGCACCTCTGATGGTATGGGGCTTACACATCTGGAAAGGCACCATCAGTGCTGAACAGTATATAGAGGCTTTAGAACTACATATGCTCCCATCCAGACAACGTCTCTATCAGGAAAGGCCTTGCGCATTTCAGCAAGACAATAGCAAACCACATACTGCATCCATCACAACAGCAAGGAGGAGTCCTGGTGCTGAACTGGCCTGCCTACAGTCCAGACCTTTCACCAATAGAAAACATTTGGCGTATCATCAAACGTAAAACCTGGCGAAAAAGACCCAGGACTGTTAAGCAGCTAGAATCCTGCATCAGACAAGAATGGGACAACATTCCTCTCCCAAAACCATAACAATGGCTTCTTCACTTCCCAGACGTTTACAGACTGCTGTTAAAAGATGAGGAGTTGTCTACAATGGTAGACATGGCCCTGTCCCAGCTTTTTTGAGATGCGCTGCTGCCATTAAGTTCTAAATGTGTTAATCGTTTTCATGTTATGGTAAAATGTCTCACTTTCAAAATCTAATATATGTTCTATGTTTTACTGTGAATAAAATACAGGTATATGAGATTTGAAAATCAATGTATTCTGCTTTTATTTACACTTATTTACATTTTACACAGTGTCCCAACGTTTTTGGAAAGGTGGTTGTAACTAAAAAGCTTTAAGTAGCAATGTCATTTCCTGCACATTTACACAAGAGATAACAACCCTCTGCCATATAGAGCTGTATAAGCACTGTTTGTTTAGAAAAGCTGTAGGAAAGCTGGACATCAGTCTCCTCAGTCCAGCTAAACCTCTCTGCTGCACTACTATTTTATATCATTTCAGGCATCAACTAATTGCTTTTCCAGTAACAGTGAATAAAATATTATCAACAATTTGACAAACTTTTTGGAGAGATAAAATATATTTTTGC
The DNA here is from genome assembly GCA_034552555.1 of Semaprochilodus insignis. Classification (NCBI taxonomy): domain Eukaryota; kingdom Metazoa; phylum Chordata; class Actinopteri; order Characiformes; family Prochilodontidae; genus Semaprochilodus; species Semaprochilodus insignis. The sequence goes on from CM067488.1 coordinate 462,021, forward strand.
TAAATAAAAACCTTTGGATAGAAGCATAGCTAATGTGGTAGAATATGGAGCTTTCCACTCTGTAGTGTGGAGAACTACAACTCCCCTGGAATTCCAAATGTAATCAATCTGTTAAGACCTGTTTGGCCACCATGACTAAGGAAGTATGAGGCTAGAAATCTACTGGGAGTTTAAACTCTTTCAGTTAGATTGTGTGAACTGAGAAATCTCATCAGAAACAGTCAACTGGTTAATAAAATACAACGATCTTATAATACATCGTCCTATATAAACACAGGACACACCAGACCTCCGTGTCAGGAATTTGGCACTCATCCCTTCAAGGCGAGAGCGTCAGAGAATAGGGAAGTCCCAGCCCGTTATCTGAAATAGCAATCTGGGAAGGAATTCTAAAAAGAATTATACAGAGACAGCACATTCACTGTTTATCTGTTTGTTTGTTTGTTTGTTTGTTTGTTTGAAATGTATTTAGAGCAAGGTCAACTTACTCTATTCTAATCTAACTTTGTATTTGCATTATACAGTGTATAGAAAATCTGTAATCTCTATGAAGACTGTCAAAAGCTAAAATTAAATATGTACTGACCCACCAAGATAAGTCTGGTGTCTGAAGTTTGCTTCTATATTTATTTATTTACTTATTTATTTGTGTTTACTGGAAGTACAAGGCTAATGTAGCTAGTTATGCAAACTACAACCATGTTAGGCAGCACAGTAGAGTTGAGCTATCCTAAATAGTTTTGCATATGTAGTTTCTGACACTGTATATACTATATACTACGGACAAAGATACAGAAAATATCAACATGTCCTGAGGACAACACCATTACAAATCGCTGACTGTGTGAAGGGTCTCTCTCTCTCTGGGTCATGCATCTGTTTTGAATTATGAATGTATGAAATAAGTGGGATCAGTTAATGGCAGTGTGTAATCTCAGGCTGTGCGTGTGTTTGGGTTGGAGTGGTCTTTTGGACATGTAGGTCATCAGACAGGCAGGAAAAGAGATAAAGCCATATGCATATGTGAGTGAAACGATTACCTACGTCTGTTCACCAATCAGTTTAGGAGCATCATATATACATACAAACACACACACACACCCCCACACCCACACACACACACACACACATATATATATATAAACATATACTCTTGATGTATCACAGTATTACATTTTGGGCATATCTCCACCTGTAATATATATTTTGTTGCACAAAAAAAACTTTTTTTGGCACAGTTTCAAAGCTCTAGTTACCCTTTCAAATTTGTAAATATTTATGATGGACAGACCAATAGAATTGCTCCAAACATGCTTAGGAAAAAATCTTGTTTCATCAGCCTCCACTGCAGGTTAAGAAAACAGTTTTATCCTCCCATAAAGTTCGATTCTGAGTCACTCCATGACAGTCTGGCTCGACACCATTGCAGTCTTTGGTGATGTCGACATGGTGTTGTCCTAACAGGATGACTCATGGAGTGGATCACTGCTCTCTGAATGCCTGCAGTTGTGACTGTTGGGTCAGTCAGGTACAGAGATAAGGCCAGTCCTTGCTTTTGTCACATACGTGGAACTTCTCACATGTCTCACAATATCAAACCTACCCACCAAGTTTCATTCCTGTCAGTTGATTCCTTCCTCCTCTCTCTCTCTCTCTCTCTCTCTCTCTCTCTATATATATATATATATATATATAGACATATTTGAAATTCTGCACTACTTCTCTAGATCTCTATTCAAATTAAAGCAAATTCTGACACTGATGTCCAGACCTCACTGAATGTGTTCAGGGGTACTAGAATTGTGAGAAGCAGAAAATGTGACTTATATTTAATATGAAGAAATACTGCAGGCCTTGAACTGACATATCATAGAGAATAATTAGACATATCTAAAAAAAAGTCCAGATTAAGCATTAATTATCTGGTTATCTGTATAGCTGATCAATCATTCCACAAAATTTCCTGACAGCTTTTAAAGTCTTTCGTCCAAATATATGTCTAAAATGAGCTCTGATGCTCTGCTCCAGTGTTCCATACATGTTAGCCTGATCCCTTCCGTTTTTTGGTTAACTAAGAAATAAATAAACTGTTCACCTGATCAGGACCCAATTTTATAAATGGTTCCTACTTGCACACAGACAAATCAGACTGCTACTCATAATCTTAATCAAAGAGGGAAATATGGGTCAAATGCACATTAATCTTCCTGCCTTTATTTCCTTTTCCATTAGAGTGCAGCCAGATATTAAAGGGATTTAAAAAACAACCAGCGAGAACTTCAGTGCTCGCACACACACATACGCACACTCTCTCACTCTGCCTCTTTTATCTCGTCACAGTCGCTACTGGACAGAGAAAGATTAAGGGCCAAATGCCTTGATCTGCTGAACTGATGCAGCACTTCTGTCAATTTACAACTTCCAAGAAAAGAGAAAAAGTGAAAAGCCAGTTCAGAGAATTGGGGCTCTTTCGCTGATTAGGAGTAATATGTTGAAAAACTGGCAGCAAAAGTGAAAGAGAGGAATAGTGTTACTGAAAAGGATAAGGGCACCATGGCGGAGGTGGAAAGTAACAGCTACTGTGGGTTCTCAACTGGGTTCTCAACTGAGTTACTGAATGTTGGAATTTGTCTTTTAGAAAATACAGATACCACATTTCCAATCAAAACATTCAACTGATGAAAAACAGGAATTATCAAAACTGGAATTCCAAAAAGATACAGAGAAAATGAAACATAACAACCACCTGAAAGACCTGCAAGACCACCAAAACTGCCCCCTCAGATATAGAGCACTTAAAGCTTTTATCTTTGTTATGTTATGTACTTTACTGGCCCTACGAGGGAACTCTGTCATTTTTCCGCCTTACGTTCCAAATCTGGGAGCAGCACAGAAGCACGCCTGGAGCGGTGGGGAATTATGAGCCTTGCCCAAAGGCACAGCTTGGTATGCCTAATGAGTAGGACTTGTACTGCAAGCTTCCAGGTCTGAGCTCACTCCTCCTACCACCAGGCTACCAGTTGTACCACCCCACCCTCTGAGAGAGAGGAGACAACCAAGCTCCATTCTTGCTTCAGATCTGAAAGAATCCACAGGTGTTTCTGTCCATTCTTCCACTGTGAAAAGACAACTCGATGATATGGGCCTGAAAGGATGTGTAGCTGTTCAAGAACCTTCTCACTGAGAAAAGCACACATCAAACAAAGAAGTTGCTGGTATTCAATGGCTGCTGGCATTCTCAGAACAATGGACATACTACTCCAGAGTCCAGACTGAACTTAATACTGAAATAAATTAATCATTTGGAATTGTTGGGATTTCTGATTCATCTCCTCAGGGTGTGGAGACCGTGCCCTCGTCCAGAGATCAACAAAGCCTAAATAAGCACTTAGGTCTTTCTCACACTGACCTACTTCTACCAGGCAAAGATCTGTGCACTTTCAGACCCCCCAGGGCTCATAGCGTGTGGTTACGCACCAGCCATCGCCAGGCCTATTTCAGGACAATTCCACAAATAAAAGATGAAAAGGTTGCTGACAAGACATCACATGCACTTAGGCTAAGTAGCAGCAGCCTGAGTAGAGGGTACACCACCGCTGTGTCGCAGCAGGCATTCTCACTTTGGTGGATTTCCTCTTTCCCAGAATGCACACCCAACCTAGCCTCTGGGCTACAGTCTATCTTTCCTCTTCAGGATGATGGTGATGTATGAAAGACCTTGGCTAAGAGACGTTTAAGGGAATCCTAGTCCTGAGCTTTGATGTGTGAGACCCGAGGCTTTGATATGTGAGGCACGTTCCAAACGTGAGCTCCCAGGCTTTTCCCAGAGGAAGACGCTCAACATGACACTTGATAAATAAAGCATTTCTCACTGCAGTATTTAACTAGCCTACATTTCCGTGTCCCAGTGGAGCGAAGTAATGCATTTACACTATATTCTGAAGCTGCGATTTAGCTCAGTCCAGTAGCTGGGCTTTGGGAAACTGACCTATCTATGCTAGTGCCCACAAATGCATTCATTAGTTGCCATCCCATTTAAACCCCCTCCTATGAGCTAACAAGCAATTTTAGCAAATAACTGCATAATTAAATGCGTATTTAGAGTATATTTAAATTGTAATGCTATTTATTTCGTATGTGCAGTTTCTATATATTTTAAGATCAATCAGAGGTCTAAGCTAACATTGGCGTGGTGGCAAATTTGTTGCCACTTACAGTATAACTTAGCTAGTCTTGATTAGCTATAACAACATACATCACTGCTAAATGGTTTGGGGTCATTTGACATGATATTATAATGTTTTTTCAGTAATAACTCAGACAGTGTAGGCTGAAATGCTAAACACTAGATACCAAAACCACCATGTTATTCACATAAAGTCAGGACATGGTAAAAAATATGAAAGTGTTATTAAATAATAAGCTATATTTTTTATAATTTATTGGAATTTGTTGTCAGAAAAATCCTAGATCCTAGCATTTTGACTGGTAAGATTCGGTTATGGGGTTTTAAATATGAGGCATTGTGGATGTCAGTTTCTTAATAAGTTCACTCTGAATGCTATACAGGTTTCTCACGTTTCAGGAAACCACTTACAGCTCCGTTTCTCACGCAAAATGTCCTCATTTTACAGGTTCCTGTAAACTGTTTGAAGCTTGTAAGAAATGAGTCTCATTGTAAAATCATTTTATACATGTATCTTCAAAAAACAAAAGGTTTTATGTGAATGAAATCATTGGCCCCTAGACTTTAACTGGCAGTGTAGTTCAGCTTGACAGTGTGGCATTTTAAACTGCAATCTCGACGCTAAGTATGCAATCCAAATCTCAATCTACATGTATTCAAGTAAAAATCAGATTGTTGTAAAATTAACAACATCCTGCTGTTACAGGAATTCCATATCGCTGCTGTCTGAACAAAATCCTGTATCTCCAAAATGCAAAATGACTTTACAGGAAAAGGAAAACCGTACTTTTAAGGTAAGCCAGTGTAACCAGACTTTTACTAGTAAGTTTGGTCTCACACAATGTGAAGAGCCACAAGAACTTCCAACAAAACCAGACATACAGGGTTTTGTTTTGACAGACAGGTTCTTTCCTTTTCAAGTACACTATGTAACTGCAATTAAGTAGTTCTACATAATACTGCTTGACCCTTAATGACCTTCTCTGACCTTGCCAAACACATATAGCTACAGGTAAAGCTACAGATTGATTTTCCTCTACTGTATACAAGCAATACTGTGTTTTTAACAGCTTGTGTAACTTCTCCATTCGGCAGCTCTCTGCTGAAACAGGACACCGAAAACGTGGCCTCCAACAAGCAATAATCCAGCCAGTCAAAAATGTTGCAGATGAGTTTTGTATAATCTCACAAACGAAATAAAATGGTATGCAGCAAAGCGAAGTTGAGGAAGGTTAAAAACCTTGGATGCTGTAATTCAACTATGCTGAACACCATCACGCCTGAGAAGGTACCAGCAGTCTCAGAGTACATGATGTTCCAATGGGCCAGTTCAAGTTCTTCCTCAAAACTGTTCATTAATTATTATTTTTTCCATTCAAAAACTCCTGACTTCTGCAGTTGATGCTTTACACACACTTGAGTAATGCACTGTAAAAAGTGCAACCTAAAACAAATGACTCTAATTTGTTACAAGCTATTGAATAAGGTTTACTCAGCTCAAATAATGACTTTGATTGAAAGAATCGATTGTTCAAAGTCCTTTTTTTTTTCGGTTGAGTAAACCTAATTCATTTGCAATATAAATTTGTAACGACTTATATAGTCATTTTTTTTATGTTGGACCAACAAAACACTTTTTACAGTGTGGTTTTCATGACTTCCCACAAACTGCTCTGCAAAGACGCCATGTAGAGAGCTAGTGCATTCATTATGAGGCACGGGCAGTGAGGGGTTTGTGTTGTGAGCTGTGTCTAGAGCAGTAATGGTCCTCTGCATCTATTGGATTACGGGAGGGATTTCATTCAGTATTAATCTGTGGGACAGCAGGCAGCGGGAGCAGTAAAGTCCAGCTGCTCTGTGTCTGCTACTGACTCCACGTCCGTCCTATTGTTCATCACGGAGCTGCAGAATGAACCTCTTTTGCTTCTCTCTGGTAAGACTGACTCCTCTGTCTTCATTTCCTAGTGTGGTTAAACGTCACACAGCGGGCTGAAGATCAAGGTGTGGTGTGGAACTGTTCCTGTAAATGCTCCAGCTCTGAATGACGGGAATGTGAAAGCAAGAGGATTAGAGGCTGGGCTTTTGTTGTGCTTCACTGATGATCTGGCTTTGTTGCCTGCCTTTCTGGGTTCCTCTTTCTTTGCTGTTAAGAAGGAAGGTGGGATATTGGGATAAAGGGTGAGAATAAGAAAACATTGTGTAAAGTTGAGTGTGTTATGAGAAGTTAGTGAAAATTCACTTTGCTGAGAGCGCAATAGAGAAATCAGGAACAGTTTGGGGAAGGCTTGGATAACGATAGCGGGCATTGTTTGCTGCCAGATGTCGGGATGTTATGCACAATTCCAGATTAACAGCAGGCAAATCGCAATTAACTCGCATTACACAAGTTTCCTGTGCACCATCTAATACTGCATCTGAATCATGAGACTTGATTCCTTAGGTTTCTTAAACTATGTGTACATGATATACATAATTCATATCCTAAATACACATTGCAATTACTTTGACTCAAACATGACATTAGACATGCCCTACTGGCATACACTGGACCTTTGGCTTGGCTTGGGCGTACACCTCTCAGAGCATTAACATTACATCTCATTACAAAACCATCCACTGATAGGTTCTTCAGGACCCCAAAGTGGTTCTATGGCATTGCTCCAAAGAACCCTTTCTGGCACTTTTACTTTTCAGAGTACGCATGGAGAGAGTTTCAGCAAAAGCAACTCACTGAGGCTAAGTAAAGTCAAACATGGCCTGCCTCCATCATCTGGCTTGTAGTAATGTTAGCCTAGAACTAGTGCCTTATAGTCTCTGTTCATCCTATAATGTATATACCACAGAAGGCCAGTATGACTGCTGTGCTGCCTTGCAGGAGGGTTCCATGGACAGCCTGTATGAAGCGGTTAAGGAAAGTGGTGAGACACAGGTATACACCATCCCCAGCAGGTCTTGCAGCCCAGCTGACCTCCTGGACCAGAGCACTCAGTGGAGGAGCTCGGAGGGACGCTCTATTTCCATGGTAATGAAAAAATTGCTGAATAACTTCACGTGATGAAGCCTGGGTTTGTTGTTGTTTTTTCTTTTAGACGTGAAGCACCATATAGGCTTGGTTTGGAACTCCCTCAACCCCTCCCTCACTTGTACTGCAAACCATTTCTCTGTCTTTCATCAGACAGTTTGGTGAGTTTCTTCACTCAATGTGGGCAGAGCCTCCTACTACGAAGGGTCAGACTGCAATGCTATTGGGAAGGAAGATAAAGGTTACCAGGAACAATAAATGTTGATAAATTTAGACTGATATGGGCAATATTTACTGAGCTACACATACAGAAGTAGTGTCTCTCAGTGTGGTGCGACATGCCAGACATCTAGGCATGGGTTGTAGATTTTCTTAATGGTGTCCTGTGATAATCCATCCCATGCAGCCTGAATATGTTCACACAGTTCCTGCAGATGGTGCGGTAGGGGTGGAGGTGGAGTGACACCAGGCCTTCTGGACGTGTAATGTGTGACAACAAACTGTTCATCTTGGCGCTGACCACGGTGCCTCCACACACAGTTGGTCGTCTCCACCAAGACAAAAGCGGGACTCGTCACTGAAGATGACCCGCTGCCATTCCGAGTCACTCCATGAGAGTCTGGAACGACACCATTGCAGTCTTTGGTGACACTGACGTGGTGTTAAGGGCAGTCGCCGTAACGGCCTGCGTGCATTCCTGCGCTGTGTAGCCGTCTGCCAATGGCGCTGGCTCATGAAGGGCATCACTGCTCACTGAATGTTTGCAATCGTGGCTGTTGGGTCAGTCAGGCACAGCGATAAGGCCTGTTCTTGCTTGTATCTACAATAATTTTCTCTGAACAGAAGAGTAATTAAACATTGTTATGGCGAAGCTAGCATCTGTTAGGTGGTCATTTTACTTTTGGACTACATGGTTGGTTCATGCAAAAACTGTAGTGAAAGCAGTTTCCCAAATCACAGCACAGTTAATTTTGTCCCTATTGTATAAAGGATGGCCCACTAAAAGTATTAATTCATTTATCCATTTATCCATCTGTTCAAAATATAAATTCATGCAACTGATTCCAGTCCATCTACTACAACGCCTGCTGCATACATCTAATGAGCACAAATCCAACGGCTTTGCCAATAAATTTAAAATGGAATCTCTCAGTCACAACCCAACACGTCTCAAGCGATTTCATCTCACAGAATGAAAAATATACTTTTTCATTCACTCAGCTAAACTTCCATAAAACAGCAATCACATCCCTCTATAGCAGGGTAAGGCAAAACAAAATCACCTTGGTTTAACATTGTGTCGGCATGCTGCATATTCCCAAAGCCTAGGATTTAGTGCATCTGTTTATGGACTGCCAGGCACGACGGGGTGTATATTCTGCATACCTAAAAATGTCCATGCAATAATAAAAGGCTCACTGCCTTCAAAAATGCATCAGACTGACTAAACGTCCTAATGAGTGGATAGACAATGAGAACAGAACTGGCAAAAACATGTAACATGTAACTGGTCACTCACCCATTAATGTTTAGCAGGTAGAAGATTTCCCTTAAGGGGGAATTATGAGCACTTTGGTACACATTACTGAAAGTGCAGAACATAGTGATGCACTTATGTTTGCAGTCTCAAATTTGCATGTATATGAAATATATTTGTCATTCCTGTCATTCCAGTTTGACATAACTATCGGAGGGAGTTCATTTGGAAATGCTGTAACATGGAAATGTTAATTTGAGAATTATGATATTCATAGCCAGGTTCGCAGAAATTACTACAGGCGACCTATTCAAGAATGGTGCTCTGCATCTATGACTTTGTGTCGTTGCTTTTATTTTTCTCTCTTTCTCTAATTTTTGATGTACTGAATGAAATTCATTTTAATGAATTTCTAAGTAATACAGTACTTTACTGTATTTAAGTACCAACACTGTTATGGCACATTATTATATTTTCTCTACTTAAACTATTTTTAAAAACATAGCAGAACGATGCCATATTTAGGTTTGTTGCCTGTTGAGGACAAATGGTGTTCTAATTTTGCATATGACTGTATGTAATGTGATAAGTATGGGTTTTTTGACCTGAAAACTGCATTATAGATGGTATAGAACTACATGATGAACAAGCCAACTAATCTGTACGTCTTTCATCAGGACATTTCACAGATCAACTCCACTAACTCCAAAAAGAAGAAAAGAAGGTATGCTTGCTTATTATTATTATTATTATTATTATTATTATTAATATTATCCTCGCAAAATGTTTTCAGTATTAGAATTATGAATGTTTGGATTTTGGCTAGGCTGCCAAACGTGTCAAGAGGCCTCAACTCTTCAGAATAAATAGCTGCTGTCCTGAAGAGTTAATGCCCTAAACAGAACCTTTGGTTGTCCTATGTAGTGTTTAATTATAAGCCCTTTAGCAGCTGCTTATTTGTATGATGCATAATGCAGAGCTGCAGAAATCGATACCATGTTTGATTTCAGTTAAATCTTCATGACTGTCACGCGTACGTCATTTATTGAACTGACTGTCACTGTGGGATCAGTGTGACTGAGAAACCTGAAGTGGATCTGAGTCATCCTCTTAAAGATCTCGACTACTTCCGCGGGGTTTTGCAACATGAGTCGTCTTCCTGCACTCTGATTCCCGCACTCCCACACAGTACAGTGGCGCATTCACAGTGATACACATTTAGAATATACAGTGTCCTGAACTGTAGTCATACAGTCAAGTGCTGAATGTTAAAATAGGTAATATATTGATTCCTCTACTGAACTGCCGCATGGTTGTTATCTTGTGGAATGGTGGAATTTGTGCCCTCACATTTGTGCTATTTTTTTGTTTCCTCCTTTCAGGCCTTTACCGAAATCTGTTTCTGTCAATGACGCTTTAGGTATGTACAGCACATGGCATTAAATTATTCCAATAAGCTCTTTCCCATCACAGATCTTAAAAGCAGGTGCACACATAGGAATCCAGTTTAACCAGCAAAACAGGATCAGTCTAACATGAGCTTCGGGGTTGCTAAAAACATACCAAGTACAATGCACAATGCCAGAACAAATGGGCCTGGTCAGAACCACAACGGTTTTATTCTTACTGTTGGAAAACGTAATAACTCTGATCCTCAGACCCTCGTCTGAACGAAATAACTAGCATATCAACCAACGTAATCGAAACCATCCACTTACTGAAGAAACGAAGAGCAAAAGGGAAACAGAACAAAGGCACTGATGCTAAAAAGCAAACTCTCAACTCCTAGACACAATAGCCTACTTGGCATGCCGTACATAGCGAGCACATCTTATCTGGCATGTAGCGTGCACTGACCTCAGCTGAGAGAATAAATCCTTAATGGTTTTTGGTTTCCCTTCTCGCAGATAATACCGTCCACCCTAATGCCGCTTGGCCGGCCTCCAAAAAACAGGACGATTCGGTTCACAGGAAGAACAACCACAACCAAGGTAAAATTGCCCAGGGATTTGTGGGTAAAGCCCCAACTTGATTTCATTTACCGCACTCTAGCAGCCAAGCTGCCAGCCGTGGGCAGCCCAAAGTCACAATCAAGACACTGTAAATCCTTACAGTGAATGGAGGAAAAGGGGTGGCAAAACGCTGTGTTGTCCAGACAGCGGCTTTTCTAAAGCTCACCGCCGTCATTGGTTGGATTAATTAACAAACAGCAGGGCCTTAATTGTAAAGACGGCATTTGTGCTCAAGTGTAGGCCTGAATTTCACAGGATCTTAGAGCACAACCTACAGCATAAAGCTTCTAATCTTCTTTAGCTGTTATTGGTTTTAAAAAAAAAAAAGTCGATGTCTGGAATAATTAGCTCTAATATTTGACTTTGTTTGGACTACTTGAGCTAAAGTTGCTGGCTAAAGTACCCTTGTGAAAAAGAAGCTTCATTAAGTACAGAGTATACTGTATAGCCAAACGTATGTGGACACCTTTTGTAATTATTGGGTTCAGTGTTTTAGCTCTTTGCTAACAGGTGGACAAAACATATACCTAGCACATAGCATAGACAAACTCTGGCTGTCTGAATGGGCTATACTGAAGAGCTGGGTGACTTTGGCTCTGTCAAAGGGTGCCACATTTTCCACATGTCCATTTGTGAAATTTCTGTCCTGCTACAGGGCATCTGCTCCGGTGTCTAGAAGCAACAACAGCTCAACCACAAAGCGGTAGACCATGCAAACTTATAGAGAAGTGCTTCCAATTGCTGAAGTGCATAGCGCCTGTTATCTATAATTCCAAACTGCCTCAGGAAACAACATCAGCAAATGAACTGTGCATTGGGAGCTTCATGAAATGAGTTTCCAAGGTCAAAGTGAGGTACATAAACAGATGACGAAGACATGACAGGTTTGGTGTGGAGGAACTCCAGTGGTGAGGTCAGAGCCCAGATCTCAACCCCTTCGGAACAACTTTCACAGATGTGTTTTTGACTGAATGGGCACAACTTCCCACAGGAACACTCCAAAATGTTGCGGAAAGCCTTCCCAGAAGAGTGGACACTGTTATAGCAGGAAAGATGGGCGAACTCCATGCTAATCCCAGTGGTTTTAGAATGGGTCGTCCATATTAATCCCCATGGTTTTGGAATGGGATGTCTTTATTAATCCCCATGGTTTTGGAATGTTGCGGAAAGCCTTCCCAGAAGAGCGGACGCTGTCATAGCTGGAAAGATGGGCAAACTCCGTAATAAACGGCAAAAAGCAGGGTCACAAAGATTTGGGTGCTGACTGCCAATGAGCAAACTGCCAAACCATCTATATGCCACAATTTAGAGGACGTCAGGGTCTGAATACAAATGAACACGTTTGCTTTGTCAGTTGATCAGTAATGTAACGCGCTGTAGTTGTTGCAAAGAAGAGGTGTTGCAAAGAACAACATGCTCACAGCATGGAACTGAGCACTTGGTGGTTAGCCAAAGCCAGCAGGGGGTTTACCAAACCCACCGGAATCCTGTTGACGGTAAACATTTAAATAACATTCCAACACCTTCATTTTCACACAGCAAACTAATTTTATAATCTGTAGTCTTTCTGATAAAATAAGCTGTTTTACAACCAAATGCAGGCAGCAGCAGGGCCTCACATTTAAGTGTAACGCAAACTCCATATTAATCTCAATGGTTTTCGAATGGGATGTCTATATTAATCCCCATGGTTTTTTGGAATGTTGCAGAAAAGCCTTCCCAAAAGACTGGACACTGTCATAACTGGAAAGATGGGCAAACTCCATATGAATCCCATGGTTTTGGAAAGTTATGTCAAACAAGCTCATATGAGAATGCTGTATAGATGTCCACATAATTTTAGCCAAACTTTGTAAAACCATTGCCAAACTGCGATGGTGTCGTGCCAGACTGTCATAGAGTTACTCAGAAAGGCAGCGGGTCATCTTCAGTGACGAGTCTGTCTTGGTGAATCCGTGTGTGGAGGCACTGTGGTTATTGCCAAAATGAATATATGTTGTCATGCGTCACACTTCCAAAAGGCCTGGTGTCACTCCACCTCCACCCCTACTGCACAATCTGCAGGAACTGTGCGGGAATATTCAAGCTGTGTGGGATGGATTATCACATGACACCATTAGGAACCTCTACAACTCCATGCTGAGATGTCCGGCATGTTGCATTAGCAAACACGGCGGCCCGACACCATACTGAGAGACACTACTTCTGTATGTGTGGCTCAATAAATATTGGCCATATCAGTCTAAATGTATCATCATTTATAGTTCCTGGTAACCTTTATCTTAGTTCCCAATAGCACTGCAATCCGACACTCCTTCTGGGTTCAGCTGGGTTCTGATGGTTGGTTGGTTCTGTTGACAATGAGCATACTTCAGTGTGCTATAAGGAAATACACTTTAATAAACTTATTTCTTAACATACTGAGATCTACTTAAAGAGAGGTATATGTAACTGTGCTTAACTTAAAAGGCTTTTTCTTTCACAAGGACACTTACCAAACCCCTGGAAGAGAGTCTAATGCAAACTGGTTTCAAAGCTTCCAGCTGAGCCCAGATGTGTATATTTTTAGCTCTTGTCACTGCCACATCTGCATGCAACACTAAACTGAAGTCTGCATAATAAAGCGGTAGTTCCCCTAATCAAATTTTACAGCAAAACAGGATGTCAGGTAGCAAAATCAACTCTTACCCACGCAATACATTCAGGCTTTGGTTCAGGTTCGGTTTCAGCTTTCAGATGACTCTAAATATGCACTTTGCACCTTAACATTGTTTGGGTGTTAACAGACACCTGCTTTTGCTTTTTTAATAACCTGATTAATGATAAGATATGGCATTCTGATTTATTACCCATATTTAAAGATGCTTGGTAATATGATGTTTCATGTTTCAGAGCAAATCAGGTCTGCAAAACCAGTTGAAATCCACCCCAGGGACAACAGACACCACCTGATCAACTCTACACAGACAGAAAAAGAGCTTCCTGCGCAGGTCAGGTTTCCATCTTGTACTCAGATCACAGCTTTTTAGAACATGACACTGACTTTAGATTAATATAACTTTTCCCACCATGTATTGACATTTAATATAGTGCATTATACAGTAAATGAAAAAAACGGGGTCACAAAGAATTGAGTCCTGACTGCCAATGAGCAAACTGCCAAAGGACCTATATGTCACCGTTTTGAGGACGTCAAGGTCTGAATACAAATGAACACGTTTGGTTTATCAGTTCTTCAGTAACACACTGTAGTTGTTGCAAAGAAGAGGCATGACCAGGAAGCACTGATAACCAATGGAAATGTCCTTTTTTTGGCAACAACATGTTCACAGCATGGAACGCTTGGTGCTTGGTGGTTAGCCACAGCCAGCAGGGGGTTTACCAAACCCACCGGAATCCTGCTGACGGAAAACATTTGAATACCATCCCAGCACCTTCCTTTTCACACAGCAAACTACTTTTATAGTTTGTAGTCTTTCTGATAAAATAAGCTGTTTTACAACCAAATGCAGGCAGCAGCAGGGCCTCACATTTAGGTGTAATTCAAACTCCATGTTTTACACCCCTTTGTTGTGATCCAGCCACTGACCAGCTAAAATGCCTTCAAAACACCAAAAAAACATTGATATGTGCTCTAAACAACAGATTTGGAAACTGTCAAATCATTATTTAGCAATAGCTCTATTAGCATGGTAAACAGAAAAACCACACCAGGCTTTCTCTCTTGCTGAACTACAATTACAAAGTGTCCTCAAACCTTTGATGGGCTATGTTCTGGCAGTTACACCAGGGTACCCAAGTGAAATGATCCGCCCTAAATTATGCCCCCAATGCTTGCATTACTCAATAGATTGTGTACTACGATGGCTGGAACCCGCAACAGGACTGGCCCGACAGCAGGCAGCGTGACACGGTGAGTTCTGGACCTCCATTCAGCTTCCTGACCCATTCCAACATCACAACAGCAGGCAGCTTTCAAATCATCAACTGTGGTCATGCGCTTTATTTACCCGGAGCGCCGGGCAGTGGCAGCTGTCAGTAAATGGGGGCAATCACTTAGCATAAATGCCGATTGCATTGGGAATGATGTACAGATGGTCAGAGAGAAAGGGGCGTCATTATGTCCATGTAATCCCTCTGCCCCCACAGACGGGGTGGGGGGTGGTTGAGGCCCGAGAGAGCGGACACTGCCAGGTCCGCACACCCACTCTAATGCCAGCAGCCGCAATGGTAGACAAAGATGATCCACTAAGCCAAGGCCAGCACCGCAAAATACTGTATTATATCGTTGGAAGTAAAATAACCTGTCGGAAATGTTTAATGTTTCTCATTATGAGATTATTGAAAGAATATTACAACACTCATTTTACTGATATAGTCTCACATGAAATTAAAAAAAAAAAACTCCCACATGAAATTTAAGTCCTGTACCGTACACTCAATAACAGCGAGAACTCTAAATTCAGGTTTGAGAGCTGTGTTGTTGATGTGTTGTTAATACCATGTTTCTCTTGGGAATTTGGGTAGTAATAGCCACATAGTGACCTGGATGTATGGTCACTTGATGGCGCAGTGTGTAACCTTTAGCAGTGAGCTTACATACTGAAACCTATTAAACCTACAGTGGCTGTCAGATGTTCTGCCGCTGCCTCAGTGCCAGTCCACTCTTTGTTTTGCTTCTTCATCTTTTTGCTCCTTTACTGCTTCTTGTGCTTTCTTTAATACTCCATTTGTCAATTGGATTCCCAAACTTCTTACCATACAAAATGGTTAGCTAGCACCGCTGTTCTAACAATTTACTCTCCATCGAGTTATCCTACTGAGCATGCTCATATCAGTAACTCAATGTTAAAATGTTTATTGTGTTTTTAATGTTAATTCAGTTCAGACTCAGTTTAATTATAACTACTTCCTCCCTCATAAGCTGATTTAGGCTATCGAGACATCCTAATTATTCATAAAATCTTTCAGCTCTGATGCTATAGGGCCAACAAATTCAAGCTGCAGGTTTAACGTAAAAACGCAAAACAAGAAATGAGCTCTTTACAGCCAGTGGGTGGTTTTTGTCTGTTCGGCTCTACGTGGCAGCCTCTGATGGAAGAGGACCTGGTCCTACGTAGATATGAAAGGCTAATTCTAAGTTAATAAAAACACAATGACTTGTAGTTACGGGTAAATATACTGGAATGAAAACGTAGTTTCCAGTATATTCCATTTCTGTTTCTCTCTTTATTCCTTAGCAGTAAACAGTCGTGCCTAATCCGATCCGTGTAAATTGCCTCTGTTCTGATTGGCTGTTCTAAATCGTGTCCGTTCAAAAGGCAATCTGAGATAAAACACCCCTTTTTTCCTTCAGTGTAAATGAGCAGGGCTAAACTGCTGGGGACTAAATGTGTGGGAATATGTAAACGAGGATGTACGTAGCTGGCTTTCCATGACAAAAACAATGACTTAGCCTATTTTGCCGCATATGAAATGGTACATTCTGAAACTTTCGAAACACTGAACTATTTTAAGTGTTAAGCTGAGCACAGCTACTCTAGTCACTTCTCTGCAGGACTTTATTATTGCTGACAGCGCGGTTATTAAAGATGAGCAAGCTGGTTTAAAATGTAGCTGTGAATTTCTCCTGTCTGTCCTGTAACAGATAATAACGTCTCACGCAGAGGTAGCAGATGTGAGAGGAACCGTCAACAAAGCACAGAAATCAAGAAAGCAGGGGAGTCACAAGAGGACAGATGGGACTCGAACTCAAGCCAAGACAAAAGGTACACCTTCGTGATGCATTCATGACCCAATACTGGGTAACAAACAGTCTGATGATTTCTTACCAAAACATTCATAACTTAGTCGAATTTAAATGACGGCTTTAGGACTTTCGGCTTTAATTGGCCTGAAGAATTTGAAGAGCTTCAATGCCAGTAAGGAAAGCCATCATCAGGCTGGGAAATCAAAACAAAACACATTAAAAAGATAGCAAAAAGATTACATGTGGCCAGATTAACCCTCTGGTACATTCTTAAAAAGAAAGAACGCACTAGTGAGCTCAGAAACATCAAAAGGTCTGGAAGACCACAGAAAACAACTGTGGGGGATGACAAAATTTTGATGAAGAATTTTCTTCCTTGGTTAAGAAAAACCCCTTCACAACAGTTGGCCAGATCTAGAACACCTTCCAAGACGTAGGCGTATCTGTGTCAAAGTCAACAATCAAGGCCACCATCCAAAAAGGCCTGTACAGTTCTAGATCATCATCTTATATACAGATGAGACAAACATCTTGTACCAGAATGAGGAGAAGAGCATGAGGAAGGGAAGGAACCGTTCATGATCCAAAGCATAACACCTGTAACATCTGTAAATGGAGATTTAATGAGTAGTTTAATGGTGTGGCCATGTATGGCTGCTAGTGGAGCTGGGTACCTTGTATTTATCAATGATGCAATTGCTGATAACAACAGCAGAATGAGCTCTGAAGTGCATAGGGCTATATTATGTGCTCAGATCCAGCCAAAAGATTCAAAACTGCCGACAGACAGACCTGAAGCATATTGCAAAAGCAGACTTCATTATAGCATAAAACCAGAATGTTCTGCAGTGGCCAATCATGTCGATCATCTGACCTCAGTCAAATCGTGCAAGTGTTTTATTTACTGAAGGCAAAACTCAAAGGAAAAATACCCCAAAAACAACAATGGTAACAGTAAAGGCCTGGCAGGGCATCACCAGTGACAAAACCCGGCATCTAGTGATGCTTATGGGTTCCAGACCTCAGGAAGGCCTTCCCAATATTTAATTTACAATTAAATATTAAAATGACAGCTTAATATTTAAGATTATGTTAGTTTGTCCAATTATTCTAGGCGGATGATGAAAGAAAGTGGTTATATTGTATTTTATTGTGGATGTAAAAACCCTAAAATCAATGCTGAAAATATGCACTTTCAGCTCATATGTTTTATTTCATCTCCAATATGCGGTGGTAGCCAGCAGAACTTGTGTCAAAATATTTATGGACCTCACCGTATCTGCGGATACTGATGCTGATTTAACATGTGTACAGTAACTAATGTGTACAGTGTAGAAACTGGGACTAGATCCACCTGGATTAGTCCTATGGTAAAATATCCTATTAATTCATAGAGGGCTACAAATTGGCCATTGTAGCACAGTAACCCACCATCAGCTAAACATTTTTGTCAAAGCTGTGCATTTTACAAGTTCAGGTTATTAAATTTTCTGTGTCTTGTACAACTAAAACATTTTTTAGCATTTAGCGTCCATCCTTTGGTTACAACTGCCTTTCATTTCAGTTGACTTGCCTTCAGTTTTTCAAAGAAATCTGCAGAGACATTTTTTCACATCTCCAAAGTTCAATCTTATAACTGGGTAAAACACACTCAATGATGCCAGGATCTGGACTCTGGGGTGGTCAGTCCATTGTTCTGAGAACACCAGAGGCTTCTTTGTTTGATTTATGAAGGTTCTTCAGTTAAATATAATATTCATTTGTTAAAATCCATTTAAGCCATTTAAGCACATTAACCCAGCGTCATCTAAATGTTTTTCTCTTCCAGTGTACAATGAATACGTCAAATTTAAATAAATATGTCAAATTTCAGTTTGAAGTAGCAGTCAAATATAGTCAAACATTACAAAATACACTCAGCGCAGTAGCAAATACCTGTCTGATATCAACTAGCCTAACAGTGCTACTTGGGAGATTTGAAAAGAAAGCAAGGTGTTCCCAACTTTTGATTAGCAGTGTCTAAAGCAGGTCAGATTGACGCGGTTGTTCATTTCTCCCAAAGCTGACTCCAAAAGCCCAGCACCAGCGGTGGCAGCTGGTGGTACAGGATCAAAGTTCCACTTCCAGGAGAGCTCCACCTGTCCCGTAAGGACCAGAGGAAGAGAGACAGCACCCTCTAGCCACCAGCGCTGGAGTAACCCCGCAGATCCTGTTCAAGCCTGGCCTCCAGCCTACCACACCTGTCGCCGACCGCTCACCGAATACCACGCCCATTCCCATGACCTTGGCGTGCATAGCATCCCAGGAAAAGACATGATCAACAGCCAGAGCCTCGACAGAGTCTCTTCTCCTCAACGAATGGTCCACTCCATCACCAATGTGGACCTGTGTGGCACCAGTGCAGATGGAAGCTTGAGTAGAAATCAAATTATTTCTAGTGTAAGTAAAAACATCTTACAAGTTGCTTTATTGAATTACTAAGCTTTTATTTTATCATGGCTTTGGACAAAAGTTTAAAAAGCCACCCAACGCACTTGGCAAAAAGGCCTATGCCAAAACTCACTGTTCATTGCTGTGATGCAATAAAAGTTCTTTTTATTTTTTGAACCCCAGTCCATAGAGCATCTTTACTGGACACCCAATACCTCATTTGGTAGCCCCACCCAATACCTCATACCTCATACCTCATTATATTCTGAATGTTCTTGAAAAAAGCTGATTTTTTGATAATGTAACATGCAGTTCTGTGCAAAAGTCAGACTGCATTTGTTTACCACTCCAGTCAAAAATGAAATTAAGTCCAACTTATTAACTCTTCAGTGTCTTGTACAAGGCTCAGATTTAACGGAAACCTCAACTCAAAAAAATCTTTAGGACTTTTAGCACCCATCCTTTGGTTACAGCTTCCATTCATTTTATACTTCTCTGTAATGACTTGGACTTATGATTAGTCCTATGGTAAAATATAATATTCATTCATAGAGGGTTACAAATTGGCCACAGCCTGTGCCACAAATTAGCCCAGTAACCCAGCATCAGCTAAAGGTTTTGCTCTTCCAGCGTCCAACAAATAGGTCAAATTTGAAAATGTGTAACATATTTGATATTTGATAGTGTAACATATTTTTTAGCATTTAGCGTCAATGCTTTGGTCACAGCTTCCATTCATTTCAGCTGACTTGCTTTCAGTTTTTCAAAGAAATCTGCAGAGACATTTTTCCACACCTCCGGAGCTCAGTCTTAGAACTGCGGTGCATTTTCTGCTTCTCACGATCTAAATAACCCCAAACACTGAATGATGCTGAGATCTGGGGTGGCCAGTCCACCGTTCTGAGAACACCAGAAGCTTCTTTGTTTGATTTGCAAAGGTTCTTCTTTCTTTAGGTCTAGTTCTCAGTAAGAGCTCCTTGATGCCTACACATCCTTTCAGGCCCAAAGCATCAAACTGTCTTCTCATATCGGAAGAACAGACAGAAACACTTGTGGATGTTTTCAGATCTGAAGTATGAGTGGAGCTTGATTTTCTCCTCTTTCTCAAAGTTGAAAACTTCATGTGCTGTGTATCTGATGGTGACGGTTTTGGTGGTCTACCAGGTCTTACAGAGAAATACAATATATGCAAAACTGTGTACAATAACCTGTTTTACACAAAAGAAGGGAGGCCTCTGGCTTTTTCACAGTATGGCGTTTGACAACCACTACAGCTATATTAAGTTGACATTTGAAGCTGTCACAAACATGTTTGATCTACTTATAGAAGAGAGTAGGCAGTGCAGTTCAGACCAACCCCAGCGGCGGTCTGTTCACTCTTTTTAGTGGTTTTAGGGTAACAACCCACACAGATGCCTACCTATTCCACTTTGGAAGGCACACCAAAGGTTACCCGCATATAACACACCACATGGAAATACAGTACAAAGCTATTCAACTGCATATTGATCTGATTCAAGGAAAAACTTGACTTTCAAAGCATTCTCTGCCTAAAAACTATTAGGTTTTTGTTTTCTTGCTTGTCTATTATAATAAATAGGGTAGGCTCTATATTTTTCACAAAGAGCTCCAACGAAAAGGGAGGCTGTTTGTTTTTGTAGGCTTGCGTGAGCCTGAAGAAATAGATTATAGCTTTGTAATCCTGGATTGAGACTTTGGCATGACTGATTGCACACAGCTGGATTAGGCCATGTTATTGTGCACAGGTTTGTCTTAAATGCTGTCAGTCAATTGGTTCTTGGTCGTGCAAAGCTGTCCTACAATTCGAACCAGTCAGTGATATTTAAATGATGCTCTAGAAGAAAAATCTCAGCAAAATAGCTGAAAAGTGATGATAACTAAAGTGCACACTAGATAAGAGCAAAGGATTTCTATATGTTCAAATGTTTTTTTAAAAAGATGGGACAAAAGAAAATTCTTTAGTAATGACTTGGGCTAGTTACGCAATATAGACTAAGACCTGTTGGTACTATGATTCATTCAAAATGAAAACTCACCGTAACCACAGATTTCACTTTTCGACATACAGATAACGAAGCATTCACGTTCACTCCTAAACAAATCAGGAATTCCAAAATGCTGAATCCCAGGAATTTGCCACAGTTGAGAAATGTGAGAGGAACTCTTTCAATAACGTGACTTCTTCTGCTTTCTTGTTTGAGTCAGCCAACACTTCCTCTATACAGAGAGCAGGTTTTGTAACTTGGGCAAAAGTCAGAAGAAGAAAATACAAAATAAAATTAAGCCTCAGTGTAGTAGACTTTTTTTCTAATAATAACGCTACTAGTTTGGTGGAAAATTTTGTGCCATCTAATTTGCACCCATTCGCTTTATGCAAGTTACTCGAAATGACTGGGAAGTGGTTATCAAGACGGCCACAAAATGCAAACTCAAGTGTTTTTTCCCCCTCCGAAACTGCTTCGGTAATAGACAGAACATGTATTGGGTCACATCCTGTCTGATCTGAGGAAGTCAGAAAGACAGATTCATCCGCTGAAACGCTCCAGTTAATGCTTTAGAGCAGAAGGTTAAACACATTAGCCGGTATTAAACAAGAAAACAATAAACTGAAATAAGATCTGAACAGAAAGTAGGGCAATGCTTCAGAGGGCAGCTTCAAACGTCTCAGACAAACCTAAAAACCTCAAGCCAAAGGTAAGTTTCACCATTTTTACCAGAAATATAGCTGTTTATTATGATGGTTGGTCATAATGGGAATGTTGAAGTTCATATGGGACTCAACTTTCAATGGGAGACAGACTTTCAGTTAGCCACAATTAGGAACAACGCGCTTCTAAAATACAAACCTATTATAAACTTAAACTGAAATGCAACAGCCAACCTGCATATGGGTCAGAAACACTAACAAAAACTAAAGTCCCATTGTCATAAGCCATGGTTCCATAGACTAGCATTTATTTAGTAATCAGAATTTCTTTATTTTGTTAAGTGTTTGTCTTGGTGAGCACATATTCATGACATATTCGTAACACACTAAACAGACCAGACAAGCACAAAGACTCCAAGGTATTTACAGGTATTTCACTAAGGGACAAATACAGTACAAAGTACAGTAAATACACAAAAAGTAAGAATAATAAAGAGCTGGAAAGGACCCAAGAGAGATTGTAGATATATGGATATTCTGTACATCTGCAGGTCTGTGTAGACATATATAAACTATTATTTACAGGATATTACGGAATGATATGAACATTTATTAAAAAAAAAAAAAATAATAATTCTAATAATGCTTTTGTGATGTAAAGATGACAGATAAAAAATTGTAGTTTTTGCTGAAGGTACTGAATTTTAAAAATCAGAAGTGGACGAGGTTAAAGCAGAGATACTCTCCAGTAAAACTAGAAGTTCCTCCCTTCAGACCTCCACTGGGGTAAAAGTACTAAAGTATTTACCTTCAAATGTACTTAAGTATTGGGAGTAACAGTAGCATGATTTATTATGGCTCTAATGTCCTATTATCATTTCTGGAACAAGACTCTTAATCAGCTCAGTGTAGGTGAAGAGACTCTAGTGTCTCTCGGTCCACCAGTCTTTAATAGAAGATCAGTAATTAGTCTGACACTGACGTCTATTACAATCATCATCAGCACAGAACACTGAAGGAGAACAGGTTCCATTAGCTAGAACCAAGCTCTGTCCAACAGGTCAAAACAAGCTCCAAACAAAGTGACTGCTGTACCCTGATTTGACATGTTACATATTTGTGCACACATAAGCCAAAAGGCAGGACAGATTTGGCAATAATGTAGTGGAGTGAACAGCAAGATATTAGAGTTTGCAATGTAGTGACGTTAAAGTAAAAAGTGCCCAAAAATGGAAACACTTCAGTAGCTACTTAAGTACAGTAACAAATTCCATTTACGTTTTTACTGTCCACCACTGTGAAAGTGTGACACAGCTGTAGGCCTGCAATGTCTTTTCAAAATGCCACAAACAGGGTGTCTTTTTTTTTTGGCTCTATAATTGGACTATAATTTTTCTCTCATTCAGCGATCCACTAGTTTCGGAAAGTTTGACAGCTTCAGACATCACCACTCGCCGACCAGGCCTGAGGAAAATGGAACAACTGCGGTAAGAAATATTAGATGTGAACTCTGATTAATAGCTCTACCTACTCTCCAGCGAGACAAGAAAAATCAGATACTAAATATAGGCCCAAAATACTGCAACTACATTCAGCTATGAATTATTAACTGAGAGTCTGCTAGCATGGCCCTAAGCTCCCTGAGCATTTGGCAGCAGAGCTGTTAACCTGCATAGATGTCAATACTCATTATGTTCTGTGCTTCCAATAGGCAGAGGGTGAGTCAGGGATGGAGAACAGTGACAAGCACAGCGGCTTGGGGAAGAAGATGAAGGCCATCTCACTGACTATGCGCATGAAGATGGGCAAAAAACACGGCAAATCCTGCTCGGAAGACATGGTGAGTCAGACGGAGAAACCAGCCTGAACTTGTCTAGATGTACATCAGGATTACGCCACCACGAAATGGCAGCATCCTTCCCCATTCAGTGAGACCAGAGCTCTCAATTACAAGAACTTTTAAAACTTGAACCTCAACTTATAAAAGGTGCCAAAGAAGGTTCGCTAATGTTGACTATAGAGTACTGTTCATAAGGCTACACGATACCTACATAAGCTTGTCATGACGGCTGACATTACCCTATATAAAGGTTTATAAATATTATTTTATGCTATAAATGTTATTCCAACATGTGTCATCTATAGTAAAGGCTGTTTCAGCTAACTTGAATCAAAATTGAAGTGTGTGGGGATTGATAAGCATTTATGAACATTTATGTGGGGTTATGTCAGCTGTCATGACAAGCTTATGTAGGTGTCATGTAGTTTTATGAACAGTACCCTACAGTAAAATGGTACCAAGGGTTCTTTGGAGTGATGCCATAGATAGATAACAGGTCTTCTGTCAAAGCACACCATTCCATCACCCTGTACTTTGAGCTCCACCTTCACAAAGCATGAGAACGCGTTAGATATTTCACTCTCGGTTTGTTCCCACCCTAATAAGTCTATGTTCCCATACGCATTTAGCCCTGAATTTCTCATGGCTGTCCCAGACATGCATGGGATAGTTCGTGCATTAGCATTACTGAGTCAGGAAGGAAAGAAACAGACTAAAAACAGGTGTCCATGCGCTGGCATTGAGCTCAGGCGCAAACCAGAACATTTATAATCGGGTATCCTGGTTAGACCCAGAATACTTAGTGGAGTGCCAACCTAGTTGGGGAAAAAACATAAAACAGCAGGTAGTGATTCTCTCGTACGCTTATATCAGGCCTATGACACTGAAATTACCGTTTCATTCAATTCATTCGCTCTGTGAAGGGGTTCAAAGCAAGACTTAAGCTAAATGCAGTTTCTCTTTGCAAATTTCAACCTACGTTCTGCCGATTATAGCCTTTTGTGGTCTGGCTCTATGTTTTAAGGGGAATTCAGAAGTCATTCAGAGTGGTTTGGTGTGAAATACACAGCAGCGCTGATAGAAACCAAAGCTTCTGAAAACTCTCTCACTAAAACTTTTGTTGTGAATTATAAACGATGTTGCCTGACGCGTGAGAAACTGTTTTACAGTAGTTCTGAAAGAAGGATTCATGACAGAGAGCCGGCCATGATGGGTGTTATAGGGCAAGTAATGAAAAGAAACCGATTCTTATAGAAGACATGGGAAGTTTCACCGGTGGTTTTGGATAGTAAAAAAAATCTGTGTTGTTGACATCACGACCCCTGGTTCCCATCACCACCACTGTAATGACTTTATTCACATCTTGGCGACTGCCTTGCAATGGACTGGCAATGGTCTGTCTCGGGTCTATCCCGCCCATCGAGTGTTATGATAGCATTAACTCTAGCATTATTGAGTAAATACCTGGTAACCACTTTGAAGCTAATGAGCGTCAGAAGTTGACGTGAGGTGATTTGGAAATGACAGTTCAGTGAAAAACGGACACTTGGTGTGCAAACACATGCGCACTCAATTTTACACAAGCACTGTGGTTTACATCACTCATTCTGTGCTCTTCTGGTTGCAGGGTGATGACACCGACAGAGAAGCAGAGGGGGAAGCAGACAGCAGCTCCCCTGCAGCCAGCACCTCGCACAGAACCAGCAACTCATTAGAAAGCCTCCACAGTGGACAGAGCTCTTCCAGTAAGCACTCTCACACTCATCAAATATCATTACTGAAGACAGGAAGGCCGGACAACATGGTCATATTCACAGTGCATTATGCCTTATTGGCTCAGGTGGAGTGACCAGCAGTTCGGACGTGTCCAGTAACAGAGACAGCCTGAGGCTGGAGGAGGAGGTGCCCTACACCGGCCAGTTCTGCGGACGAGCCAAAGTGCATACAGACTTTGTTCCGAGTCCATATGACACAGACTCCCTCAAACTCAAGGTCAGCGTCGCATCTGCTTTTTGTAGATTAGCATTCACCTCTGACTTGGTGAACTGTCACTGTCTTTCCAGGAGGAGAACAAGAGGGTACTCGAAAACAGTGGAGGGAGAACATTCTAGAACAGTGTGAATGGGGGCTACCATTTTAGAACAACATGAATGTAAAGCACACTCTAGAACGGTGTGAATGGGGAGCTCATGTGGAGAACATTCTAGAACCATGTGAACGGGGAACACACTTAAGAACAGTGTGTGTGGGGAGCACATTCTAGAACAGTGTGAATGGAGGATTATATTCTGGAACAACATGAATGAGAGGTTATTCTAGAACACTGTGCATGTGGGGGCATTTTAAAGCAGCGTGAATGGGGGAGAACACTTCAGAACAGTATGGATATGGGAGAACATTGTTCTACAATAGGCATGCAAATTTACACGCTTATATGGCTCTTTGCATGGTGAAATAGTTCTTCAGATTGATGGAGAATGTGTTGCGTATGGTTCCGTATACAGAACCTGTGGTTCCTTTTATTGTTACAAGCTTGATATCAAAAACAATAGCGGAACCCTTTTTGTTGATACATAGAACCATTGCCTTTACTGAAGATTCTGCACTTTTCAGAATTGTGCGGAGTAGTGTTAATAGGGAAGAACATTCGGCATCAGTGTGAGCAGGGAGTATGAATAGAGGAGAACATTCAAGAGCAGTATGGATGGGGAGAATTTTCTAAGGATGGTGTCAATGGGGAGGAATGTTTTAGAACACTGTAAATAAGGTGGGGTATTCTAGAACCGTATGAATGGTGGAGAACATCTCAAACAGTGTCAATGGGCCGAACATTCTGACACATTGTGAATAATGGAGAACATTCCGCAAGAGTGTACAATGGGGGAGAACAGTTTAGAAAATGGTGAATATGGGGTGCATTCTAGAACAAAGTGAATTCCAGACACTCGCGACAATCAGGCATGGCAACAGCTACGGCACACCAACCCAACATTTGGATTTGTAGACGGCTGCTGGAGAACGCTGAGCTGACGTTAAGGTTTAGTGATTCTATATGTCTTTCTTTCAGGCTGGGGACATTATCAACATCATTAGCAAACCCCCCATGGGAATATGGACCGGCATGCTGAACAATAAAGTGGGCAATTTCAAGTTTATCTATGTGGATGTGCTAGTTGAGAAGGAAGAGGAGGCTCCAAAGATTAGACCTCAGAGGCTGTCAAAGAGACCCCGACCAAAAACGCTGCTGGAGTTACTGGAAAGGCTGAATTTGGAGGTAAAACACTAAACACAATGTAAACACAGTCCTACTCCAGAGTCCTTCTCAGCCGCACAGATATATGCGCTGCTGTCTTACAACGTTTTCCAACCCGTTCCCTCAGGAATACGCTTCTACATTACTCTTGAATGGCTACCAGACGGTGGAGGACCTGAAGCACTTGCAAGAGAAGCATCTGATTGAACTCAATGTGACTGATCCGGAGCACAGGCGCAAGCTGCTGGCTGCTTCAGAAGTCATCTACGACATGGCCAGTGAGTATCGAACCTGTCACTTTCAAAATGATCCTAAACTATAGAGTCTGTCTATAGAAACAGTCTGGCTGGTGTTGACTGTATTTGCAGTGTTTTCAGTATTCAGGCCATACTTCTAAGGACCTGTACAGTCCATATCTAGAAACTGAGCTACAAAAAAGTTTAGCAATCTGCTGTTTTTGTGATGTCACCCAAGAGAATGCATTTACATACAATCATACGCAAAGTTTGTCCGTCACTGCTGATTTTCTAAGTGAAAATAAATTATCAGAGAATATCCTACCGCAACTTTTAACGCTCAGTTATCTTTTTTGCTAGATTTAAAATATTGGGAAAAATATAAAATGCGTCCGGTGCAAATGTTCAGGGGTTATATTTATATATTATATATTGTATGTTTGGTGTTTTTCCACTAAACCCTGCAAATAAATAGAAAACTCAGCAAATAAATAGAAATAGACAATGCAGCAAATAAATACAAACTTCAGCAAATAAATAGAATGTGCTAAAATTGGCCGAAAATGCCATATTTAAAACTGCTCCCTGTAGAGGATGTGTTAACGTATGCTGCATTTGAGTGTTGTCAAAAACTGGGAAATTTCTGTTGTTGGGTTACAACTGATAAATTTAAGATTCTAGATGATACACAGGGTTACAAGATGACAAATAATGCAACCTTTAACCTTTTTACATGAGTAAAAATGCTAAACTTGCAGTGAAAGTGAAAAATATACTGTATATTCAATGTGCTTCTGATTAATACAGAAAATAAAAAGCAGGATTGTATTGTCTGGACCACCATACATTCTTTTTCAGTGCGGTGGGACTATCTACGAACAAGCACACAAAGAAAGAGAAGTCATATTTACATACACCCTTTTAATTAGCACCTGAATGCAGCATTATTTTCACTTTAATATAACATAATCTTTACATATGTTATAATTTACATATGACTGTATATTCAACTAGTGCACTGTCTGTGATTGGGCATCTTAAGCTTGTTAAGATTTTGCAAGGTGATTGCTGTGCAATCCCAGGTGGTTGCTAGGTTGTTCCAGGTGGTTGCTATGATATCCCACATATTTAATATTAGATTTAATAATGGATTTCATATATTATCGTGCTATAAGCTGGGTGCACTAATTATTCAGCCTACAGAGGTTTAGCTCCACTCATTGAAGGCGCAGTTCTCTGGACTGCTTTTAGAATGAGGACCAATACAGAGCAGCCAATCAGAACAGTGCTCATTTACACACACCAGGCCCAGAATCAAAATTATCCTGGCTAAAAAACAGAAAGCCAAAAATATTAAACAAAACCTCTCCGATTCAGCAGTTTTGGGCTACGACAATAGCAGCAAAGCAACCAAACGTTGCAGCCATGTTTGTGTTAATCTCTACAGCATAGCGTGAATTCAGGTCAGGATTAATGGCGACATGGATGCGAGTTCATTGTGAACAGGTGGCGCGTGGCTGGGCTGTTCTGGCTCTGACCTGCAACATGCAGTTAATAACCAGCAAGAGACGCCGTCATTTAATTAACATTAACTCCATTAGGGCTGCACGCGTAACCCAAACCTGGTTTGCATGGCTGAGATGTAATTAAGCAGCAGGAGTGGATATGAAAGCCCTAACCTCACTCTGCTGTGGCCCACAGGAGACGACCTGGTGGAGATGAAGGGCGAAGAGGAGAACGAGGAGGGGAACGACTGTCCTAGAGACTCGGGTTGCTTCATCCCAGCAGAATGCGCAGACACCGGCAGGGAGGATGCAGAAAACCACTCGCCCGCCGTCTAACGTCTGTTTCCTTTGAAACATGTTGCAATGAGCATTGAGTAACACAGGCTTACTCAACCTGCAAAAACTCAATTAGCCAGTATCAGTAAATATCAGTAAAATTTTTATCAATGGACATCTAGATATATTCATAGAACTATAAATCCTATATAGTTCAACATGTTAGAAGATATCTTTCATATTTATACTCCTTTCTTCCTTTCTGTGGAACGGTGTGTTGTGTTTTACTGCATTCCTACTGTATGTATATAAATATCTTCTTAGGTAAGATTTAATAAATTATTTATGTTTGACTGAGCCTGTTATTTCTGGTTATTTCAGGTTATTCTCATTTTATCATTGATATTGTTCAACAAACAAGCACTGAAAATGAGGTCACTATATCACTATATATTTACCTTTATATTTAAAAATGTAATATTTTATAATAATAAATAAAAATAAATTCACCATCTACACTCTTTATCCATTTCATCAGCTCCACTTACCACAGAGGTGCACTTTGTGGTTCTACAATTACAGACTGTAGTCCATCTGTTTCTCTGTATACTTTGTTAACCCCCCCCCACCTTTTTTCAATGGTCAGGACCCCCACAGTGACACTGATGTGGTGGTGTTAGGTGAGTTAGTGTGTGTTGTGCTGGTGTGAGTGGATCTGCTGGACTGAGAACAGTCCACCAACCAAAACTATCCAGCCAACAGCATCCTGTGGGCAGCGTCCTGTGGGCAGCATCCTGTGGGCAGCGTCCTGTGGGCAGCGTCCTGTGGGCAGCATCCTGTGAGCAGCATCCTGTGAGCAGCATCCTGTGAGCAGCATCCTGTGGGCAGCAGCCTGTGGGCAGCATCATGTGGCCATTGATGAAAGACTAGATGAGCTATCTTCTCTGACTGTACATCTACAAGGTGGACCAGCAAGGTAGGAGTGTCTATTAGAGTGGACAGTGAGTGGACACAGTGTTTAAACACTCCAGCAGCACTGCTGTGTCTGATCCACTCACACCAGCACCACACACACTAACACACCACCACCACGTCAGTGTCACAGCAGTGCAGAGCATGATCCACCACCCACATAATACCTGCTCTGTGGTGGTCCTGTGGGGGTCCCGTCCATTGAAGAACAGGGTAAAAGGGGGGAAACAAAGTATACAGAGAATCAGATGGACTACAGTCTATAATTGTAGAACTACAGAGTCCCCCCATATGGTAAGTGGTGCTGATAAAATGGACAGTGAGTGCAGATACAAGGAGGTGCTTTTAATGTTATGGCTGATGGGTGCAGACAGGGACACTGCTGAGATTAGCCATCACAATTCCACTAAATATTCAAGACAAATCACAATCACCTGAAATCACAAATATGACCCCATGTGTGTATCTGGAGCTGGCCCTGACCTCACTGGGGCCCTAAACAAAATTCTACAATAGAGTTTTGCCCACCTGACCAGTGAACCACATAAACCGTACAACTGCCACACTAAAAGAAGAGCTAAATGTAAAGTTATTTGTGTTAAGTTATTATTCTCAGGGGGGCAAAAGTAGACCATTTCACTGTGGACTAAGCTAAAAGACTAACTTCCAGCATTTGCAGGCTACACACACACACACCTTTCTCTATGAAAAACACACAGTCCTCCACTCTTTCTGTCTCCTGGGTTTCGTATCTTCGTTGTTTGCTAGTAAGCGCCACACACTGTACACATTGTACAACTTGTATACAAACAATCGATGGCAAGCGCCGTTTGCACCTGTTTGGGGCCGGACCGAACCATTTCTTGTAAATAGAGGGGGTTGGGTCAATACAAAGACTCTTTTGATGTTTAGTTTGTGACATAAACAAGACATAAAAAGGTACATAATAAATTATATACGGTGATCATAATGCCGTATTAGAAATCCCTAATGTTCCGATGAGATCTCTGGAGTACCTGTCCGGTCTGGTCTTTAGAACATCCCTAAACATATTCGTCATCATAGCGCTGTGTTGTTAGCAAACGAGTCGACTCTTTGAGCCGGTCCTTTTAGATGAACGATATGAACCGATTCGCATCACCTTTTTTTCTGTAAGTTAATAAAACACAGAGGGCTAAATATTTCGACGTCGCATCTGAACCGCACGTAAAGCTCTTTGAAACATTAGCCACCTCGTTAAACCTCGTTTGTTTCTCTTTTATTTGTAATCGTTGGTGCCCAACACGGTGCTAGCTCTGCAGATCTGTTTTATATATATATATATTATTGCTGTTGTTATCATTACTATTAAAATTTAAACGAAAGAAAATAACTTGACTAATTGTGTACCGAATGAAGAGTCGTTTGGAAACTAAAAGAATCGGCTCTTATTTGTGAGTTGATCCGATTGATGTGACTCACTAAAAAGAGCCCATCACCGCTGATCTGAGAGCAGAATTACCTCAGCTTTCCTCTCTGATTAATACCTGATTAACTGGACTTTGTCACTTTAGTACAATCCATCAATGAGCATATTTCACCCCACTCATTATCCGCAAAATCCGTAATATGAATCACCGGCGTTTTCCACTGCCGCTCGTGTTTGAGGGGATCTCCGCGCGTGCGACCGTACCTAAAGTGGTTAGCGGTCCAATCCCCGCTCACCGTGTGGAGTGACGTTGTCCAATAAAACCCATTTGCGTAGCTTCATGGAAAAGAAAGTTGGTTTCGCGCGACAGTGTTGGGAAAGACCCGGCTGGTTATTTGACACAAAGCATTCTGGGAAATGTTGTTTAAGAGGACTATAGCGCTGAATCCTTATAACAATACGTATGTCGAAAAGGACTACATTTCCCATAAACGCGGTCTACATCTGTTAGTGGGACGTGTACATGTACACAGAAATGCCCGTCCGCCGGTTCAGGTGTAATCACTGAATGACGACTCTTCAGCTAAGAGTAGTTATCACGCCAGGCTGAAGAAATGGCTGGAGAAATGTCCGTATTCGGTGAGTATTTCAGTCAGCTACCACCTGAATTAAGTGAAGCCCAACCGCTTTTTCAGGAAATGGTTGCGGGTTTCCTGGTAGGTTGTAGCTAACGTGGTTAGCCGGCTAGCGTTAGCCTGATTACAGCTGCTAGTGAACATGAAAGGGCCAGATGTGCAGCAGTATCGCTATTCGTAAGATACAAATACAGCTTCAGATATAAAAGTTCTGCCTCGTATTCTCTAGTGGTAGACTATGTGTAGTACATTAGTCCAGCAGTTACTACTTAGATAGTCGAGCTTACTCAACGTCACATCTGCTACAGCTACTATAAGCTACCAGTCTTGAACTAAAACGCCAAAGGTGATTCATCATTATCCGGGGTTTAGGCTTAATCTGAATCTTGGAAACTGGCCTTAAGTTGCCTGGTTGTGTTTGTGACACATCATAACATACACCGATCAGCCATAACTACCTCTTTGTGTCTGCACTCAATGTCCATTTTATCAGCTACACCTACCATATAGGAGCACTTTGTAGTTCTACAGTTACAGACTGTAGTCTGTCTGTTCCGTTGTGTACTTTGTTAGCCCCATATTTCCTTGTTGTTCAGTGGTCAGGACCACCACAGTGCAGGTATTATGTGGGTGGTGGATCATTCCCAGCACTGCAGTGGCATTAACATGGTGATAGTGTGTTAGTGTGTGTTGTGCTGGTGTGAGTGGATTAGACACCGCAGTGCTGCTGGACTTCCACCAACCAAAGCTATTCAGCCGGCAGCGTCCGGTGACCACTCATGAATAACTAGAGGATGACCAACACAAACTGTGCAGCAGCAGATGAGCTATCAAGGTGGACCAGCAAGGTAGGAGTGTCTAATAGAGTGGACAGTGAGTGGACACAGTGTTTAAACACTCCAGCAGCACTGCTGTGTCTGATCCACTCACACCAGCACCACACACACTACCACACCACCACCACGTCAGTGTCACTGCAGTGCTGAGAATGATCCACCACCCACATCATACCTGCTCTGTGAGGGTCCTGTGAGGGTCCTGACCACTGAACAGCAGGCTAATAGGGGGCTAACAAAGTATTCAGAGAAACAGATGGACTACAGTCTGTAATTGTAGAACTACAAAGTGCTCCTATATGGTAAATGGAGCTGATAAAACGGACCCGGAGTGTAGATACAAGAAGGTGATTTTGATGCTATGGCTAATCGGTGTAGGTCACACAATATGGTTTTAGTATAGCTGCAGTATGTTCTCCCAACCCTTCACGTGTTCCACACTAATCTTCTAGCTCCACATCCCATCTGCCACATTACTTGGTTTTAAACTTAGTTCAGGCAAGTCACTGTCACATCTTGAGTGGTTTGTAAGGGAGAGGAACTCATTAAGATGCCACGTGACTGTCCTCAATGATGTGATCTCTCCACAGGCTCCGTTATCCTGGCTTTATTCTTGGCTGGCTATCTCGGGCAACAGTATCTGCCTCCCCCTAAACCCAGGGTGATTGGGTTAGATCTTGGGACCACATTTTGCTCAGTGGGAGCATTCCACCCGGGAACGGGAGAGGTGGAGGTCATTGCAGATGAGAAGGGTCGAAAAAGCCTCCCAAGTGTGGTGTCCTTTACTGCCACTGGCATGTATGCTGGACACGAAGGCCAGGAATTATCTGACATCAATCCACACAACACAGTTTATGATGCCAAGAGATTTATAGGAAAGATTTTTGACCAGGAGACTTTGGACCAAGAGAGCGCACGTTACCCTTTTAAGGTAGTGTTCTTTTTCTGTTTAATAACCGCAGGTGTCTTGTTCTCTACTTTCCTTGGTTTCCTCAACTTTTAAAGGTTCTGCATAGAGCACATAAAGAGAACTCACGCAGGCCTACTCTATTACTTTTGTGTTTTTTGACAGGTAATGCTCAACAATGGAAGTGCAGAGTTTTCAGTGTCTACAAACGGCACTTTCACAGTGACCCCTGAGTTCATCGGATCTCGCCTCCTCTTGAAAATGAGGAAGATGGCAGAGAAGCATCTGGGAGTTCCCATCGAGAAAGCAGTCATATCTGTGCCGGCAGAGTTTGACGAGAGGCAGAGAAACTACACAATCAGAGCTGCCAACCTGGCTGGTCAGTCTGCCAATAAGCCACTTGCTTAACTCATTTCCAGGTTCAAACAATCGATTAAACGCTAATACTTTCAATCAGGAATTGCTGTAGCTTGCAGCCTAGGTTTTGTTTATGCAACATCAGAGATTTCCCTATAGTGCCGTAGAACTGTATCTACTAAAATCCCACACCTGCCATTAATAGAACTCAAAGATGCTGATTGTTTCGAACTTTTCCCCAATTTGATTACCAAATGTAAAATGTAATTGGTACATGCTGTAGGTAGCGTATAGTCGTGTCCAGAACAGGTAGTTCAAATACCATGTACCATGTAATAGTACTTAATCACTTTCTTTAAACAGGGCTGGACATCTTAAGGGTTATCAATGAGCCCACAGCAGCAGCGATGGCCTATGGGCTACATAAAGTGGACGTGTTTAACGTACTTGTGGTGGACCTGGGAGGAGGGACTCTGGATGTATCTCTGCTCAACAAGCAGGGTGGCATGTTCCTGACCAGAGCCATGGCAGGTAAGAATGTAGAAACAAAATAAGTATCTTGCCAATCAAGCATGTTTGTCTCTTAGTATACAGCATGCTGTCTTTATTGTTGGCTCCACCGTGATTGTTCCTAAACTAGCATGCATAGCATACAGTATTTGCAAACAAGTTCAAACCCCGGTCTGGGGTGCGTTTCCCTTAAAACGACGGAGGCTAGCACTGAACTAACGTGGTCCAATGCATCGTTAAACTAACTAACATCTGAAGTACAACCGTTTCCCGTTGTACCTTGTTCATACCACAGCAGTTTGAACCAACATAGTCTAAAGCACCGTGTTTCCAAATCTGGTTCGGTCTGACTTTCACAAAGGGAAACGTGCAAAAACTCACAAACCTTGTAATATAAGATCAAAATAAGGGAATATCACATAATTAATGTATTATTCAGGCTACTATTTATTCATATTGTAAACATATAACACCACCACTACTATAAAAAAACTATTATTTATATAAAATAACAAAGGCTCTTACAACATATCTAAGTGGCACAGCTGGATAAACATGCGAACGCAACGTGACACTCATACGGACGTGGGTTCAAAACCTATATGACGTTCTTCTTGGTTTTTTTTGGTTTTTTTTTCGTAATGGCAATGAAAGCTTTCACTGATTAAGAACTGATTTATTAAAGCACTGTAAATTTTTCTACATGGTCTTTTATGTTTTATGTTTGGAATAAAGTCAGTGATGTCTTTTTTCGTAGCCCTAGGCCAACGTTACACAGCTAACCCACAGCAATTTGACTCAAACACAAATATATATATATACACAAGGACACACATTCAGAACTACATGTTTACAGCATTTGACGTTCTAAACGTTCATACCGGAAGACTGATGTCACTTATTTTAGCTTTACTGACATGCCTATTGTACTGCGTCCTGCATCATTGATGACGTAGTTACCAGGAACTAAGCCTCTAACCGCAGGTCTACAGCTGTAGTTCCAACTCCACAACGTAACCACAGTGTTTGCAAATGTTCGGTGGAACTATGGCTTCGGGAAACACCTGTGTCGCTTAATGATGGTTCAGACTATGTTAGGTACCAACGTAGTTCCCTCCATAGTTCCAGCCATGGTTCTGGGAAACACCTGCATCGCAGCTGTATAGTTCCAACTATGTAAGTTGCTAACGTAGTTACCAAACTACGGTTTTGGGAAACGCACCACTGCCCGGTCCGAATCATCTCTCATCGTCCTAACGTCTTCTGTTTAAGTGTTCTGTACTGTGACCTCTTGTGAATGTTTTCAACCACACCATTTGACCTCTCGGCCCTCATGTCTATAGGCAATAACCAGTTGGGAGGGCAGGACTTCAGCCAGCGTTTGTTCCAGTACACCAGCGAGCGCGTACGCCAGCAGTACGGAGTGGCCCCCACCCTGAAGGAGGACGTTCATCGACTCCGACAGGCCGTAGAGGCAGCCAAGCTCAGACTGACTGTGGAGCCCCACGTGTCCCTCAAAGTGCCTCTCCGTCTGCAGACCACAGGAGCCGAGGGTCCGCAGGAGGAGCATGTTACATTCCAGGAGGAGCTGACCCGCGAGCTCTTCGAAGACCTTAACGCAGACCTTTTCCAGAAGATTCTGGCTCCCATTCAGACCGTTTTAGTAGAGGGACGTCTAGATAAGGACGAGGTGGATGAAATTGTTTTGGTAGGGGGCTCCACGAGGATCCCCCGCATTCGGCAGATTATCAGCCAGTACTTCGGCAAGGACCCGAACACCTCTGTAGACCCCGACCTGGCTGTGGTGACTGGAGTGGCCCTCCAGGCGGGCATCATGGGAGGTTCCTGGCCGCTGCAGGTCAGCGCCATTGAGATTCCAAACAGGAATTTGCGCAAGACGAACTTCAGCTGAGAACAAAGTCGGGCTGTGGATGTTACTGGATCGTTGGTCACGTACTTGGCGAGAGGCTGAAATACACGTTTCTTTGTTTTGCTTCCTGAAATGTAAGTGCTGTAAAGCTGTGGCAGTATGCAGCGATGGAAATGATGAGGATAGGGCGTTAGCATATAGCAGACTGAGCTGGTTCAGAGTTACCACTTTCTCACTTTCTCACTGTGGGTGAGACATTAGAACCTGGCAAGCTTCGAGACCCAGTTGATCAGACCCTTCAGATGGTCTGTTCACATTTCCGCACACCTGTTGGCGGTTAAACATGCAAATCCCCGTGCGCTGAGAGATTTCAGAAGTGGGGGTTGGTAGTTTTGAGGGAACAGCTGGTAGGGTTCGTAGTAGGGTTAGACCATGACGACTCACTTAAGACTTGTAAGGAGGTGCTCAGCCTCTGGCTATAGGGACCAAGTCTCAAGATCTTCTGCTGATGATGCTCATATGCTGTGGCAAGTTGCAGTGCATGTTGGTTTCTGGGTGGTTTCAGAGCACTGGCTAATAGCATATACACGTCACTGACCGTGTGACTTACTATTACAATTATGGCATTTAGCTGACGTTCTTATCCAGAGCGACTTACAAGGCTAATCGTATTACATGTAGGCCAGTGTAGCGTTAGGAGTGCTGCCCAAGGACTCTTAATGGTGTAGCACAGTCACCCAGACCGGGAGTTGAATCCCAGTCTCCCATATGTGGTGGTAGCTCACTGGCAGGTTGTGGTGTTATCATCTGTGGTTGGTGTAGCTCAGCGGATAACACCACTAACCTCCAGGGAGCTACCGCCCCGGGAGGTGGGGGTTCGATTCCTGGGTCTGGGTGACTATGCTGTGCTACACCAATAAGAGTCCTTGGGCAAGACTCCTAACACTACATTGGCCTACCTGTAATATGAATGACCTTGTAAGTCGCTCTGGATAAGAGCGTCAGCTAAATGCCATAAATGTAAATGTCACACCTGTTCCTGCTAATGCTTTTCAGGCAAATTGGAACGGTGGCCTGTTGAAGTCCTTTTGTGCATGTTAGCTGGACTGAAACTGTAAGAACCTCAGAAAAATGTGACCAATTGTTCTTCAGCTATTTATTTATTTATTTTTTCCCTCAGTGTTGTCTTTTTCTTTTATTTAATTATCTTGCTTGTGCCTTTTAGAAGCTGCTGCTGTCATTTTACTTAACGTTGTACATAACGGACTAATACTGCTGGTACGGCTTTGAACGGTTCAAAGGGAGAACAGAAGTTGTTGTATCGGTGAGTACAGTGAGTGCTGGTGTTCATAGGACAAACTAATGATCCACTCTACTGTTGAAATACAACAAGATTCAACCCTGAAAAGGAAACCAGAACCAAAAGCGTGGGGAAAGTGATTCGTGCGTTTTGGAAGGATCAAGGTTGAAACGTAACTCCATGTTGAGTCTTGCATTCTGAAGTATGCCGTTATGGGAGCTCCAGTTCAGTGTGTTCATCCACAGAGATGAAGGAAAACAGATTTTTATATAGATCATGTTTACTGTTTTGCAATACCTACCATGCATTCCTAACTATCGTGATGTACATACAACACTTAATTACGTCTGGAATTACACATACATGCTGTACTTTGTTACACTGGCAAGAAGAAAAGTGAGATGGGGGATGCTGCAAGATTATTTAAGCACCAATTTTTCAAAATCTAGAGTAAAAAAAAAAAAATACAGGAATATATACATATTTTTCTATAGAAACAGTCTTTAAAAGCCGCATTCGCGTTAGATTTTCTTCCATTTTGAGGCCAAATTATAACGGTTGTTTGGGTTTTATGTACTAAAACAGCTGTATATATATACACACACACACACACACACACACACACACACACAAAAAAAATGTGTGCACAGATGTGTCGCTGCTGTCGGAACAAAAACCCAGTAACTTCGTTTTGTTGTTTTATGTGGTTTTTGGCTTTTTAAGTTAATGTTCAAAATGGTAAAGTACATGCTGACCCTGCAATTGTGTGTAAATTTCATGATGAATAGACAAAAATAATGGCCCAAAATGTCTTATGAAGACGTATGGTTACAGTGACTGGGTGAGTCTCATTACCCGGTGAGCTCTCTAGATAGACAGAAGTTTACGCCACGTTATGCGCGCCCCCCGAGAACAAGGTTACAGGTGAGATTAAAAGCTGCGTATGTAGACGCTGCCTAGTTAGACAGCTCACTAGGTAGTGAGACACACCCTTTATGTTCAAAGTATGGTTTTTTTCGTTCTCCTGAAGAGAGATGGTTTGGGGCAGCAGCGATCCTCTGATTGACTGTTCTGTATTGTGCCTCATTCAGAAAGCAGTCCGTATTACTTCAGCCATCCGTATCCGTAAGTGTGTTGGTTTTTGTGACTTCACAAAAAAAAAAAAAAAAACAGTGAATCCAAAACAGACTGTCTTTACCGCTTGGTTTCCCTGTATGGACTGAACGGACTGCTGAGTAACTTAGTATTTACATACTATATCAAACTCCTTAATATAGAATATTCATTTTTCCATATGTTCAAGTCACAGTTTCTACAGTTTGTGGCCAAGTTTTAAAGGATTGGCGTGTAAAATCTGAACATGCGGTTATAATAGTTGGCTTCTTGTGTTTGGAATACTGACTGGACCTACCGCGGTCTCTTTAATGCATAATTTCTAAATAATTAAATGTGGCCTCTTTACACCTCTTTTTTTTCCAGCAGCTTTGCACATGAAATTATGACAATAAAAACAACAGTTGGAAATTGTTTTTTTTTTTTTTTTTTTATTATTATTGATTGACATCCGACACATACAAAATAAAAACATGACGTAGCACTGTTTGTTCAGAGTCTCTCGTGTGTCATTTGAAAGCATTTCTATTATTAACAAAATCTTTCATCTGACATTATGACCTTGGAGCTGGAGGCGATATGACCGCTGCTGTAAAGGTCAGTCCCACAGGACACCCGTCACAGGTATAGACTTCTGACAGCAAATGAAATGCACTGATGACATGACGTTGTTCCACACTATACAATATATAAATAATATTCTTGATTTTAGGCCATGAGTTCAAGTAGTATTGCACACGGCACTGAAACTCAACTCCAGTTTCACTGCATTCAGTGTCTCAACTACTTATTAAAGCTAACACTCTTTTTATGGCGACCCTCCGTTTACAATGCACCAACACCGTAAAGAGAAGAGTGTATGGTGCATCGCCTACATCCTCGGCTTTATTTTTATCATATGGTCCAAAAGAAATGCTGTTTTATTGTTTCTGAAAGGCAAAAAACAGTACTATAAAAAGTCTGTTTATTCTTTAAAATGGAAAACGACAAGAGGGGCACATGTGAAAATGTCCAACGGATAGTCACGTAATGTAAATAGTACACACGAAGGAGGAAGGCAGGCACTCTGTAAACACGCTCGGAGATTTGTTAGTCGCTTCAGCCCTAACAGAAGGCAGTACACTGTTAAAATCATGCCCAAGTAAAAACCTACAGACGCAGTTTCCTCTACAAACACTCCTCAGGCTCCTGGTTATCGGACGCCATCTTCACCATTACAGGCATGCTTGCGGTCGGAAGCAAACGATGGACGTTCCAGCCACCCTGAGCACTGGTGGGGGGGCAGAGGCCACAGATGTGGTAAAGTACTTGAGGCTTCATCCTCATTTACCTAGCTACTTCATTACAAGCAATTCAACAGTTTAAAAAAAAAGACAGTTTATACACAATATACATATCTGTTACTCCTTCAGCAATCGCTAGAGCAATACATAATTCAGTAGCTCGCAGGGTGACACCAAAAATGGAACTGGGTGCACTGAAGTGGGGGGAAAAGGGAAAAGCAGTAAAATCAAAAGTAAACAGGTCGGACATTTCATCCAAGCTGTATATAGTTTTTTCCACCCAGCCAGTCTGGAGAGTCCATGTGGTCAGTTAATGCCTTGATTGTAGTAGTCAAACCCATTGTCCTCATTGCTGACCCCATTGCTTACCTCTGTAGATGCAAATAATGGAACGAATTAAAGTAAAGTCAACTTGAATGTTAGTATAAAATTTCCATTTTGAACATTTCCTATGCCATATGTACAGATCTGTGTGTAGTCCAGTCATTTCTTTTGTTGATGCATTTTATTAAAGGAGATCTATTATCTTTTCTGGTTATGGAACTTTTCGTGCATGTAAACGGTCTGCAAAGTTATGAAGCCCAAAGTACATGCCAGCAGGAGGAACTCTCAACACAGAAACCACTTTTCTCTGCCACCTGAAATGCCTCGTCAGAATTCCAGCCCTTTTCTCAGATACAAGGTGACATCATCTCGTAATACAATCCTTACTTCCTCCGCCAGCAAGCTCTGCAACTTGCCTTCTCTGGAATGTGGTCCACGTGGTCCTGTTCCAGTCTAGGACTATGGCTTCCAGGACTCTAGCTTGAACTGATACGGCAGAAACTAAAGAATTGTAAGAATAGCCATATCTGTGCGGGGACCGAACTTGAGGCAGGATGTTGCTCTGGCGAGAAACCAATGACCAATCAGAGCACACAGGGCTTACTGGGAGGCAGAGCTTAAAGACACAGGAGCTCGAACAGAGGGTTTCAGACAGAGAGGAAAAATACTGCGTTTTGGGAAAACGGAAACTATTCTAGTAGACCCCAAAAATAAAATTCTGAATATTGAAAATATTCATAAAGGTCCCCTTAATATACACAAACCAACCACCTATATATTTGTTGTCTGGCCTGTACCTTGTCATGCTTTAGCAAGTGAGAACAAATTCAGTTTAGTGAGTTTAGTCTGTAAAACCTTAGAACTTCCATTCTCATACTGGAGGTTTCCAGCCCAGTCCTCAGGGACCACTAGGCCAGTCCACACTGTCTTTGCACTGCAGTTCTTAAACACTTGAAATCTGGCCTCATTATTCAGTTATTACAGTGCACATTTCAGTGACCTCTATAACTCAGTTACTATGGTTAAGTAGTAATATGTATGTTGTGTAGGTATTTAACTGAGAAACTGATGTTTGACCCAACAGATGGGCCTTTTAGGTTTAGGGGGTTAAAACAACTGCGTCAGGTAATAAGTCCAGCCAGTCTGCCTTTTTCAGGTGCGACAGGAGAAACAATAAAATGAAATATAGTGTCCGAAGCTCTATCCACAAAGATATCCGGACTGTCTGCATTAAGATGGCCATAACCACGGAAGATACTGAGTAGTTTGGGAATTTCGTCTGTTATATTCTCATTAGCCGTCCACATGCCTCTGTGTGTGTGTGTGTGTGTGTGTGTGTGTGTGTGTGTGTGTGTTTAATCAGTCCTACGGGAAATTAACTGCTCTGAGCCTTGAAAAAGTTCAGTCAAGACCGCCGGGTCAAAGAAAACATTGTTTCCATCTACTGTGTTATATTTGGTGGTATGGCTCTAATCTGGAACCTCCTTGCACTTCCATGTGCACACATGGAAAGCTCCAGACAGACAGAATTGACCCCAAAACAACCTCAATGGGCAAACTTCCAATCAGCAAGTGGTTCCAAAGTGGCTGCAGAGGAAGCGGAGCGAGTGGGCAGGTTTAGGCAGCTTAAATGAGCGCCCTCATGATTTTAGCCAATTATTATATGTGTAACAGGCAATCAGCTGAGCCGTCAGCTGACAGACGTGGCCTGAGCTTGACTTTCTAGCACCTTTCTAGAAACGACTAGCACTATGCTCAATTTGGTTCACTGCATCTTCAGAAGGTATTCAATTAGACATTCTCACATATTTATTGACAACAGACTGAATATTTTCCAAGTATACAGCCCATTTTGTGTCATTTTAGTATTTTGTAGCCCTGTTTTAACACCCACCTGCCCCTATACAGCACACACAGTCTACAAGCTGTGGTTGGTCATTTGTATGTGTCAGTCAAGCGGCCCCTTCCTGTCAAAGTAGGCTGTGCTTGGCCACGCTGAGTGACGAAACCCCCAAGACTCACCAAGTGCTCATGAAAAACGTGACTGGCTGGAGGGTCCCTGAGTACAGGACTGAAAGCCGCTACCGCTGTACTAAGGCACAGTAAATTTCCATTATTTCAGATACTCACCGTTAACGAGCCAGTGCTAGCACGGCTATCAAGAGGAGAGCCATTTATGAGCTATGATTGAAGGTGGAGGATGCCAGCGGTGGATGAAGATTAGGAGAGATGGAGGGCAGCAGGCAGTGAGAGGCAGGGTTGAGGGAGGGAGGGAGGGATGGAAGGGGACGAGATGAGATGAGATGAGATGACACAGTGGAAGGATCACACCCAGGGTTAAGCTGCTACTGCGGCTGACCTTTAGGACATGTCAGAACCACTCAAAGAATCATGCAAACATTATGGGACACACATGCACACAACCCAGGAGGGAAATTGTGTGAGGAGCAAAAACACACACCGTAAAACTAAATAAATAAATAAATAAATAAATAAATAAATACGAATAAGAAAGAACTAAGACATTTTAAAGGCCAAAGCAAAGTGATCCGACAGACACCACCAAACACCAACATTCTGAAGTTTGAAGAAGAACTGATAAACCAAACCAACCAGGTGTATAGCCAAGGGTCAGGCAGGGATGGCCAGTGCTACTCCAACATGAAGCCTAGCCACACTTCTAAACACCATTCTGTAATGGTTATACTTTAATAATCAGCTGTAAGAGTCTAATACCACTGCACACAATTAGTGGATCTCAGTGTGCTGGCTACATTATCCTGTGCAAATCTGCTAGTGAACTGTAAATAATATGTGTTCTGTGTTTTTGTTATTTGTTTTTTTGTTACTTGTCATACGTGTTGCTCTCACCAAGACAAATTCCTTGTATGTGTAACACACTTGGTGAAATAAAGAGATTCTGATTCTGATTCTGATTCTGTTCAAAACATTAACAATCCTCCAGCTGATTTGTGCTTACTGAACTAGCTTTAGCTTTATCTGTTGAGTTAAAAGCATCTAAATGAATCTATACATCATTATCCTTTGTTCAGGTTTCGTTATGTATCACATTTTCATAACTGAAGGTTTGTTCACCAGACACTAGATTTGGCACAGGGAACAAAACAAAACAGGACTTTCAGCTGTTCCAGAGTGAAAACCAATTGATAATGCAATAACAGCACTAACAGCAGCTTATCACTTTTAAACCGTATTAAGTCTCAACTGCTCCTGTTGCTTAAGGTGTCCCCCAGGGTTCTGTTCTTGGCCCTCTCCTCTTCACAATTTACAAGCTCTCACTCCGTATAATCTTCCAGCTAGGACTCAGTTTTTATTCTTATGCTGATGATACACAGATCTGTATCAGCTTCAGCCCCTCCACTTCCTTGTCACCTTCTCTATAACTGTCTGCACGTATGATATTTAGAGTAGGACGAGCTCAAATGTAACTCAACTCTAATAAGACGGATGTCATAAGAACTGCCTCCGAAACATTTACTAGTACCCACTCTGACATTGATTTTGCTGTTGATTTTGATGGAGTACATGTAAAACTCTCAGAAATCATTCGTAATCTTTGTGTCACCTTCAAATCCTCACTTTCATGAGATTATCAAATTAGCTCACTTATTAAGACCGTATTCCATCTCCCCCGCAGCATCTCCAGACAGTAACGCTGGTTCATGGTTTATTAGTTCTTCTCTAAATTACTGTGAAGTCCTTCTTTCTAGATTCAGCTACAGTCTCCATGATCTCAGCCTTTAAGAGGCAAACTAAAACCCACCTATTTTCTTAGTGCGTTCCTTTATTGTAAATTTCAGTTTTCATTTTTTTCTTTCTTACATAATATACTGTAGTATTTATAAATAAATGTAGTATATATAATAAATTCAGTTAATATGATTACTTGAGTCTACGGCCCTATTTGAGAAAGATTCGTTTTATCAGAGGAGGTAAAGGATCTCGCTAATTTCCCCAAATTACCTGGACCGAAACATCATGTGGACATTTACATCAGTATTATGCGAC
This sequence comes from Semaprochilodus insignis, assembly GCA_034552555.1. Lineage (NCBI taxonomy): Eukaryota > Metazoa > Chordata > Actinopteri > Characiformes > Prochilodontidae > Semaprochilodus > Semaprochilodus insignis. The sequence continues at coordinate 506,219 of CM067488.1, forward strand.
AGAAGGTGCAGTTCAGAACAATAGCACTGCGCAGCTAAATGGCATATAGACTAGAAATTAGGCAAGTGAAATGGGTTCATTCAACACAACAGAACATGCACCTGCAAGAATTACCTTTGAGATCATTTTCCTTCTTTCGTGTTTGTTTTCCTTGTAATTTGGCCATCACTAAAAACACTGTAAATGTTTTGTCATGAACTTGAGGACTAAGACTCAAATCAAGCTCCTTTTTTAGCTGATAGCCTCGTCTGCAGATCACAAAAAAAAGAAAATGAAGGGAGGCACTGTTTATGAAGCTGAAGTAGCTTTTTTGCCAGCTTTTGTTTGAATTTTCTCCTTCCACCTTAAATTATGCAGCAGGTATGATAATGCCTCAGGGCCTGGAATGCAACTGCTGCACCATTTAAGGTGGAATGAGGAAATGTGAATGAGAAGCTGGCGAACGAGAAGTCGACTTCAGCCTTGTCCGTTTCCTTTTACCGTGTTATTACATAACTGATACGTCTATTTGAGCAGAACTGCTGTTACAGGAGGATTCAGTGAATTATAGGAGGTATATTACTCTGTATTATTACCTAGCAGATCTGTAAGAACTACGGACATATTTGCAGTGGATTAAAATCACAGGTTGAGGTTGTCGGTAATACCTCAAATGACACCACGTCCCCAGGTCACAGTAATCGCGCTCGAACAAGGCTTAACCTGGCCAGCCCATTAAAAACTAGCAACATCCCTGGTGTGAACTGGGAAGAACATTCTAGAGGCACATAAAAGAGGAAGAACATTCTAGTACAGTGAAACTGGAAGAAGATTCTTGAGCCATGTGAACAGGGAGGGACTGTTCTAGAATAGACATTCTAGACTCTGCAAATTGGACAGAACATTCTAGAACACTGCATTGTGGGGGAATATTCCAGAACAGTTGAGATGGTTCTAAAGGATAATATTCTAGAACCTCCCATCAGTCACACATAGGCCTGGCACATCAACCCAACGCTTGGAAATGTTGGTGTTCAGTGGTGTTTTTAAATGTTAGTCGGTATTTGCTGGCTTTAAAATGTACTGAAAGCAGCACCGGCAGACTCTTACCAGAGAAGATGAGCTTCTCTTTCATGATGTTGACATCTCGGCTGGACCTCCTGACAGCAGCACTTAGCATGATCTGTTCCGGGTTGTAGCTCCGCATGCCACTCATCCTCCACCTACAGTGACACACACACACACACACAAAACTAAATAAGAGCACTATAGATCATGTATTTTACACGGTTAAGATTGTATGTGCTGTTCTAGTTTTCTGAATTACACATTTTGTATATCTCCTACCTAAAAAAAACAGCTTGACGTTTTCAAAGCTAAAACTTTAAGACTTGATGCAAAGTAGCAGGGGGACTCGGGTGCACCATGTTAACCGATCCTCAGGTCTCCTAGCAGTTTATGCAATGTAGATGTTTTCTGGTTATAAGCTAATCTTAGATCAGAATGTCAGTCTCAGCACTCAACAGATCCTTTTGTTATTGTTGCTGAGGGTTTAAACGTGCCATAGAATGGAAAACCATATTTACATTGTCATAGTTGAATAAGGAGAGTCCAGTACAAAGAACAGACATACAGTGAACCTCAAACACTGTTGCTCCTCCTTCAAATACAAATCCTGCATGTACAAAAGAGGATGGGAAAACGGGCCGATTCCAAAATCCTACACTGCTATGTTAGTGTGTCCTGCACATTTCACTCCAGTTTCTCAAACCTTAGACAGTATCGAGCATCTTCCCTCAGGGTTTAACACTGTAGAGACTGAAGAGAGGCGCAGTTCCAACTTCATTAACATCACTACCCCAACAGCAGCCTTTAAGTAGCAGCCATGCTGTGTGGTTGTATCAGTGTTTGCTGGTTGAAGCAGATCATCTTAAACTGAGAGTTCCATAGTGAGGAACAACTTTAATGTACTGTGTGTTGATGTCCAGATGGAAAGCGAGTAGCTAGTATAGGGAATGTTAGCTACTAGCGTGCTCCAAGTAACTGTGTGATCATTGTGGTGTCTCACTGTAAACCAGCCAATCAGAGCAGAGCTCATCAGATTATTCATGAGCTCACCAGAAACGGGGAAACAGCTCGTTTCATTCTAGGACCAAATTATAGGGCGTGTAAATAGGGTGGCCACACCTCCAGTTTTGGGCCAGATCGTACGTTTTTTCAACTCCCAGTCCTTCGTCCGGCACAATACCTGGACGGACGCCTATTAGTCCTTTTTTGGGGGAGGAACTATTTAAAATGTTCACTTGCAAATAAAATTATCTCACGTTCATGTCAAAAGACATGCCTTGCATTTCATTGGTTTAACAAGGTCATGTGACATCGCTCACTTACTGGCTAACCACAGGTCAGCCCTCTAAATGCTAGTCAATTAGTAAGCTCCCGATTCACTCACAAATGTCATCCATTCCAGCCAATCGTTTATGTGTTATATGGGTTAGGTTATGATTTCAATTCTGCTCTAGTATCTTGCCGGACGCCCCCCTCCCCCCTTTACGATGTCCTTCTTTTTGGGGTTTTGAAAGTGGCCATCCTACGTGTAAAACCACACCTGGGCTTTTTATACCCGATGTAACTTCTATGTACAGATGTACAGAAAAATATAAATTGCTGAATAAATGCATTCTATGGCACCTTTAAAACGTGGCTACAGATCATCATGTAGAAAGCAGCCAGCACCCTGCTCAGTAACCTTCAGAGAGCTCGCATCTGCGTGCCTTTTCATGCATTAGCCACATTAGGCCTGACGCTACAACCGTTCAACATTAACTCGTACTATTAAAAACCTGAGCTTAGTGGCTAACGAATGATTTTGCACCAGTGTTGTTCCTCCTGTCGGGAGGGCACTCAATGTAAGTGAAATGTTCTGCTGATATCAACAGTAAATCACTGCTAGCACAATGAATCTCCATTTGTCCTTCAGTGGAGAGCCAGGGCGGAGGCCAGGCAGGGCTGTGACTCGGTGCTATAAATAACTGTCTTCTTCTGCAGGTTCCGCTGCTTATAATCCACAGCCACCATTCATCTCAGACATGCCGTCTCTCCAGCATGAGAAATTTACATCTCAACTGAAGCCAGAGCTACTAAAAGAAAAAGCTCTCTGTGCAGGCAGGAAGCTGGGAATGATTACGTCAGTCACCGTGTGGAGGGCTATTAAGGCTCAATACCACCTTCTACAGGACATAACGCGAACTGACAGCCCATCCAGGTCTTACAATTCTGCCCAAAGACTATATTTAAGCAAAGGTTTAGTGCTCGATTGATAAGTCAGATGTGATGTTGAAAGGTGATGTTAAGGTTGAGTAAATATAAAACAAAAGGGGGTCAGAATTTCCAGTTACTGAGGATGAAAGAAAGAAAGACAGGACATGTTTAGTGAGATACATGGGAACTCCACCAATTTTTCACACCTTCTACATAATTAACTGGACTTTCAGAGTGATCTGATGGAAAACGCTTTGTTACTGAGAAACCTACTGAGTTTCGTTCACAGTGGTCGAGATAGAAAACGAGATCTGAAGACTTTAATGCCTCTACATGTTTCCTTAAAAAACATTATAATATAAATACACGACCAGATTTCTGAAACATTGGTTATGATAGTTTGGCAATGAAGTTCTGACCCATTGTCGGGGTTTTGGGTGTTTTTGCTCAGTGTAAGTGTAGATAATGATGTTCAGCACTGTTGGGGCTTTGGGTCAACAATTTTGTTAATCTGTTCAGTTTATGCTATTAAAGGTGGAGGACTATATGCCATCATCAACATTATATGCAATGGTGGTACTGGTGGTTTTGCATAGTGAATAAAATGGCGATATTTGTGCTGTGGACAACTGTGACCGCTGGTCCCCATGACCACCACTATAAGGAAACCACAAGAGTCCAAATGAATCGTTGCACATGAAACCACTCTGAATGAATCTGTTTACACTGCAATGGTGGAATTATCTCCGTTTTTTTTTTTTTTTTTTTTTTTTTTTTTCAGCCCCCCCTCCCCCGCCCCCACATTTAAGGTACTGTGAAAAAAGTAAAAGACCACCATTTACTCATTTAATTTCCAATCAGAAGTAAAATAAGTGGAACAAAAACATGCATGTCCAAAACTGGAGAAAAATGAGACTCCTAATAACCATGCAAGGCCTGCTAGACCACCAAAAATGCCCCCCTTTACATAAACATCACTTAAAAACTTTTGTCTTTGAGTGAGAGGAGAAATGTAAGCTCCACTCTTGTTTCAGGCCTGGAAACATCCACAGCTGTTTATGTCCATCCTTCTATTGTGAGAAGACAACTCTACACTACGGGTCTGAAAGGACGTGTAGCTGTCAAGAAGCCTCTACAAATGAAACAAAGAAGCTGCTGACCACCCCAAAGTCCAGACTTCAACATCACTGAACAAGTCTGGGATTACTCGAATCGTGAGAAGCCTGAAAGCACATCTCTAACAGAAAGTAGAAGGTGTAATAAAGGAAACGGGTACATATTAAATACTGAAGAAACGATATCATATTTAGCTGTTACGGCTTCTGTCTTTTTAAGTGATGCTGAAAAAGAGCAACTTGTACTGGAAATTAAATAAATGTAGTGGCCTCTGGCGTTTGCACAGTACCTTAGTTATAGAGGCAGACAGACAGACAGACAGACAGGCTGAAAGACAGATATAGAATTATAGATGGACAGATAGACGGATAGATAGACAGATACATAGAGAGACAGATAAGTAGGAGAACAGATGATAAAGATGCGCACTAGCACAGCATAGTGGGTCTGTAGAAGTGACCCAGTTACCTGATCATGTGATAGCTGAGAGATGCCAGAATGCAGCAGAGAAGAGGAGCATGCACATCAGGCAGAGGGAGAGGAGGAAGAAAGGTACAAAGGGTACAAAGATAACAGAGTAAAAGAAGAGGGAGAGAATCAAGAGGTCAGTTCAGAAGCAGAAGCTGATATCACTATGGCAAGCGCAGCACTAACCAGAGAGCAGGCATTAGAAAAATCCCCCCCACGATTAGAAATACGAAACATCTGAGTATAGCTCCCACATGGCGGTGGTGGTCTTCTTCAAACAGGCACACAGAAAACAAAAGCACGTTCCCTGCCCCATTCTTTCTCCGTTTAATCCCATGATATGCTTCTCTGATTTTTCATTTCCTGTTTATCTCTTCCTTGCTTCAAGCTCAGCATCCCTCTTCCTCATTGTGGACGTTCTTCTCCTCTACTTTTCTTCTTCTATGCCTTAGCAGTTCTAAATGCGTTCAATTAAGTACTGCACATGGAGTTACTACATTTCTGCACCGAAAAGTATCAGTCATGTCTGCAGCTGGATATTACGGATCCGTTCCAGCCCTTTTCTGGGAATTCGCCAATAAAAGACTCATCGTGGTTTTAGCCTGCAGTAAACCAGCACAGGTATTCATCTCTGCAGACAGACACAACAGCATTTTCGGTTCCCTTTGGACTAGAGCTCATTTGGAATGACCTGAACGTTGCACTCAGTGACCAACAGGGTCTTTACTCCCTACATTACTCTCCGCTCTCTGTCTGTAGAGTTAAGATCTTAATATGTTTTAAGCTCAACTGCAAAAGTAAATCACATACATACAAGAACACCGGACTGCTTCTTCAGTGGGTTATTAGATTTCAGTCTGTAGATCAACCTTCATTTTCCATAGAAATGATAGAGACCAGCAAAAACTAAAGGGACTAGAGGGACAAATACTGTAAGACAAGTAGGCTTGACAAAGCTGTTATGCTTCTATGTGTCCACTAGTATCCCAAGTGGTTGCTAGTGTGTGTGTGTGTGTGTGTGTGTGTGTGTGTGTGTGTGTGTGTGTGTGTGTGTGTGTGTGTGTGATGTATTTATATATAAATGAGACACCTTATATCTGCACTTGTCCATGTTATCAGCTCTACTTACCATATAGGTGCACTTTGTAGTTCTACAGTTACAGACTGTCGTCCATCTCTTAAACTGGTTCTTTAGTGCTCAGGACCCCCACAAAACCACCAAAGAGGAGGTGCTATTTGGTTGGCGATCACTCTCAGCACTGCGGTGACTCAGCCCTGATGTGGTGGTGTGTGTTGTGCCAGTGTGAGTGGATCAGGCACAGCAGTGCTGCTGGAGTGTTTAAACACTTTGGTGTCACTTCTGGACTGAGAATAGTCCACCTATCAAAACTATGCAGCAAACAGCGTCCTGTGGGCAACATCCGGTGACCACTGGTGAAGGACTAGAGGATGACCAACATAAATCGTGCAGCAGCAGATCAACTACTATGTCTAATATTTCTTGTTATGACATCTACAAGGTGAACCAATAGTCTGGAGTGTGTAATAGCATGGACACTGCAGTGCTGCGAATGATCCATCACCCAAATACCTGCGCTCTGTGGTGGTCCTGTGGGGATTCTGATCATTGACAAGGTGCTAATAAAGCACGCAGAGAAACAGATGGACTACAGTCTATAATAGTAGAACAAGAAGGTGCCCCTGTAGGGTAAACTGGGCTGATAAAATGGACAATTAGTTTAGACCCAAGGAGCTTTACTGTTATAGCTGATTGTACTACTCCCATATAGGCTCCAAGACTGCTGCAAGGTTTTGTGGTTCTAGCGTGAAAACTGCACGGTACAAAAATCATCAAGCGAATTTAATTGCAGTGAATAACTTCTCTCTGTATAAACAGCACTCTCTGCAGCCAGTCTTTAGATTTCAATCTATAGTCTTACATCACTGTTGCAGTTCCATTACTGCATCGGAAGCAGAGGAAAATGTCTGTGTATGTGTATACCTGTCAGGCAGCTAGATAGAGGAAGCGAGAGATACCAAGCAGCTGACTCACAACACCTAGCTTAATAAAGCTGCTGATATTGTACACATAGGGGTTTTGCTGCAACAGATGCTCATAATTCATTTATTTATTCTCGGAGCTAAGCACAGTTCGTAACCAGTCCCTAACCAGTGCAACCTGTACCTCAGCCTAATGGGACTGCTACTACTATTCCCCACAGTAGAAATGAGCTGAGGAAGCCCTTACTTCTGGAATATGAAAATCCCCACCACTAAGGCGAAGGAGATCAGATCCGTGGCCACCCAAATCAAACAGTACTCATCAGGACTCTGCAACAACAGAAACAGCATTGTTAAAGACCAGACACTAGATGGCACTGTGACACAAAACAACAGCCATGGTATGTAGATGGTTTTAATATTGATGGGTAAGTATTTTACAGTATGGAGTAAATAGTCCCAGACTGATTGATTCTTTAAAGTAAATCCTTTGAGGAAACACAAGGTCAATCTTAGAAAACAAACCTCAACTGAATCACCGGTTTTACAAGAAGCGTAACTATAACTGCATATTATCATAAGTCAACATAAGTCAAATTATCCCCAAAAACATAGACATGAACACTTATCATCAAAAAATTAGTTTGAAGGAAGTGTTAGATTGCAGTGCTATTGGGAAGGAAAATAAAGGTGACCAGGAACAATAAATGATGATTAATTTAGACTGATATGGGAAATATTTATTGTAATGAGCTACACACACAGAAGTACTGATGCAACATGCCAAACATCTCGGCATGGAGTTGTAGAGGTTCCTATCGGTGTCCTGGGATAATCCATCCCACGCGGCTTGAATATTCTAACGCAGTTCTTTGGCGACGTCGATGGTGTTAAGGACAGTCGTCGTAACGGTCTGCGTGTGTGTAGGTCTGCGTGTGTGTAGTCCTGCGTCGTGCAGCCGTCTGTCAATGGTGCTGCACTAACAGGATGACTCATAGAGGGCATCACTGCTCACTGAATGTCCGCCAGCATAGCTGTTGGGTCCGCCAGGTACAGCGATAAGGCCCGTCCTTGCTTACCTCAAATGCTTGGCCGAGCATGAAACCTGAATCATTCACATGTCTCACAATGTCAAACCTACCCACCAGGTTTCATCCCTGTCTGTTGATTCCTTCTGGGTATTTTATTGATGATGCGTGTGTGTTCATCACTCATATTAGTTTCTAGAATTTACTGAGTCATTCGTCACTGAACAATAAGTCCTACGATCAATAACTAAACAATAGGCTTCATAAGCACGGTGTTCATTCATATTGACAGAAAAAGGCTACAGCCTCTGCCTATTTGCTGCTGCTAGCAGTGTGGAGAAATGAGCCGTAGAAAGGAGATGCAGTGCCTCACCATCAGCCAAAGGGGTGACAGCACTTTTTTGAGGACCTGTGGGGCCTCGGAGGAGACGGAATGCACCCCACTGCACCACAGCAAAGAGTACAGCCACGGCTCATTCACAGTATACAGAGTCATGCTCACGTTACCAGCTGCGTAAGTCCTGCGAGAAACAGACACATATATATGCACACATTAATGTCTTGTCATGCACAGAGAGATTCAACAGTAGCAATTCGATTAAACATGACACTGTGGAGCCTCGACTTTTAGTATGCCAAAAATAAGGAGCGCCTGAAAATCTCCCTTACGTTAATATGTTAACCGATCCATTTTAAGTTTATCGTTATAAAAGGGCTGGATTTTTCATAGTAATGTGGATTACGAAGGTTTCGCGGTAAACAAGAAGTGCTTTTCCCGAAAGAGCACATGGTCTGCCCTCATTGTGCCCTCATAAGCAGTATTAATTTGAGTGGATTGTTTGCTCCAGTCTGCTGAATGTATTGTTCAATGCTCATGCAAACTCAATGCACAGGTCAGGAACCTACGGCTTCTACTTGGAAATGTTGTTATCAAGGGAGTTGTACAGCTTGTGGCTGAATATTTATGGTTTTCAATTTTATTCTAATAGTTAGTCCTCAGAAATGGCTAAAACATCTTCTTGACGAACAGTTGATGATTAGTTTGAAATCTCCATGGTGATAATGTAAAGTATAGATTTAAATATTGATCTCCTTTACAGAAAGAAACATTGTTCCTCTTTATAGGCCTCCTTAATGAGCCGTTTGTAATAAGCATAAGCATTTGTCTTTGAAAGGCTTTGTATGGATAGTTATTGATCAGTTCTGGCACAGATTTTGCTTTACTCTTGTTCTGTCAAAAACAAGGCAGGCCATGCAGTGATATACATACATGCAGTGAGCCAGATTCTGCCTATTATGGCTTGTATGGGTATTGTGCATGTAGAGGGCTCTGGCTTACCGCACATCTTGAGCAGTGGCCTGGTTATAGCGCAGCAGGAGTCTGCTGATGCCCTTCTGACGGAGAGTCTCCAGTGGCAGCTTCTTTGTGGAGATTTGTTGGAAGCCCGGAGCCTCCTGCCTGACCACCTCCCTGTCCCAGTCCACACTCCACACCACCTGCACATATCGCACATTAGCACACTTTTCACCACTAGGGCACACTGTTGCACAAAGCCGAGCTCAAGAATCTGTCCACTGGACATCTCACAGCAAAGGTTACAGACAAACCTCACAGATTTGTCCAAGCATAATTCAAATGAGCAGATATAAACAAGGTCATTCCGAGTAATCTGAGGTGAAATGGTTCATAGCAGATAGATGTACTGAGAGAGATTACAGTCTGGGTTGGGTATGGGAACCAGGGGTCACTAAGTCTACAGCACAAATAAAGCCAATTTCTTCACTATCCCAAACACCCAGTGGCACTTAATGCTGTCTACCTGTGAAAATCCTTGGGGACCGTTTTGCATTAAAACTCCCACCCTGTCATGAATGTGTCTACTGTAAAAGCAGAGCCTCAAAAATCAGGCAGCTTTTTAATACCCATTTCATGCAATTTCTTTCTGTGAGGACTATTTCAGAGGTATTGAACCTTCCCATCACCACCACCGTAAACAATTCGGACTTTGTAAGCTTCTCAAGAATGAAGCATTTCACATTAAACCACTCAGAATGACTCTGGTCACATCTTAACTGTCTAATTATCTTACAAATTAAGATGGATTGACCGAAACGCCCAGCATCTGGTGGATAAAAGGGTGGAATGGTCTTCTATCCCTGCTCACCAGGTGCTGAGGAATGCCTGAGCGCAGCACTGTGGCCAGTGTAAGGTTGACCCAGCTCAGGTGGTGAGGATGGCCAGGTGGAGGTCTGCGAAGGGTGAACAGGGCTGAGAGGTTCGAGCGGGCGGCTAACTGCAGCAGCTGCTCCAGACTGCACACTGTCTGATTCCCCACCAGCCAGCGCTCCCGTTCTGACATGTACTGCACTGTCCAGTATGGGTCATCCTGCAATCGGCACAAACCAAGGCCATCGAATCCAGCACAGTCAACAGTCAAGGTCAATGGACAGTGAAAGGAAAAGGTGCTACACCATACATGCACCGAGGAAAACACGCATGTCTGGACCTGGCTGGTATATTTCATTCAACAGAATGAATGGTGTACAATTCACTTGATTTACTTCATTAAGTAACCAGATTTAAGTTCAGAGAACTATTTATATTCTAATGATTTAACAGTTTAAAGGCAATCAAGTTTCTTAAACCATTTCAGTTAAAGCTACTCATGGGGTTTAGTGCCGTACCTTCAGAAACCACAGGCCAGTGTTGAGAGAGCGCAGATCTGTCCAGTTGAAAAATGAGGCGTCATCATACTGCCTCTCTGGAAAGGCTCTACTAACGTCCGTGGTCCTCCGTAGGGTGTGGTCCTTCATCAAAAAGGGCACTCCATCTAGGCTAGAGTCAATGCAGAATTACACCGACCTACATTGGAGTATATATTGCAACCTGACCTAGCACAGGAACGCACAGCATGTTAAAAGGCCAGTGCACAGATATTACGTGCAATATGAATGATTTCATCTGTAACGCTGATATTACTTATAAAAATAACTAGCAGTGTTCAGAGTAAACATGTTAATAATGCATTAATATGATCTATGCTTAACAGATATTTGTTGATGTCGTTAACATTTTATTTTCCTCAAAGATTGGACCTTTAACCCATTCCATCTTGCTCAAACACTGCAATGTTTTGGGCACACTGTTGTTATCTGTTGATAAGTTATTTCCAGCTACTGTTGTGAATTAGTTAACCGAAGGACATCAAGCCTGATGTACCTTTTAAAAGCCAAACAAACATGGTGCAGCAACGTCAGCATCTTTGGCAGACTGTACTGAACAGTGCTTGCTAAAATCTAAACTAAGAGATAAACAGAAAGCTTCAGTTCCCTATGAAACAAGACATACGTTGTGGTTTGAGGACGAGATGCTACAAATCAGTAATGAACACTAATTGCTGATGAAAACTAAAAACGCTGACGTGATTTTCATGGTTACGTTGTCATGAAGTTACTAAAGATAGTTTTGAAATGGTATTGAATTATTAAAACTATGTTATCATAGTACATTCTAATGCAGCATATTCATAGTACTTTCTACTGCAGCATATTTTGAAAAGGATTATTCACCTTCTCACACTGAATAAAATGAGGAAAATCTAACCTTTAATTAAAGTATATTTATTCTGAGATACAAAAAAATGACCCTCATCAATAATATATTTATTCAAAACCACATGCCATCAACTACTGGCAGCCCTAGAATGTTCTTACAAACAAAACGTAACTGAAGCATTTTTTCCCATTTATATTTTGCTAAGTCAATTAGCATGTCTATGAAGTAATCACAGAGGTCAAATTCCCTTAGTCATTCTTCAACTGGGGAAAGACAAGAGAACACAATTCAAATAAGGGAAGAGTGTGTAGACCATCCGGAGAGTCAGAAAGTGCTATAAATAATAGTTATTTGCTTGAAAACTATCCACAGTGCAATAATTAAAAAGCTCTGATCAACTGGAACTGGGAATAACTGTTAGCAGCAAATTCTAAAGGTGGGTTTGGTGTAAAAAGACAGATGACTGCACCGAAAAGAACATGATGCCCACTGTTAAGTATGGCAGAGGGTCCGTGACCCTGTGGGACTGTTTTTCCTTCAAAGGCCTTGGGAATACTGTTAGAGCGCAAAGCATCATGGACTCCATAAAAAACAAGGACGTTTTCAATCTAAATCTGCCAAGAAACTAAAACTGGCTCATCACTCAATCTCCCAGCAGGGCAAAGATCCAAAACATACAAGCTGATCAACACAACAATGGTTTACTTAGCATAAGATCAAGCTTCTGCCACGGCCCTCTCAAGTCCCCTGATCTAAACCCCATAGAAATGCTGCAGGGAAAGAGGAGAGGGCACATGACCTACGACCCTGGACCACCTGGAGAGATTCTGTGCTGAGAAATGGTATCAAATTCCAGTCTCTTATAAGATGTTACAGAAGAGGACTGAGTGTGGTTTAATTGGCAAAGGGAGCCTGTACAAAGTGTTAAATGCAGGGATGCCAATAATTCTGGCTTTGTTAAAAATATATATATATTATTTCTTGATAAAGCATTTTTTTTCCACTGATGGGGGTGCTGATAATTGTGGAGAGGACTGTGGAGGTAACAAAAGGCACTCCAAGTCCAGGAAATAAGACACCTGTGATTAATCATCATTATCTACACAGTAGAATGTGATTAATTGCAGTTCATCATTTTAACCATTTGTCAGGCCTAGAAATAACACGCTGTACTGTACCTGACCTGTTACATAATAGTAGCACAGACATAAACCAGTGCTTTCTGAACTGTTCAGAAAGGTAAACCCACTGTATAACGTATTAAAGCCATCTGTTCACTCTCATTTACACAGGCCTATAGGGTGTGTCCTGGATCTATACTTGCTGGTCAAAAGGCCTGTGTCAAAAAGGGTCCTGTTTGTGATCATGCTTAATTATTCAGCCCAGAGGAGGGCATGGAGCAGTCAAGCCAACATGTCACCACCACTCTCATCTCCCCCACTCATTCATCAAGGCTTAGGGTGTGTCTGCCGATACGTACATAAAGAATGCACATGACAGTGTGCATACCAGGGCTGCACAATACACTGTTTATTAATCACTACTGTGCTATACTGTGATATTACGCCTTTGCAATACTGCTCTAGTGTTCCACTAATATCATAGAACCAATCAAAACGCTTTTTACTGTGTGCTTAGACCATCCTGACCAATTACAGATCTAGATGATTGTGTTGGGTTAGGAATCAAGGGGTAATGTAGTTCAACAAAGGTCTTTAACCATGATTAAATTCACCAGTGCGCATTTACTATACCTCAAGCTGTATCATTAAAGGGTAGCTCACAAATAACTGCCACATAAATAACTGTGATAAATAACAAAATGTCCTTTTTATTTGTTGTTATTGTTGCAGTTGTTGTTGTTGTTGTTGTGAATTACAGACAAACATTAAAACACAAACCAAACGTGGCCAGATTCGCTTTTTCAGTACACACAGCAATATAAATCACAAGGCCAGTTTTCTACCCATAGGCCACAGACATCAAAACCAAGAACCTACACTCCCCCTTGGGTGCACTCATACCCTCTCGTGTAGCTTCTTGAGGTTCAGCTACTCCCTCCGATCCATCATCTAGGCATGACTAACCCACCTCCCAATGACGGGCAATGAGCTCACAGACACAAACCCACGCACGCCCACTCACCCCACCCCGGCGAGTCTGCATACTGTATTGATCTGCGCTGTCCTTAAAACGGGGAAGAAGGAGTGAATAAGTGAAAGAACAAATGAATAAATACCTGACAGCCACCTCAGCCTCCAGCCCGCTCACATTCACATGCAACGCCCTCCGGAACGACAGCAGTGTGTTCTCCGGAGCCAGCTGACGACAGGAAGCAAAAAGACACAGAGGAGTATTAACCTTCAGATGTTCAGTCAGAGGAGGGAACATCATGCACTGTGCAGCACAGACAACACACAGAGAGAAAGAGATTATAAAAGATACAAAAGCAGTAAAAGTGTGAGAGTGATATTCTGAGCACACTGTATCCGCGTATGACACAGTATTCCACAGTAAATTGAACACTTACTATTATAAAGGTTGATTATTGGATTTACTCTATGTTAATTATTGGATTTACAATAATAATGGCCAATAATTTAGCTCCCTTTTTTAGTGAACACGACACACACACTTAAGTAGTCTGCTGATGAACGTAAATTATTCTACATAAGCAATAAATTAATATAAATGTTTGCAATAACTTTCATGCCTGGTTTGAGCTTATGGTGTTGTGTATGTCATCATTGAACCCCCCAGCACTCGCACAACATACATACAGCTATATATATACACATACATACATACATACAGCTATACACATACATACATACACACTGCACACCGAACATTATGGCTTACCACATAGGTGCACCTTCTAGTTCTACAATTACAGACTGTAGTCCATCTGTTTCTCTGTATACTTTGTTATCCATCCATCACCTTTTTATTCAATGGTTAGGACCCCCACAAGACCACCACAGGGGAGATATTATGCAGGTGGCAGATCATCTCAGCACTGGAGTGACACTGATGTGGTGGTGGTGGTGTTAGTGTGTGTTGTGCTGGTGTGAGTGGAACAGACACAGAAGTGCTGCTGGAGTTTATGCACACTGTGTCCACTCTATTAGACCCTTGTTGGTCCACCTTGCTGGTAGATGCAAAGTCAGAGACGACAGCTGGTCCTAGTTGGTCATCCTCTAGTTGTTCATCAGCGGTCACAAGGACTCACATAATACCTGCTCTGTGATGGTCCTGTTGGGGTCCTAACCACTGAACAACAAGCAAGTGGGGGCTAACAAAGTACACAGAGAAACAGATGGACTACAGTCTGTAATTGTAGAACTATAATATATATATTGCATTAAAGAAAAATGAAAATGACATTTAAACTAAAAGGTAGAGTTTGTGAGCAAACTTTAGGATGGCTTGACAGAGTCGGATAATAATGCTTCAAAAGTTAAAGCAGTTACAAGACACTATTTGCTGACTATTTTTGGATGATGTGATTGGCTTTATGCCGTAATTCCAGGACGTTTCTATGGTTTGCTATGAAGCTGCGATGACAACTTGTTAGCAGGGTATTCTTTGTGGGTTGCTAATTTGTTGCTCGGCTGTTCCTGTCCCAGTGTGGCTACCAAGATGTTGCTGTGCTAGGTCATTGCTATGTTAACTCAGGTGGTTGCTAAGGTGCTAAATGAGTCCTCTCTATTAGTTCTCTTCGCCGAAACAGCAATTATCACCTGTGGAGGTTCATCATCAGGTGACTTTTCAGTCTGATTATATCTCCTTATCGCGCAGGCCTAGTGACAATGTGACATCGTAATGCACAAATATGACAAAGCATCTTCGAAATGTACATTCTATTGATCTATTAATTATACTAGTGTGGCAGCGTTGTTTGAGCCCAGGCGTTTGCAAGCATGCTGAACTAATCAAGCTTCCCAGCTCTGATGCATCATTAGTAATGCTTCTTATTTCAAACCTTTATGATGGGAATATCAAATTGTGACCCCAGTATCATTAATTGAATTGAATTGTGGGCTGACTTCTATTGTTCTATTCCCGTCTTACACTTACTATCCTGCATACATGAATTTTAGTGTGTTTTAAATCAGTCGCTTGTATCAGTATCAGCCATAGCCAAGTGTTTACTACAGGTTATCGCTATCAGCCCAGATATTCCATATCAGTGCACCCTTAGTGATATTATGCCACATATGCAAGGTAGAAAGAGAGAGAGAGGACAATGCATGAGAAAAATCTATAGATGGAACGGGGGAAGGGTGGGCTTACAGTTCAGTTCAGCCTGTAAGGTGTTTCCCTCCCCTGAGAGATTACCAGTGCCTAAACCTCTTTCAATTATTCTGCTTTAAATCAATAACTCAGAGCCTCAAAGCTGAGGCAACATCGCTAACTACTAGATGTGCAAAGCTTATGCAACACTATGCAAGCAACAACAGGCTCAACAATGAGACGCCTCAAGTGATGGTGATAGAAATTACAGATCGAGCGGTACACAACGTCCTGTCTGTGACTGAGCAGGTGAGACTCAAAAAACGAGAACATCTTTAGATGCACACGCATGCAGAGCCATGCAAACTCAAATAATTCATACTTATCCATTAGAACGGGTATCCATAATGCGTCATAAGAGCATTCATAAAGATTTATAAAGCATTATGAATGAATCAGATATCCAGTATGAATCGGGTATCCATAACGCATCATAAGAGAATTCATAAAGATTTATAAAGCATTATGAATGAATCAGGTATCCAGTATGAATCAGGTATCCATAATGCATCATAAGAGCATTCATTATGAATGAATCAAATATCCAGTATGAATCAGGTATCCATAATGCATCATAAGATCATTCATTATGAATGAATCAGGTATCCAGTATGAATCAGGTATCTATAATGCGCCATAAGAGCATTCATAAAGATTTATAAAGCATTATGAATGAATCAGGTATCCAGTATGAATCAGGTATCTATAATGCATCAAAAGAGCATTCATAAAGATTTATAAAGCATTATGAATGAATCAGGTATCCAGTATGAATCAGGTATCTATAATGCATCAAAAGAGCATTCATAAAGATTTATAAAGCATTATGAACGAATCAGGTATCCAGTATGAATCAGGTATCTATAATGTATAAAATATAAAAATATAATTTCTCATTTATGTACAGTTACAAAGGCTTATGTCCAGTTTAATAAAACATTATGAACAATTTATAGATCATTATGAATGCACTTATAATTCATTATGGATACCCGATTCATAGAAAGTGTTACCAAACTTTTCTATCATAAAACGTACCATTTGTTTTTGTACTCGTTGTAGCCCGTGCTAGTTTGTGAAGACGCAAACATCAGATGGAAAAAGCCATCTCCAGCGCAGTCTGTAGCCTGTGCAATCTGCCGACGGGGGAAACCCATATCCGTAGTCTATCGCCAGCACTTACTGGCACCGTAATCAATATAACAGAAACATGCCCTGACCTGCACCTGCATGTCCGCTTTGGTTGACTTACTGTTTCCAGCTGTAGGCAGCTAACGAGCACCTACGCCTCTGCACAGTGTTGTGTTTTTCATTGCCATAGGAAGCCAGGGATATTAATATGTATGAAGGAAAAGAAAGTGGAGTGGTAAGAGAAGAGCAAAACTTGTGCATCAGTTGTGTGTCCGTAGTGGCTCACTTTGCTGGTCACTGGGTCACATATTCTGCACCTTTCTGTCTTTTTTAATAACACACATTAATAAACTTACTCAATCAAACCTAGTGCTTTGTGAGTGACACATTGACCACCTGTGGTTCTATCCCATTTAACTCAGTAAGAGCTGTCCTTAGGGTGGCTGCAAAGCATGTGTGCTGACGCTGGGCATTGTAAAACGGAGCCGCATGTGGAATTGAAGCTTTCTGGATGCTACCATGTTTACTGCTCATCTGCAGTGATATTTGTATATTTGTTTGATAGATTTTTTTGTATATATTCTTGCCTCATTGTAATAAGTGATATGTATTTATCTATAGCTGACAGTATTATTTATAATTAATAATTTTTTTGCTGAGCCTGTACTTACTTATGCACCACCCTTATTATTGTATTGTATTAACGTAGCACTAACATTGGATAGAATAGCAACAGCCCAGGAACCATCAAGCAAACAAGCTGGGATCATTTATTAATATATTTTAGAGCTTATGAAGGTAGCTTATGACACAAAATAAAATTCTTATGACTATTCAGTTCTGTTACACCACATTCTTTACATGCTGTAAAGCAGAAGTATGGTAAGATGCAATGCTTTGTCAAGTCTAGTGTATGTGGTGAACAATACCCTTTCGATACTTTGTCTTTACTGAAATATGCTTTCACTATGCTGACATTGCACTTTGTTGCATTCTATGAACGAATCGTGATGAGCATGCTAATGTGACTCTGGCGAGCAGGACTGCATCCATTAGCAAATCTAAGGACGGTCTAGATACAGATTCAAATCATTCCACACCATATCTCCAAAATGGTAACTTTACAGGAAAAAGGGGGAAAAAACGTATTAAGTCTAAAAATGTCATTATAAAACATAAATACATTAATAATATGATTTTAATATGAGGCAAATATTCTACACTTTATTTATTAAAAAATAAATAAATAAAACCACATTATTTACATGCTAAAAAGCAGCAGTGGTGTAAGATGCATCTCCAAAATGGTGACTGCACAGGAAAAAGGAAAAAGAATATACCAAATCTAAAAAATATAATTATAAACAAAAATACATTAATAATATGATTTTAATATGAGCCGATATTCTACACTTGTCAAATAAATAAATAAATAAAATCACATTCTTTACATGCTAAAAAGCAGAAGTGTTGTAAGATGCATCTCCAAAATGATAGATTCAAAGGAAAAAGGAAAAAGTGTACTAAATCTAAAAAAAAAATAAATAAAAAGTTAATGAAACATAATGTTACAGAACTGTACAACCTTTTCAAGAAAGTTGGGATGCTGTGTAAAATATATAAATAAAACAGGACACAATGACGTGCCGATCATTTAAAATAGTACAACGAAAACATATTTTTAAAAAATGTGAGCTTAGTTTGAATTTGATGCCAGCAACATGTTTCAAAAAAGTTCATATTCACCTTCTTTTAATAAAACTGTGTAAGCGGTTTGGAACTGAGGAGACCAGTTACTATGTGTGAAGTGAAATGTTTTACCATTCCTGCTTAAATTAGGATTTCAGCTGTTTAGACATTTGCTACTGGTTTATTCATTATGCTATTTTCATATCATTTATAGGACAGATGCCATTTTTAAATTATGCAATTCATTAATATTAATAATATTATCAACAATATGAGACACACAAAGTGACACGTGATCTCATGTCCCTAAAAACCATCAATATATAAGCTATAACCAGCTCCCTGTTCATGAAATGCACGTTGAGCAGTATGAGCTGTATACCCGCGTCTCACTGTTAATCCTCCTTTTAGATGCTGAATGTCGAATGAGGCCATGTTTGAATTATTTAGTTCCTTATTTGATTTAATATTTATACTGATTAAAAAATGAATTTTAAAATGATGTTAATAAAGATGCTAATTAATGACATATGGCATATGGCGCTCAAAACTTACCATAGGAGCTCCTTGCTGACCAATGACAGCAGGCCGCGATTTAAGGCTGTCCCGCTCCATGATGCAGGGTGAGGAGATGGAAAGTGGGGTCAGATAGAGACTCAGGAGCACAGCCAGGTAGATGAGCAGAACTATTATCTGAAACCCTGCAGAACAGATGACAGCTTTATACTCAGTACACCACTTAAAAACCTAGCCTACATGTACAGAGACGAGTTTAAGATCACAAAACCATGGTTAAACGTTTAAGCTGCTTTAAATAACTTACAATTCCATTCTAAAATATGACTACATTCATAAACTGATTCTAATATGAGGCACTCGACACTCGTTTTAAATAGGGATGCACCGAAATAAACATTTTTGGCCGAAGCTGAAACCAAACAAACAAAAAAAAAAAAACATTTGGCCAAAGGCAGAATACCGAACATGTTTTTTCACAGTGTTTCATTAATTCTGTCACATTTTAATCACTGCATCAATTAAATAGGCTAAACCCCAGATAGTAAGCGGATGTGGGACACATCTGACAAAGAAAGATATGGCACTGCTGGCCCACTGTCGGCACTGGCAATCCGCTGTGAGTCAAAGGTGGCCCACAAATTTATACATTTGGCCAACCTGTTGCAAAACCGATCTGTTTCACTTCTGGCACAGATGCAGCAGAGTTACCTGCTGGGCCAGATGAAAATGGGGAATGTGGGCCAGATTTGGGCCAGTTGTCTGGGATTTATTTTTGTCTTGGTTTTCAAAGAAAAAACCGTTACTAAACTGCAGATTAAGCATATTTACTGAACACTGAACATTTTAACATCCCAGCAGACATACCAACAAAGCACCATATGACTTAAACCTATCCCACATGACATGCTGCATTCACAAAGAGCACATTACTCCACGCTGGCTGCGAGCTCATTGTGTTGTCGTAAAATTGGGGTTCGTGTTTCTTTAATGAGGACGCGGGCTTGCACACTGAGAGAACAAGCAAGAAAGATAGACAGAGGGAGTGCGTGTGCGCATGTGTAAGCACACGTGCACGTTGAGAAGCCGATGTCTGTCTGTCTGTCTTGCTGTAGCGACTCTGCTTTGCTCTTTACTCTGTCGTCTGGAGCTCCGTTTAGCTCAAATGCTTGAACCTAAATTAAAGCTGGGAAACTTCAGTGTGCTGCGGTGTGACTCGCAGTGGAAAAATAAAAAAACAAGACGTTAAATTGGGTATTAGCTTAGAACAGTTGGCGCTAGCTCGGCAGCTAAGGAGCTAAAAGTTCCGCTCTGATTCCCGTCTGCATCCGGGAACTAGAAAAAGGTAACAGTGGCATTAAAAATGTCATTGTTCACTATAAACTATGTGGTCTTTTCACTGATTTCGGTTCCCAAACATTCGGTGCATCCCTAGTTTAATAAATAAATAAACACATTAATGAATAAATTCAACTGACGCTGTTAAAAGTGTGTGAAGAACCTTTCTGAGATTTAAAGGAACCCATCATATCATCTGAAGGTTCTACACCAGTTTAAAGGTTCTTGCGCTGAAGCTCTTTGAACTTCACAAAAATTCACAAACATCTCATTTATAAAACTGGTTCTCCAGTGAACCATACAGGGGCCATACAGTGTAGGTCCCATTCCAAGTGCTAATGGGGAAGCTCTTTGAACTGTAGCACAGATGTAAGTGTTCGGTTAAAACTCAACAAGGACGACGTTGGGTAACAGTGACGTAAAGAGAACTTTCCAGAGCACTTTACATTAACCACGTCACTCATTTAGCAGGTGAGGCTACACAATGTCCCTCAGTGTGATAGCAGGGCCCAAGAATGCACTGGTCCAGACAAAGGGGCTCCTCTTCTGCTAAGCCTCATTAATAATTAACACCTTATCAGTGGAGGTTGATTAATAACAGGCAGTGGTGTACAGTAACAGAAACACGTTCTTGCTGTACTGGAGCAGAATTCTGCAATACTATTAATTTACCTGAGTATAAACAGGAAGTAGTTTTTAAACTTTCTTTTATATTTTACTACATTTGAAAAGAAATGTAATATTTGTATTTAACAGTATAATTACTTCAGTACATTTCCTCAATACTTTAGATTTAGCAACCGCAGTAAACAAATGTTGCAAATATTTTATTTTCTTGACTTACTGTTTATGTGTTTGTTGAGTGAATGATGATCACTCAGTATCATAGTTTAAGACATTTCTGTCTTTTTTACACGACCATTTGTACATAATTTGTGCATTTCCAGCTGAAACACCACTAATATCTTCAGTGTGAGTGGGCGGGGCTAAACTGCTATAATATGCAAGCTGTTCTATGTAAAACTTTGGTTGTCTTGCATCACAGAAACAACAAATTCAAGTTGGGCTGTTTTTTTTGCAGCTTCATTTCCATATATGGAGCAAACGGTGTGTTTCAAAACGAATGACTCATTTCATAAAGTGAGGAAAATATGAGCTCTTTATTAGTTGTGAAATAAGGCATCTTGACTACACAGGAAATATTGTTGTCCAAATTAAAAAAGGTACGGAAATGTCATGGGGAACAGACCAATAGAAATGCTCTAGAACTGCAAAAAAATAAATAAATAAAATAAAATCTCTTTGGATGAACTTACATTAAAAGTAATGTCTTTGCCATCTCCTGTGAAGTTCCTATTCCAGAGTTTTTCTTTGAACAGCGACAATATGTAGAAAATATGGAAAGAACCTATTCTTTCTCTTATTATCAATATCCAATACATTCATTAGTACACTTGTTGGTTTAATACCTGGGATAGAACTTTTACAAGTAAAAAAAATTAAAAATATTGACTATCACAATATTAATTGCAAAAAAGCCTTGTGTACGGTATGGCAATATACTGAAACGCCAACCCTGTATCCTGAGCACTTTACCTCAACTCACCACTGTCAGTTTTGAGTTTCTACTACACTGTGTAATGTTTAGTCCAATGTTTATAGTATATAGTTTTAGTATCATGTTCATGCTGTTTACAATGTTCACAGTAATACCATGTTCATTATGTTGATCTTGTGCAATAACACCACCACTGCGAACAATCTGCAATATTTTATATTTTATATTCTTCCTCTTTTGTAAACAACGTTCAATGTTTACAATTTTTTCCATATTTATTTTATTGGCTTATTTTTATTGCCTATGCTTTCTAGTATGTCTACCTGTTGTCTGCGTACACTTGTCTTTGTGTTATATTTGCACATCAGAGTCTGGAGAAACACCGTCTCGTTTAGCTGTACACTACTAGTTGTATAGTCTGAACGGCAATAAAGATCACTTTGACTTTGGTACGTATCGTATCACCAGGTTCTTGCCAATACAAAGCCGTATTACTGTATTGTTAACTTTACCTCGATATGACTGTTACATGCTTTAAGTAAAGTGGTAAACTGGTGAGAGGTCAGCGTTTGGTGACTGAAGAGAAACAATTCGGCTTACTGGTCTTCTCGGCTCGAGCCACTTGTCCTGCCACCAGCCAGGACAGAGCTGTAACTGCTGCCAGTGCGCCTATGTGCAGGAACGGTCCTGTGGCCTGAATCACACACAAAAACAAACACAAGCACACATACAAATGTGAAACGTAGTCCAGTGGTCATGTGAGTGCAGACCACACAATTGCCTGGAAATTGAGGCTGCTGAATCCGATTTACAGCATTAGAATTTGTTATAAAACCCCAGAAGCCCTGTGGTGAAATAAACTGATCACTAGTGACTGGTCTTCCAGATACAGCCTAGGCTGTGTGCCACGTACTACAGTCCAGTGCAAAGCCCAAAATACTAATAGAGCCCAAATTTAAACCCTATACAGAATATTGGCTTGGCTTGGCTATGTTTGTCAGCTGTTCTGAGCCATGTGCAGAGTGGATCAACACTGACTCTTTCTGTAAAACGCTGTCTGTATGAATATCCAGTAGAAATCAAAGGGAAAATCAATTTCATATAAAGTTCTTTATTTGAACACTAAAAGTTGATGGGATGAGAGTGTGCATACTCAGACACAGTGTGAGTGTGTGTTATTCTGTGTTGGGGTATGTAGGTGTTTTGTGTTGTGGGGGTTGGTCATCATGAAGGTGATTCCTATGGAGATGGTGATGGTTGTCAATAGAGGAGCACTTCTATTACAGTGGGAAGATCCCACTTCTGACACCAGTGTGGCATCAGCAGATGCACCTTCTTCTATGCCGACACCACAATATGCACCGCTGCACTTGCAATTCAAAGTATTCCTCTGATGTAATAGGTATTGTTTCAACAGTGGTACTCTACAGACTACAAGGCCATTGCTAATCTCGTTTTTGTGAAGACGGAGCATCTATTATTTTGAGCATCTTGTCAACCAGTAAACAAAATGCAATCATAATACATGTTTCAAAATGTAATATATTAAAATAGAAAATATATTTCTGTTAATAAGAGTTTTGCCATTTTCTACTGGACATTTTCTACTAGATTTTAACCAGATGTAAAACAATATCTAGATATTTTTTATGCACTGCTAGAGTGCTGGACACATTGATCTTTCTACACTCCATGGAAAAGCATACTATCAAGGAACGTTGATGGTATGTCCAAACAATGTAAAAATACCCACAAAAGGTACAACATGCTCATTAGGGCCCAATCCTGTACCAGTTTTAAAGAGACCTTACACTCACTTTTATTTGGAAGGGGGCGTAATTGTACCTTTTCATAATTTTTTTTTAAATATAAAATGTCTGGCATCAGGATCATGGTCTATGAAGTCCATGCAATTTAGGAAATTTAACCAAACTGATTATGGCACTAGTATTTACCCTAATAGAAGGTACTGAAGACATACCCTTGGGGGGAACTTTCCCACTGACAGTACTTGTACCTTGAAAGCTACAGATTTGATTTGTGCTATGTGTAATATACTCTTTGGCACATTACTTAAGTAAAAGGAGAGCAATCAGTGGAATTCCCCTTTAGGTGTAACGCTGAACTAAAGGTCTTAAGATGGATTACGTACTTGGAGAGAAATTGAGATGACGTCCCATTCCTCCCCCCACATCTGACTGACTGATATCACTCCGATGATTGTAGTCAACAGAGCTGCAGTCACTCCAATCTAAGGCATCAAAGAGATATAGAGAGCAGTCAGACCACAAAATCAAAAGGGATCAATATAATCACTTGAATGGCACCAGCGCAAAGCAAAAAGACGACATCTGCCTTCTCTGTAATTTGACAGGACTTATCAAGTCATTGAGCCCCTGGGATATAAAAATGACCTTGTGTGTGCTAGTGTGTGAAGGCTGACTGGTCTTGGTCTGTTTGCATGCACTGACAGGGCTATGTTTGGGTGAACACAGTGAAGAGGCTGACAGGTACCTTATGGAGCCAGTGCAAGTTCAGCTGCTGTCCAACCGCTATGTGACACAGTGCTAAAATCTGCAAAACACACAGATACACAAAGACAACCGAGTGAACTGCCAGCTGCTATAAATCACAGAGTTAGCACATGTTCACATGTTTAAACAAACACACTGCAACAGCATAAGGCTAATTTAACACATTCTGAACCACAGATATGTTAACAATCTCATGTCTTCACTTTTTCCTTCTATTTTATTTTCTTCCCCAACGTCAACTATGACGTGTGTCCATTTTTGTGTACCAAAAACAGCCAAAATTCATTTTTATATGACCATTTTCAGATCTCTCTTTGTCCCTTAGAATTAAATAGCCTGATTTTAAAACTGATATATGCAAAGGATCTCTGTTCTCATTGGCTGCCCTGTATTGTGGCTCATTCAAAAAGAGGTCCGAGCTAAAGTCCTCCCATAGACCGTGTGGACTGGGGAGTGAATGGCACACGATGAAGCTTTAACAGCATTTACATACGTAGTACACCAAACTTATGTATAGGACAAAGCCGAGGAGAATTAGTTTATCCATGACGTGGGGCTTTTGTAACTGACTGTACGTATTGTTATACACAGCTTACGGAAAGGCAACCCCACCTTACGGAAGCCATGGCACGGCACCAGTGCCTCAGAGGTGTGAATATGAGATGACATGACAACTCACCATTAAAAATGCAATATATGTAAAGCCTGCAGCTGTTGTGGCAAGTATCGGAACCGTTCCATCACTCCACTCCCCTGACCGGTTATATAAAAACCTGTAAGAGCACATGAGAGAGTTACCTAAACACCACTGGGCTCGTTATTATACACTCTTACAGGAACTGAAAGGCTGAGTCATTACTGCATTCCGAGAAATGCAAAAAGTGGATCTAGTCTCCAAGTCTCTCTGGACCTTCAGCAGCTCAGCTGCAACCCGGCAGGATAAGACCGTACTGAGTCCTGGCCTGACAAATGCATTCTTTCGCCTTATCACTTATTCCAAGGCACGGTCTCACAGGCATTAACTGGAGGCCAAGACTCCCTTCAGGATACAGACACACACTAACAGTGGAGGGGGGGGAACAGCATGACACAGTGGAAGAGAGAGAGAGGTGACACTGAAGAGGTGATCTTGGGGTAAAGAAGAAAAGAAAGGTACATTATGGCTGGTGTATCAGGGTTGTAACTGTGTAAGTGGTGTACTTGTAATGCACTTTTTGTCTAATAAGCCCATAAGCTTTAGGCTACATCCGGTATGCATATTATAAGCCATAGATTTGGACACATCTAATAAACAATATTTAAAATTATACAGTAATGAAGACCGCAGAACTATTAAGTACCTCATATGGAAACACTCCGGTTACAATAACTTGGCCTTCTACCAAACAGAGAGATGTTTAGACTCCGCCCTCCCTCGTTGCAACACAACCGTTTGGTTGAAATGCGTTAATGAACACAGGCATTCTGTTTATTTACTTGTAATGAGTTATCCCGGTGATATACTCATGTTTCTTCCAACACTAATGTGTCCAAAGGAAAGCCATGTTTATTGGTTGTTAGTATGTTTAATGCTATTATTATTATTTTTTTAGACACACTGGTAAATAAGGGCATCAATTAGAATATTTATGCCAGTTTTAGAAACTACTTTGTATCTTTTAATTAGAGATGTGCCAATATTTACCCTTCTGAAACCGATACCTGATCCTTAAACACAGGCCAATACCGACACTTACTCTATCAAACCTACTTACCCTGTAAGGGTATTCCACAAAGCGGGACTTCTCAGTTAACCACACATCCTAAACCTAAAAGATGAGGACTGTCCAATAGGAAGGTGACTCAGCTCATTTCCTATCATTTCCTATTGGACAGGTTTGATTTTGGGATTAAGTGAGAAATCCTGCTTTGTGGAATACCCCCCGATATTCATACAATTATTATTCATTATTATTCACACAATGTTTAAAAATTTTATTTTGGTATGATCTATGTCACATCAGAGGTGGGGCCAGAGCTAAGCTTTGCTATGGTAATGGCTAAATCAAGGCTAAGGTGGCTACCAGTTCCCACCACTCCATCAATAACAATCTGGACTAACATTAACCCAGACTGAAAGTGACTACACGGCAGCAGAAGAGTGATTGCTCAGATATTCAGGTACGCGGCTCCCGTTAGCGTTACAGATTTAGCAAGAAGAATTTTTACTGCTGCTCATCATCTCACACTGCTAGAGTGTTGCTAAGTTCTAACTATTGGCACACATGTCGACACTGCGTTTGAGTGCCGGTTTTAATAAGATCAAAACTGAAATTGTTTTGTGGATTTTCTCTGTGAAAATAAGTTTAATTAAACATTAATTCAGCAAATAACCAGTATTTGTGCATTAAAAGCTGTAGACGTGTCTTCTCTGTATAGGATGTGTTCAGTGATTTGCACATAATTTGACCAGAGGCACAATGTGTACACACACACACACACACACACACACACACACACACACACACACACACACACACACACAGACATGTTTGTTTTACTCTATTTGTGAGGTCATCCATATAGTTCTATTGATCTTTGTCTTACTGTACCAAATTAACACTACACCTGCCCCAAAACCTAACCCTAACCTCAGTATCCAAAAGACTAATTTTCTGCATGGTTAGATTTTCCAAAACATTGTGATTTATGGTGAAAACAAGATGTGATAAAGTGAAGACCAGCAAAATGTCCTCACTTTACCAAGGAATTCATAACATCCTATCCTGGTGAGGACATGTGGTCCTCACAAATATACCACTACAAGAACACAGACAGACAGACAGACAGACAGACAGACAGACAGACAGACACAGACACACACTGAGTTGAACCATGTCTTTTATAGGGTGTATATGATAATGGAGCCCTATAAAATATGTTTGTGATTTGCTACAAGTGTGCAGAGATAGAGAGAAAAACAACTCAGTATGTCTTGAAATAGAGTTGCGTGTAATCCCCTCTGACAGAGGCCCGTCCATGTCCAGATTAAGGCAAAAGTAGGATTATCCGAATTCTGTTTGGGTAACCACGTGCAATGCACCAAAATATCTGTTCCCCCGCTGAAAGCCTTTCTACTTTCTAAAAACAGAAGATAACAATGTTGCGCACGACATAATTCCATATACAAGGTTCAAGCGGCCATGTAGGGTTTTACATCACGAACATGCTTCAAAATAATATTCAAATAATTAATGTCATGTCATAATGACCTTGTACTCACCAGTTAAATTCATTGTAGTCGTTGTGTGCTTCCCACCAGAAGTAAAACCACACCAACAGCAGAGAAAACGTCCCAAAGAGAATGAAGGACCACAAGCACTCCCACTGCAAATGAGAACAAAGAGAAAAGCACATACAAAATCAGTGAATCAGAATAAAGTCAACTTTCATCAGTTGCTGTACTGACTCATAGATATGCTACACTGTCCAAAAGTATCTACTTAATAAATTCATTCGCTTTAAAGTGCACTCATTGCTAACACAAGCCTTCAACTGCACACGTACTGCTTGTATAAGCTCCATAGAAAAGCACGGAAGCTAGGACAGGATGCTCTGAAGCAGCTGCGCGTGAACCTGGGGTCACCATGCCTAATGGCAATCACTGGCTTTTGGTGTTCTCTTGAGTGATTAAGTCCCATCCAATATCTGTGAGATGAGGTGGAGTAGCGAACATGACCTCAATAACGCTCTTGTGGCCGAATGCAATCAAATCCTCACAGCAAATTTTCCACCAGCTTGTGTAAATCATTCCCAGAAGAGTGGAGGCTGTTATTACAGGGAAATGGGGACTAACTCCCTAGTAATACACCTGACTTCAGAAGAAACATTGGTGTCTACAGATGTTTGGACACATGTTGGAACCATTATGCTGGCTTAACCTCCAGCTGCACTGGCACTATTGGCGAAGACTGATCCTCGCCATGTAGCTACAAAGCAAATTAGGCTTTCATGCTACAAAATGAACAATCTACTGATAAACTAGATCTTCTGAACAGATCTTCAGGAAACAAACCAGAACTCTAAACAGGATTCTAGGAGATACAAGAATTCTGGTTCAATCAAGAACCTCCAGAAGTGGGATTTCCCTTCCATCACTCTCCCATTATGAAGACTAATTTGATTTAATCCGTTCTGTCGGAAAGGGGAGAGTGGGAAGCCCTGATGAGTGATCAGCTTTGCTATTTCATACATCTTCATCAGCCATGAAGAGAGCTCTGAACAAGGCCAGGGCTGTTAACAAACCTAACAGTGAACCTCAGCTGAGACAGCTGTGACAGAAGGTGTCGCAGCACAGTAGCTCAGCATCTGAAAGCAACCTGAAGAGACAACAGCGCTCACAGAATGAGTCATTTCCCCCCTTTTAAATCCTGATTTGATGGCTGCCGTGTCTGCAGTGACAGAGAGCACAACACAGTTCCCTTTAGACTAGACGTCTCCTCTGTTTCAGCTGTTAGCACACCTGAGCCAGGTGTTCAGCTTTCTGCAGCTGGCTCAGGTGTGCCGGACCCCTGTTTTTCTTTCACGTGAGAGGCTGAAGCATGGCATTAATGCTACCTCTCTCCTTTCTGAAGATATCCACCCCTGGAAGGTCTAACCACTTTCCCTCTATACCTGCACTCAGAGGTAATGGCTGGCCTGATTACAATGAATGCTATGCAATGAGGCTGCGTTCACCACCAATTCTAATATCACCTCAGTGATCACTTACACGGGGCACATTCATTTCCTGTCTCTTTACTGTGCAGTTTCACGATGCTAATCAGTATTACAAGTATACCACTCTACAAGTATGACTCTTCGTGGTCAGTGGAGATGGGACTGATACAAAACCAGGTATTGGAATAAGGTGAAAGCAGAAATTTTAATTTTAATCATTATATAAAATAAAAATTGATTTTACCTATTTAATTGATTACTTTTAAATTGGTAATGTTTGAGGCATTAAATACTAAATAGCATTACATAATTACATAATTTAAACCGAAACCCTGAGCAAATGGAATTCACATGGAATTTAGAGTTTAATGTAGCTGAATTATTGCAACATGCCTTAAAAACCTTATTAAAAACACACTCTTCAAACCTTGGTTGACCTGGCTTTACCACCTTGGACAGAAAGTGCTTTGACACTCTCTCTCTCTCTCTCTCAACTTATTTTGCACTTTGTTATTCTTTCTCTTTTCTATTCTGTGTCTACTTTAAACCTGTATTGTGCCAGATGTTTCATTCCACAGCCCATGCACTGTTTAGAAAAACTAAAACATTAAAATATTATTAGGTGCTTTTTATTTTGCCTGTCCAGAATTGACATTCACACTGAAAATAATAGTGAATAAGAAGTTTTTCAAAATAATTTATTATTTTGGGACTTTTATTTTGAAAAATGCCACTCACCAAAATGGCACAATACTCTATATTAATATCATGTAAAACATGCACACTTTATAAATGTTGATTTAAACATTCATGAATACGTTAGGAATGTGCTAGGTAGACAACCTTCAAGTGTTGCCAAAACAATATTTGTGCATCTCGATCCATCAAACCAAAAAAACAAAAACAAAACTCCTGAAAAGAATGGAAGCAGTAATAAAAGGTAAAGGACGGAAACACTAAATACTAAAAAGTGTTATGTTTCGCTGTGGAGGCTTCTGTATAATTATGCTAATTGAAAGATGCTGTGCAATATGGCACCATCTTAGCAGTAACTGTGTTTATGCCGGTGAAACGTTATATAACATCAGAACAAACACAAATAAACATAAATGCAGTATAAATAACACTTTATTATTAACATGTATCATCTTGTGAGCTGGCCAGAACAACACAGATTTGATTCCAGATTTCTCCTGGACCCCTCAAAAACGGCATGGATTTGTTCAATTCCATAAACAGTTACTTTTTTTTTTTAATTACTAAGGAACTGATCAGCCAAACCAGGTACTGAGAGACAAGTAACTAGTAACTCAATAACTGAACTGCCACCAGAAGAGGTTTAAAAATGGTCAAATGAACACAAAGGCCTATCTAAATGACCATCTGCTGTACTAATATTGTTTGTATTTATTGTAATATTAGGAAGTTTTTATGCTTTCTACAGTTTTCCTAGTACTTAATGGCAACTTTGCCAACTTTGCACATTACTGCAGTAAATCAGCCCATTTTGGAAGAAAACAGCCTGCAGTTGCAGTATGTAAACATGCTCCTCCTGCAGAGGGAGTGCATGCGTGCCGTGTAATTATCGCGGTGGCAGACAGAGGGGGGATTAAATGTGACAGGGCACATTCAGCTCACCTTGCAAAAACAGAAAAGGTGCTGATACTGGAAGTTAGCCCTTAAAGAAGCTACCATATTCACCAGGCTGTATTCATTCATCTCACGTCTTCATCAGTGTCTCCAATTTCACAGTCTGTAATGTGTGGGCTGTGTCTAGGCTGACCTTGAACATCAGATTTATTTATTTATTTACTATTATTCTCTACAAAGTTACAGTGGCCCTGATCTTTAACACCACAACGGATATCAAAGGGAAAAAAAACAAACAGATTTATTACGTTCGAAAACAAACCTATCCTGAAACATCCCAGAACCGTATGCAGTGCAACATATAAGGTAAGTCGTTGATTTGACAATAACAAGTAGCCTAAAATCTAACGTACACACTTTACTATATATACTATACGTCTAAACCCATGGACACTCCACTTTACTTAAATACCAATATATGCACATGTTTATTTATTTATGTTAATTCAGTCATTATCTGCTGATAACTGCGCCCTCTGCACATTCATGCACATTTATTTATTACTATTGTCTTTCTTCGGGTCTACAGCTATTTTTTCTATTTTCTGGTATATATTTCTTGCCTCCTTGCGAGGTGAGATATTTATATATTTATCCATAGTGACCTGTACTATGTATAGTTTATAGTTTTATAGTTAACAGTTAATAATACTGCTACCCATTTAGGTTTTTTCATACTGCACAACCCTGTTTTTTGTATTTGTTTTAATGTTTAACTGTGCTGTATTGTGTAACAGCTAC
This sequence comes from Semaprochilodus insignis, assembly GCA_034552555.1. NCBI lineage: Eukaryota > Metazoa > Chordata > Actinopteri > Characiformes > Prochilodontidae > Semaprochilodus > Semaprochilodus insignis. The sequence continues at coordinate 537,779 of CM067488.1, forward strand.
TGGCTGCTAAAGTTCCCTCGGGATCAATAAAGTATCTATCTATCTATCTATCTATCTATCTATCTATCTATCTATCTATCTATATATCTATATAACAGGAAGCTAACTTATAACCCAAAAGTAAATAGTCCAATACTGCACATATGCACTGTCTGAATGCACTGTATTACAGTAGATCCTCTGTAACATAATGCTTGTACTTGCACACCTGGAGGACGACCAGCACAAACTGTGCAGCAGCAGATGAGCTATCGTCTCTGACTTTACATCTACAAGGTGGACCAGCAAGGTAGGAGTGTCTAATAGAGTGGACAGTGAGTAGACACAGTAGTTAAACACTCCAGCAGTACTCCCGTGTCTGATCCACATACACACACATTTTATATATATATCAGCCGTGGGCCCTTACATCTGATCAATTTTTCCCAATTTTCTAATCGCAAAAGCTGCAACTGGTTTTGTATTACAGCTCACACCATCAAAAACGCTGTGCTACGTTTAAAGTGGAACGTGTGAACTGCCTGTAGGAAAACTAGACCAATCAGATGCAATCAAACCTCCATGTGTTGTCACTCCGCAGCATGTTGGCAGTTGGACACACTACTTTTAGGGTTCAGAAAGGGTGTATATTCTGGTCTTCTTAGCCACAAATACCAGTCCTGATCTTATTAATCTATAGAAAATAATCCCATTTTAAAATCACAGTCACAATATCACTCTCTACTTTGTTAATTCAGGTATACGTCTTAAAATACAGTTCTTCAAGGTTTATTTAGTAAAGACAATGATTTTATACAGAACCATGAGCATTCAAAGAAACAATCGCATGCTTAATGCTTTTCTGGTGAAATGGTTCTTGGGATTGATGGAGTATGTGTTCTACGTATGGTTCTACATAGAGCTCGTCTGAAGATGGTTTTATAGCAAAGGGTCCTTCTACTGTGACAAGCTTGACTTCATAACAATAGCCAAACCTTTTTTGGTGCTGTATAGAATCATTTTCAAAACGGAAGAAGCACCAAAATATTCTATTGTTACAAGCAGGGCTGGGTAATTCATGTAACAGTGTTACGTCATCAGGATACGAATAAAGGTAAATGTATTGTGGTACAGTTAAGGTAATAACACCAGTAATCAGGATGCATTTTCTATTTGAATCATCCGTTTAGCTTGATTATGCGTTTGGCCTGAATCTACAGCAGCAAACTTATTTTGGGACTTGTTTATGGAGCTTGTAGCTTCTATGGTTGACTGTAAATTTAAATCTTACAAACATTAAGCTGTCAGAATTTAATGCTGAACTCAATCAATATTAACTTTGGCTCTGAAACATGAAAAGAGAGCAAAGTCTTGTGAGCGGTAGAGTTAGTTTCGTTTCGTTCTTCATCGGGACGAAGGAAGTACAATGATATGTGTAAACCTGTATTATTTATAACCCACAAATGTATCTCGGTTAAAAATAGGTAATATTAGCTGCTGCTTAAAAAGAGCTCACATGGGCTTGGTGTCGGTGGAGCAGGCTCCGCCAGTGCTCACGGTTTCATGTACATTTCCACATCAGGGAAGAGAAAGAAAGGACAGCTAAGCAAGTAACTTCAGTTATAGATCATGTTTCTTCTATTGTTGAGAGACATGATATGATCAGTCATATCCTATTTCAGTACAAACATCCTTACACGCATGAGTTCCTTGCGGGTTCACACTAGGCCTGCAAGCAGTTCAGCATCATCCTTTACTGGTCTGCTAAACAGATCTGTTTTCTTTGGCTCAGTTAGAAGCTCTGCTGTACCTGCATGACGAACCAGAGGTCACCGTTACCACCCATCACTCCACATTACGTCCCAGGAGACACTGTATCCCTAACCTTCACTGGACACAACCACGAATCAGAAAATGATGACGAAATGAACTGTACATACATGTGCAGTGAAGTGTCTGACCTTTATGTCATCTAGAGGCGCTGAAAGGTTATGAAGGCTACAGAAAGTCTACCAGCACTATATACTATTACTGTCCTGGTATGCTGACTTTTACGGTCTGAAGGCTCCAGCAAAACAGCGCGCTCCTATTTACAGGCCTTTGTGCTCATGGTAAAGGACTGGGTAAATGGAAAATCTCTCAATTATTACTGAGGAGGGATCAGTTTACAGTGGAGCGGGCTGCATTTAACACAGGAACACAGAGATGCCTGCACACAACAGCAGGCCTCATCAAGGCAAGCTCAACAAGCTAGCAAACAAAACAACAGAAGCCATAGGAAAAGTCGATCTGTATCCACAGTCCATTTGTAAATTCCAGGTGATAAACACTACGTGGGAAATGCCATCTGCACGTCTAACCCAGCGACTGATTGCTGCCACAGATTGGGCCTTGGATGCTTAAAAATGGATGCTCATTGCATCACCAGTGATCTCACAGCCAGGACCAAACGAGGCCAGAGTTTAAGGAGGCCCAAAAGGGCAAGACCTCAGTTCTCAGGCTTACAAATCTAGATCTGATCACATGCACGTACTAGCACACATACGCATATGTGGTCAGGACAAAAAAAAAACAAAAAAACAAAACTGAACGTTTCCAGAAAGGACAAGACGTTCGGAATGTTTGAAGATGATGTTCATTGCATTGTTGGGTCAAAAAGAAAAAGAAAAAAAAAAAAAATATATGGCGAGCGTGCTTTGTTGTGGGTCACCCTGCAAAGCCTGAAAAATAATTATTTAAAAGTGAGTGGTCGGACTCCGTGTGAGTTTTTGGGATCACATCGTTCTTCATTAACCTCACTAATGTCACACACACAGGCTCAGCAAGAAGGCCTGGCTCGATGTTTAGGTCTTTGACGCAAAGCCAACACTACGCTAATGAAGATGTGATGAAATCGGTAGACCATTCAACCTTAGAAGACGTATCCTTCCTCAAGTGTTCATGGAATTCTCTTAGGATACTCTTCAAACGCACTCTTCCAAACCTTCGTCTGCATGGCACGTACAAGTACACCAGAGAGGTCTCAAAAACCCCAAATGTTACAGTATAATCCAACTTTAAGGCAACAAGATTTTATTCCAAGCAATTCTGGGCCATTTTTCATGATACATTCCTCTTAAAAAAGATCTAATTAATGTAAAGGTCAGTTGGCATATTAAAGTGACGTAAAACAAATAAATTAATACATAAAAAAATGCATTACGGTGTTACAGGGATGACGTATGTATTTTCGCGGGGTGCCCCAGGCGGTGTTGCCACTGTTCTCATTTTTCTTCATTAACAGTCTATGGACACAACCCATTTCAGTATAAGACCCTTTACATTTACAGTGTGGATTGAAAACTGTAGAACGTACTTCTACAGAAGAATGTATTCCCTTTGGAAATGATCTACTATCTAGTCATTTACTGATTTGATGAAACCGTAGTTGATTTTTCACTGTATTGTAAACAATCTGATATCTGGTGTGTTTAAGGTGTATTTTCATGTGCGGTGTTTTGTTTTTATATGTACATTTAATTCCTATTTATTTGTTTGTTTGTTTGTTTGTTTGTTTATTTATTCATTTATTTACTCATTTTTTTCTTTATTTATTTATTTATTATTTTGGGTTTGTTAGTTAGTTAGTTAGTTAGTTATTTAGTTAGTTCAACCTGGTTAACAAATTACCAGAGATGGACAATAAAGGTTTTTTTTTCTATTCTATTCTATAATTTCTTGTAAAATAAAAAATAAATAAAACTGCCAGCAGAATGTGAGTTTTTATGGTATGTCAAAGTTGTTTATGTACTGTGCTGCAAAGGTACCTGGTGAGCATGTTAACCAGGTAGCCCCGTCCTGTCCTGCCTCATAATACCATGCTGTACCTTGAGAGGTGATAGTGAGTCACAGTGACATTACCTAACATGAGAGGATGAAGAAGTAGCAGCATATACTAAGGACAGGTAGCCGATGAAAGAGACAGCAAATGGAACAATGGCTCTTGGCAAGCAACGGACACCACTCACTCCTGGCAAGAAACCATGTTCAGCAGCAAATTAAAGAATCAATATAAAGAGAATAAGGTTGGCGTTACTTTCCACCACTGTAGATGGTTTTGGCAAGTAAAGAGATGACGTTTGATACTGAACTTTCAACAGTAAGTAACCGCTGTTAAATTAAGGTTGGGTTAAAAGCATAATTACTGATTATTCGAAGAGTCAGTGTAACTTCCAAAAGACCTAATTAAGAAGTTTAATTATGCATAAATGAAAGACGTGGAATTACAATGGCCAAAAAGCAGAAGATTTGGAGTTGTCACTTCCCATGTGCTACTATGTACTACTCAGGGTGAAGAACATTCAGCCTGCTAAACACGAGTGAGCAAACTGTCCGAGATGTGAGGTGCTTCGAAGTTAGAAGTCCTTAACATCCAACTTCTTCACTGCTGAAAATTATAGTCACAGTCCCACATGACATCTCTGCGTTTACTGAAAAAGTGCAGAGTAGATGCAAAAAAATTGTCTTTGTTTGAAAAGCTGACCAAACCAGAGAACATTAAATATGGCTTAAAATACTATATGAATTCCAGAGAGATGCCTAAATTCATTCGACATTATTCCTTCGTTCAATTCTCCCTTTTCGGTCTTTAAACAACAGTGTATTCAGGGCATAAAGCAAAGCCTGTCTCTCAGACAGCTGAACTGGTTATTTCTAGGGGCTGGGGTAGAGGTGGGCCTGCCAGTCAGTGGCCCACGTGGAGCTGAAATCGCTGACGACACTGTATCAGCAGCAGAGATTCTGAGCACAACAGGAAACCTGGACGCTGCTTCTCTCTCCCTCTGTGGAATTAGAATGGAAACCACAGCCGTAACTTTCTCGCTTTAGCTTAATGCATTTCCTTATTCACTGACCCAGTCAGACGCTGGTCCAACAGCAGCTCTCAACAATCAGCATGATGTTATTTTGGCATTAATGTGATGGAGTACTGCAGTACTTACAGAACACTGACTGAGGACGTGTTTCATTGCAAAGCAAGCAATAACTCATAGAATTCATTGTAGTGCAGCGCCATTTATAAAACCCTCAATTCAAATACATTACTGTATATTTATTTGTATATTTTGTATATTTATTTGTCTGTTCCAACTTGTTAAATATCAGAAAAATCTAAATGCATATAGTTTATTGTGAAAATGTCTTGAAATATATATACATACTATACCATATACAGTTCTGGAAAAATTGAAGAGACCACCTCAAAATGATCAGTTTCTCTAGTTGTACAGTTTCTGGGTTTGTGTATGACCAAAATGAGCAGTTCTGTTTGATTCTATACCCTCCTGGAAACACGTCTCCCAAATTCCAGATCAAATATTGTATTTAGATCTGTTTATTTAGAAAATCACTAATGACCCTCCAGAAGCCTGTTTTTAGAACCACGCTCACTGTGCATTTCACCCCAGCCACCGCTCGCCCGTCTCTCTGTAGGTCACTTGAGGTCATCTTACGGTGGTTAAGTGACACTGGAATGAGGTGGCGCTCATCACGGTCAGTAGAGAGTGGTTTTCGCCCTCTGCCAGTCTGTAGCTGTGTTGTCCTGTGTGTTTGCCGCTTGACCTTGTTCTTATGAACCGGACGCTCACTGTATCTGCCAGTAAAGCTAGAACCCAACCTTCTGTTCCTCACTAAGAACCTGCTGTACATGTGGAGATGCTGATTTAAGAAGATACTGGAGTGGTCTCTTTTTTTTTTCAGAGCTATATATATATACACACTTTTTGCCGTATCACCCACCCGTAGTTGCTGCCCCTCCTAAATTCAAACTCTTAGTATGCATTAAGTCCGGTCACACCCACTCAACACCACCACTGCATGGCTGCTCTCGTGGCCGCTGCATCGTCTTTCCAGTCGGTTCTCTCAGAGATAGTCCAGCACTGCCACATTTACCCAGGGGGGATATTATACCCTCCCTCCTTACAGATCCACATTAATGCAACTTCATGCAAAGCACTACTGAACAAAAACCAATCGTCCGCTGAAAGGGCCTCCTGGGAGTTTTCAGCAAATGTTATTAAATGACCAAACTGTAAACGCATTCCTAAACAGAGCCTGAGAGGTTTCAAATCACCAGCGACTGTACAAAGTCAGCCCAAGGTTAGCGCACAAAAACAGCAGCACCACAACAGGCTAGAGACAAGGTCGAGACTCCCACTCATGTCGGGCCTAGCGAGAGGCTTTTCGAAACCCTGGCTCATGATGTGCATTTATCTGACAGGAGGATGCTTAACAGAGCGAAGCATGTTAAGATTTCTCCCATGCAAAATACAGGCGAGAGGCTTCCTTACAAACACATCAGAAAAAAGCGAATACTGTACGACGCAGCTTCTATTTACAGCAAGGTGGATTCTGAGTAAGACTGTTCTAACAGATATACATACGTCAAAACAATAAGTGCTATCCACGCATCTAAGTGTGACCCAGTTTCCTTACACCTATCGTCCCTCTACTGGCTCTCTCATTTACCGTCTTACATGGAAACCGCTGTCAGTTATCAAATCTAGGCATCTGGGTACATCATATCAGAGTAAGATGGAAGGGATGGGGGGTGTGGGTGGAGGTTCTCAAGCTATCCAAACACCCACGCTCCAATTTGGGTGCTTGAGGGCAATCATTCTCTGAGCAGACGCTGAAGCTGGAGGAATTTGTCTTCCACATTTAACCCACCCATGAAGTGAAACACACACACACACACACACACACACACACACACATGCACGCACACGTACACACACACTTGCCCATAGTGGTGGGCGCCCAGGGAGCAGTTGGGGCATTTTCACAACGACTGATCACTTCAGTCGTTACTGTCGGTTCAAAGAATCGAACCGGAGACCCTCCAGTCACAAGGCTGGTTCCCTAACCTCCAGCCCACGACGGCCCCCAACAAAGAAGTGCCCGAACAGTGACTCAAGCGAGTTTTTTTTTCCCCCATAAAAGGAATGGTTTCATACATTACAAAATCAGATTACATACATTTCTTTCCAGATACAATTACACAGCCAAGACAGGCTACACCTGGAGATTAGGGCTGAAAGATCAACTGATTTGATTTTATATCAAAATTGCAATTTAAGAGAGTGCAACTTTCAAATCACAAGAGCTGCAAATCTTCTTTAATTACAGCCTGCACCATCAAACAATGGTATCTTAAGATTTAAGTGGGGAAATTTCAGACCCAAAAAAGTCATTCATTTTATATGGAAATCGCAGTTTGAAAGGATGCACATTTTTCAATTCACAAGTTTTGCAGTTTTTGTAACAGCCTACAATATCCATAACCATGATGCTGTAATGAATCTGAGATGGTAAAATTGAAGTTAAAAACACAGAGCTTGTGAACCACCTGCAGACGACTAATCAGAAACAAACCCTGTGGTCAGTACATGTACACGGCCTGGTAAGTTAACAGGCTTCACTATATGGATACACTAGTCTTCTAATCCTAAACTGGCCTGTACACCAAATTATTATTATTCACCAAAATTACTGCAATTTAAATTGCAATCGCAAAACTGGGCTGAAAAAGTGCAATTAGGTACTTTGCCCAAATTGTTCAGCCCTACTGGAGATCTGAGGCTAATGTTGCTAACAATCACTGGAAGTCAATAGACACCCTGATCTTTCACATAAATACATCCCCAAAACATCTATCAACGGACTCAAACCTTATCTTCATTACGGTCATATAGACTTGTTAATGTGGTTTAGGACAGAGCTGGACTCTCCTGTTAGCCACTGTAGACAATGGTGGTGCACCAAATTCTCACTCCTCCAAAGTATCTACCTACCCTTCATGTGCATGAACATCACACAGGCATATGGACGTAAGATCAGATTCAGGTTTTATTGTCTGAGGCATACTGTTGTCTGGTTTACTGTCCATTGTCATAGTTCACAGTAAGTCATACTGTGACCTAAACCACATCAGCAAGTCTACACAGTCTTAATTAAGACCTGGGTGAGGTTTGAGCCAGTATTGGTAATGTATTTACGGAACAGATCTGGGTGACTATTGATTTCTAGAGTTTGTTAGCAACATTAGCCTTAGGGCTCCAGCGCTAAACTCTGAAAAGCAAACTCTGGATGCCAGGCATTTCTTGGCTGGTCGACTACATCTGGGTTAGCACCGACATTGTACAGGAAGAGGAGTTCATCAGTTCACCAGTTGAAAAATGAATGGAAAAGCATGTAACATATTTACAGGGAAAGTTCCACCCCTCCATAAAAAGAGCCAATCGCCTTGCTGGTAAAGCCTTAAGCGGGGAAAAAGCCGTCCCTCATTGTGGAAATACGTGCTGTGGTCAGAACATCCTGAAAAGTCATGTTTCTGTGCATTTTTGAGCCAGACATGACGATACTACTTACGTTAATATGGCTTTTAGTTTCGAGTTCATCAGTCTCCAGGTCTCTCCCCCTTCAATGAGACAGGAGTCTGGAAACTATGGCCCAGGGGCATTGCCAAAATGGGTAGCAGATGGGCAGATACCCTTGGCATTCAGGGGGGGTGCCATGTTGACTGGCTATTCCAGTGTTGGTGGACAGCTGACTCACTTACCACAGCTTGCTTCAATGGCAACAAAATGTTCAGTTTAACAACTGTTCTTCTGGAAATGCTCTTATCTAGTTTGCCAATGAGCTCTTCCACCTCGTCTCTTGTTTTCAGTTCCACTAATCAAAACCACCAGTCTCCATGGTCTCCACGGTAAAATTGGTCAAACTTTAATGTTTCCAAACACGCAACAGCATACCGTAAAGTTTTGCGAAGGTATCCTGGGCATGGACCAACTGGGACGAACCAATTTGCTACAGCGCCACCATAAGGCAGAGCAGTGTTTCATTTCTAGTTAGTTTAGGCTACCAAAGATGGAAGTTCACCAACTGTGGGTGAAGCAGCTAAATAATAATATTTCCCTTAAATGATCATATTTGTTTGTCTGCTGTGTCTCATTTATAGGTCATAATCACAAGCTCATTTTCAGGCATCCCCCAACAAAGTTCATAGACCAAACCTGTTTTGGCTGAATAACTACATCTGGGGTAAGTGGAACACAATTAGATCATCTACCATTATTTATCAAAACATTGTAAACCCATCACTGGCGATAAAATTTTGGAGCTGACTTGGGCCCAATCCCATTTCTTATTTTGTTACCCCTACTCCTTGTTTTCGAGTGTAACCCTCCCCCTTGAGACTGAGTTACAAGGGGTAGTGGCTGAAATCTTCCCCCTATGAAATGGGACAACCCTACAAACCTGAGCTTTCCAATCGCGAGCTTCATGATCAAATTTCCCCGTTTCACTTTAAATGGTGCCGCAACCTAAGGTACCAGAACATAACTGCTGCACCGTTTAAGGTGGAACGGGAAATTTCGCTAGGTAGCGACCGAGACATCGGCATATTACTAGCGATTTTTACGCGTGTTATGAAGAAAATGACCATAAAACACTACTACAATGGTTACCTTACAATACAGTGGCTTTTTAACAGAGAACACTTACATTTATGGGTCTCTTCGGTCGCTTGTGCTGCCATCTTGCCCATGATTCGCAGGGCATTCTGGGAATTTTCTCATAACACTCTGTTTGCAGTGTGCCTCTAAAAAAATCTCAGTTTGAAGGGCCATGTAGCCCTAACACTTCACACCTACCCCTCCATCTCAACAACAATAGAGACAACCCTACCCCTAGATGCGGACATGCAAAACAGAGGGGAAGGGCTAAGTGTTGGGGCAAGGGGTGAAATGGAATTGGGCCTTGGAATGCCAGCACATCAAGCATCAAAACTATAGTATTTGAGAACTTACTTATCAGTGTAGTCTATATTTAAAAGCTCTGTAGGGTCCAGACAGAGTTAACAAGGGAATACTGAGAATTAAATCTTGACCTCAGAATTGATAACTGTATAGAATTTGAAAATATGTACATCATTCCACTCCAACACCAGAGCTCACCAGCAACGAAAGAGTGAGACAACCTTCAATATGTAACAGCATCGCAAGACTGCAGATCAACAGCTCAGCATGTTTCACACTTCATACCTACTGAAGTGACAACAGTGGAGGAAACGAAAAATGGTGTGACAGTTCATACTGTTTACACAACAAACACCAAGGGACACCCCACTCCGATCCGCACGTCCACAGCAGATTCCGTTGAGTGAGATTCCTTTTTATGAGGAAATATACAAGACTGGGTTTACTGCAACGGCTCAAAAGTAGATACACCCCATAACGAGCCTTCCTACCAGAAGTAGAGCATCCTCTGTCGGACTCTTGGCCTCTCCCGCTACATTAGGTAATGAGGATAATACCATTTGCTGGCAGTCTGCTAGCGCAGCCCTAAATCTCTTTCAACACATAAATAATGCAGGAACTCACCACACCAGAACCGCACATCCCTTAATTAACTCCATGGAAAAGCTTCATTGTGGGCAAAATGCATTTTGACATCAAAGTCAATTAAATTAGTCACTCGACTTTGATGTTCTCGCTGAAAATGCAAGAAACATTAAACGTATTAAAAGGCAAATTGAGACAAAGATGACTCATGGGTTTCACTGAGTCGGACGTTTGACTCTAATGAATAAAGAAATAATTAAATAAATAAATCACAGTTGTTTTAGCCGACCTGACACAACGGAAGCAGTACAACATGATACACGGGGCAATCCGAGACAGATGTTCANATTTTGGAGCTGACTTGGGCCCAATCCCATTTCTTATTTTGTTACCCCTACTCCTTGTTTTCGAGTGTAACCCTCCCCCTTGAGACTGAGTTACAAGGGGTAGTGGTTGAAATCTTCCCCCTATGAAATGGGACAACCCTACAAACCTGAGCTTTCCAATCGCGAGCTTCATGATCAAATTTCCCCGTTTCACTTTAAATGGTGCCGCAACCTAAGGTACCAGAACATAACTGCTGCACCGTTTAAGGTGGAACGGGAAATTTCGCTAGGTAGCGACCGAGACATCGGCATATTACTAGCGATTTTTACGCGTGTTATGAAGAAAATGACCATAAAACACTACTACAATGGTTACCTTACAATACAGTGGCTTTTTAACAGAGAACACTTACATTTATGGGTCTCTTCGGTCGCTTGTGCTGCCATCTTGCCCATGATTCGCAGGGCATTCTGGGAATTTTCTCATAACACTCTGTTTGCAGTGTGCCTCTAAAAAAATCTCAGTTTGAAGGGCCATGTAGCCCTAACACTTCACACCTACCCCTCCATCTCAACAACAATAGAGACAACCCTACCCCTAGATGCGGACATGCAAAACAGAGGGGAAGGGCTAAGTGTTGGGGCAAGGGGTGAAATGGAATTGGGCCTTGGAATGCCAGCACATCAAGCATCAAAACTATAGTATTTGAGAACTTACTTATCAGTGTAGTCTATATTTAAAAGCTCTGTAGGGTCCAGACAGAGTTAACAAGGGAATACTGAGAATTAAATCTTGACCTCAGAATTGATAACTGTATAGAATTTGAAAATATGTACATCATTCCACTCCAACACCAGAGCTCACCAGCAACGAAAGAGTGAGACAACCTTCAATATGTAACAGCATCGCAAGACTGCAGATCAACAGCTCAGCATGTTTCACACTTCATACCTACTGAAGTGACAACAGTGGAGGAAACGAAAAATGGTGTGACAGTTCATACTGTTTACACAACAAACACCAAGGGACACCCCACTCCGATCCGCACGTCCACAGCAGATTCCGTTGAGTGAGATTCCTTTTTATGAGGAAATATACAAGACTGGGTTTACTGCGATGGCTCAAAAGTAGATACACCCCATAACGAGCCTTCCTACCAGAAGTAGAGCATCCTCTGTCGGACTCTTGGCCTCTCCCGCTACATTAGGTAATGAGGATAATACCATTTGCTGGCAGTCTGCTAGCGCAGCCCTAAATCTCTTTCAACACATAAATAATGCAGGAACTCACCACACCAGAACCGCACATCCCTTAATTAACTCCATGGAAAAGCTTCATTGTGGGCAAAATGCATTTTGACATCAAAGTCAATTAAATTAGTCACTCGACTTTGATGTTCTCGCTGAAAATGCAAGAAACATTAAACGTATTAAAAGGCAAATTGAGACAAAGATGACTCATGGGTTTCACTGAGTCGGACGTTTGACTCTAATGAATAAAGAAATAATTAAATAAATAAATCACAGTTGTTTTAGCCGACCTGACACAACGGAAGCAGTACAACATGATACACNATAAAGAAATCACAGTTGTTTTAGCCGACCTGACACAACGGAAGCAGTACAACATGATACACGGGGCAATCCGAGACAGATGTTCATCTGGCGATTACGGACAAGTAGAGTGTTTTTTGTAAGACGGGCTACGGGGCCTCTTTAAAAGGGCATTCCAGCCTGCATCTGGCATTTAATATGTTGTTATGTAAGATTCTCTAATACACAGTATTTTTGCATCCTTTCTGTGTTTTCATCCATCACTTCCACTGCAATTCCCCGCACGCATCATGCAAATACGTCTTACGACCATTAAGCACTCCGCCAAAGAGATAAAGATGGCCTGACTGCTAGCATAACCAGTCATCATATTCAACTACCTCTCAGCAAGTCAGCTTTGTGGCTTCTGCATTAGCCAGCCAGTCAACATTTCAAACAGATTGGCCTCAAATATCCATCCCAAAAGTGCTTGTAGTTCTTCCAAAAGTTCCTGCCATGTTCAGGATACATCATCAGAACGGGGTTTTCCTAGTCCTGGAAACTACTGCACCAACACTGTACAAGGTGAGTTTACAACAGATTTAGCAATGGCTGAATTTTCCATTTTGGTCCAAAAGCCCCTTTAACCTGCTTGGAAAACAGATATTCAGCTCACACAAATAAGAAATTATAACCTCATAAAGATTTAATTACCATAACAACTGGTATGAACAGGAGGAGGTTAGAGAGGTGCTATCGAGGCATAAAGATAAAAGGCTTTCAAGGGAATATGCAATCTCATACACAGTCCAGGTTTTGACAGACCAAGTATGACCTCATGTCTGACTTCTGGACATCCACTGCAGGTCCAGGGCACTCTGAATGCTGCTCTTGTATAAAAGACTGACTAATGTAAAAACTTCCATATGTGGCTAAAAATGAGATTACAATTTTATTACTTTATATACAATAATAACTTGTAATGTAATAATAAAATGTCAAATTAAATATAAAACAATGACGATTTACAAAAAGATCCTTTAAGACAAGAGCAATATTAAAAGGCTACAAGTATTTCAGATGTTTATTTCAATATTATTTTTGAAAAATACCGTAAACAAGAAGTGAATAAATGATAATACAGAATGTCAAGATTTGCCGCAAGATTTGATCTCCACTTTTGAAATATGATAAATTCTATATATTATTGTATTTCGTCGTTTAGATGTTATGCGGCTTCCTCCATTGTTTTACGATCTTGAACAGCTCTGCTCACCATCATAATGGAGACAAACTACAATAAAACAATAAGCCACTCAAGGCCATACGTTACTGCATTTCATCACGGGAGGTGTTTTACAACTTCCTACGCATGATTCCTTTTATACATCAGCAGGCAACATAAAATATGATAACACACACAAGTTATTATTAACAATAATCAACATAAACGTGTTATTCTGCCAAGAAATGCAGTTCCTTGAGAGTATGGCATCATTGCCAAGCAACAATGGAGTGTCGAGTGAGGAGAAGAATGTTTGGTTGCCCATCACCATATACTGAAGTCAATTCATGAACTTGTTGTCATATAATAATGGACATATTTATAACACAACTCGGCACTTGGTTTAGTGCAAGAACCTTTACTTTATAAGTACTTTTTGGGCACCAAAATACCACCATAAGTCTTATATGGCACCAATCCAATGCTACCACTCTTCCTATGCTGGGGCTGAATCTCAAATGGCTCCGTGGTCCCTACATAGTGCACTGCATAGTAATCTAAACACTGGCTCCTGCAGCCCAACAGTGCATACTATAGCTAAGATATAACCGATTGGGATCCAATCACTTTAATACTCTACTAATAGTGCACGGTTTGTCTGTAGAAGCCAGAATTTCAATCCTCACATAGCGCACTGTTTAGAGAATACGGAGCCGTTTGAGGATCAGCCTGGGTTTGATGCTTCTTCTGACTGAAATGCTGTTTAAGTGATGTTCCTTGTATTGCAGTTTTACAGTGAATTATATCATTAATACTTTAATTCGAGCCTGTTATAATAATGGTGGAGTTGTTTAGCATGTTAGCTACCTTTTAGCCTATGAGCTAGCTGCCCACCCTAGTTTTGGTTAAGAAAAGAAGTTAATCAGCCTCTCAATTTAACCAGAAACTTATTTTCACTTCATCGGTACAGCAGGTGGAAGATTATTGTATTAAGGGCACAAAGCACAAGGTTTTTTCGTAATGTGCCACGGCAATACAGAGTTCACCGGCTGAGATGTGGCTATAGTAGGGTGGCCACTTCCATAACCCCAAAAAGGAGGACATCATAAAGGGGGCGGGGGTCTCAGGTACGATATCATAATCATGAACTAATCTTTAACACACATGATTGCTTTACTAATTGGGTGGAATGGCTGACATTCGTGAGTCAGACAGGAGCTTACTAACTGAGTAGCTTTTAGAGGGCTGACCTGCGGTTAGCCGGTAGGCGAGTCACAACGTCACATGACCTTGTTTAACCAATGAAACGCAAGGCATGTCACGGACGTGAACCTATGGCACACATAACATTGTTAGTGAGTGAACAGTTCAAATAGGATCCCAAACATCCCGAAAAGAGGACTAATAGGCGTCTATCCAGGTATTGCGTCGGACGGAGGACTGGGAGTTGAACAACCAGACTGTCCGGCCTAAAACTGGACGTGTGGCCACCCTAGGCCATAGGCAGGTGAATATCACGTATTTTTGAACTTGTTCGAAGGCTCAACCAATCAGATTTAAGGACCAGAACTATCCAGTTTTATAACATCTCGGTTTGATGTATTTATTAGCACCTTAGTCAATATTTAAAACACTTGAAGTTGCACAGGACTCAGACCCAACAGTGTCATATTAGCATCATTTTAAACTTATTTTTATTTGGAACCAAGTTTTTTTAATGACTGATAAACTTGACAGTATTAAAATGGTAGTGCATGTGTGCATACAAACTCAAATGTGTGGATACATCAAACGGTGGTCCAGGACAGCCACTCAAAGGTAATGTGAGAAGGAGCCCACATAACACCTTTAAACATCTAATCTGGCGATTATAAAGAGAAGTGAGAGGCCTCAGATGGACACCAATTATTTTCAAGCATGTGCTTCAATCAGCAGAATCGGCTAATTATTGTAGCACATAGTCTAGAATAGTCAAAGCCCAGCAAAGACTTATACAGGTGCTTACAAACCACAGCAGCTTGATACATCTATCATCCTGTCTATGAGGTGAATTCTGAGCTGCACTCTCACTAAAGGCCCAACAGCTATCAGATACGCCCCGGGGCCTGGCGAATCACAAGCACGTTCAAAGAGAACATACTCAAATTCTGAGGTCTGATGCTGCAGTCTCAGCAAAATGACTTCCATTATCAGCCAAATGCAAGAGGAGCACTAAGCCTCTAGGCCTCTTATCAGAGAAGCTGAGACTAGGCTGGGATCAACCACTCCAGAACATCTTCATATGTCCAAGCATTAGAAATTCAATTCTGATCACATCACTTTAATGAATTTGCTGACTTTCAACCCAAGTGGGGGCAATATGAAGACATGGTATCATTACAGCACTTCCATGATAGCCCTTCTGTAATGCTTAATTTAAGACAACTGTGTATAACTGTGTATAAATAGTTTATTATGCAAACCCACCGTTTCACAGCCAGCGTAAATGTGGCACTGCAGTTTAGCAGATGGATTTTGTCTGTTCCACTCAAATGGCTTACACGCTTCCAATGTCCATGTTTCAGTCAGACGCAGTATCAAACCCAGGCTCAAACAGCTCCATAATTCTTAAACATGCGGTGTAAGTTTTGAAATCGAGCTTCTACAACCAAACAGTGTATTTTTATGGATCTGGTTGAATATAAAACGCCATTTTTAAGGAAACAGTACTCAAATTCCAAGGTAGTGCACTATGTAGCAAGCAGGAAGATGTTTTGAGATTCAGTACCATTTCTTGAGGATTAATACTTCCACCTTTAGGTTGATTATTGAAAATAAGAATTATTTTCTGAAAATTGTGCATTTAATCATATGTTATGTTGGCCAGGGCTTTATAAACGCAATAAGCCAGTCAAGGCCATGCAATTTTAGATAAGGACACCCATAAAATCTCAGTGATTCGCATCCTCTTGTGGCTTAATGCCCCCCCCCCCCCCCCTTTGAAATAACCTTCCAGTCAGTGTTCATGACTCAGACACAGCCCAAATCTTCAAGTCTAGGCTTAAAACCGTCCTGTTCAGTCGAGACTTTGGTAATTAGTTTCCCTGCTAACTGCTAACACCATATAGTGCTCTCAGTCCTTCTGTCAGAGTTAACTGTCTGTGTGTTTTCTTTGCCGGAGGTGAGCTACTGCCCAAACTCTGTGGTCTGCTGCGGAGCTACTGCCCATCCTGTGCGCTCTGATGCCGCTGCTTCATCTGCCTCGGCTGGGTGCCACTGCCTGCCTGCAGTACTGACCAGTTTGCCTAACGTGAAGCATCTTCTTGTCTTGTGCTATGAGGGGGCTTCACCTGCATCCCTGCGCTCCCCTTTTGTGTCTTGGTTCCTCTCGAGGTTTCTTCCTCTTGCTCTGAGGGAGTTTTTCCTTGCCACTGTGGCCCTTGGCTTGCTCACTGGGGGGCTTGGACTCGGATTCTCTGTAAAGCTGCTTTGTGACAACATCCGTTGTAAAAAGCGTCTATATAAATGACTTAACTAATAAATACAACCAAGCTAGCATGAAACCGAGAAATTTATTCAACTTTACAATACACGGTTATCGGAAAGGACTTCAACACACTACAGAAACATTCTGCATGATTTGGAATGTACAGCACTTCAAACCAGAAGACCAAAAGAACAATTAGAAAGCTGTATCACTGGCAGATCCACCATATACACCAGGAACTAGCTTTTTATCCTTATAGAAGGAAAAGGACCTTCTACCTTCAAGATCAGGTCATCAGAAGGTTTTCCCAATCATTAAATGTCACTCTTGAGACTACTGCAACACTACTGATGTAGCGCTGGCTACATTTTCATTTTGGTCAGAGTTTCCTTTTAAACTCTATAGGAATAATTGATTAGGCCGTAACATCCAAAGTTATAGACCAGTGTTTACTAACCCAGCCCTCAGAACCCCCAGATGGTCCACATTTTTGCCCTGACTTAACTCACAGCGCATAGGGATAAAGGAAAAAATGTCAACTGTCGGGGTTGCTGGGAACCTGGTGGGGAAGCACTGTTATTAACAATACCAAAGCTGGAGGGTGAACAGATTTAGCATGAAAGCAAGCTAGCTCATCTTTTCCTATCATCATATGACGCTGTAGCTCAGAGATATTGAGCTCCATTCTCTTTCATTAGACCTGATGAAAATGGCTCAAGAAGTAATACCTGGCCAATGAATGAAAAAGAGCACAATGCTTTGCACGCGATTCATCTTTCAAGCGCAAACTCTGCAATGGTCTTCTTTACTCAATGCTTGGTGTCTCCTGAAAGTCATAGGGTCAACACTAAGGAACCAAAGCAAATGACCTTTATAGCTATTCTAGTCAAAAGGTTTTCTCTAAAGAGCTAGTCAAAACATCAACTGCACTTAAAAGCGTACTCCATCTTATCTGTTAGTACCACATCTACGGATCTGCCTAATGTAGCGTTTCTAAGTGGGCCTTAAACAGTTATCAAATCCATCAGAGGCATTCGAGAGGCAGGCGGCAGAGACCACCCGGAGCCCTTCATTTGCACTGCGCCGGAGGGGACTGCTCTGTATCTTCAGTAATCAGCATATGTAGCATTCAGGCTGGTTTAGGCTAAAGGCCATGACGAAGAGAACGCAGGGCTAATAAAATGCTTCAACGTGTCATTCCAGAGAATCTGGGACCATACAAGTTACAGACTCCTAGGCAACGCTACGTTTGAACCGCAGTCTACCAACCCTTCATCTTCACCTGGGAGGTCAGACGGCTCTGTTGTAAAAGCAAGAGCTAATCCGTTTAAGTGAAAACAAGTTGTTCTGGTGCTTCGCGTCCAAAAAAGACAGCTGTAGAAAAAGTTCAAAGGTTTATGGAATGATAGAAACATGGATCCGTGTTCTCAAGGTTATGTTAGATAATCAAATTGTGCTTCCTGTCTTTCATATGAAAGGACACTGCTGCAAGGTCAGATGGAAACAATTGGCTTAGCAATGTGATTAAGCAGTGCGTAGTCTATTTTGCAGCCCTATGGTGACGGTATTAAGAAAGCAATTATTCTTGCACCCTCATGCTGTGGAGCAGATTCACAGAGGAGGCCTGCTAAATTATTAAGCATTTCATATTTCTATTTCTGGATGGCTAAGAAGTCAGGAAGGGAGGGGGTTAATGAACGCATACTATATATTTGTTCATACTATTTAGAGGGACATGAGCTTATGGACTGGTAGGAAAACCCCCCAAATGGCCACTGAGCAGGAGTGCCGCTGTTGGTACAACACTGAGCAGGAGTGCCGCTGTTGGTACAACACTGAGCAGGAGTGTCGCTGTTGGTACAACACTGAGCAGGAGTGTCGCTGTTGGTACAACACTGAGCAGGAGTGTCGCTGTTGGTACAACACTGAGCAGGAGTGTCGCTGTTGGTACAACACTGAGCAGGA
>CM067488.1:556732-572398 GCA_034552555.1 Semaprochilodus insignis
CACACACCCACCCACCCATACCCACACACACACCCACCCATACCCACACACACACCCACAGGGGCAATGAGCATACTTCCCCAGAGCAGTGGGCAAGTGCCAGGGGTTACAAGCCCTGTTCAAGGGTACTTCAGTCGTGTTCAGGGAATCAAACCCGCTACCTTCCCTAACCTCCAGTCCACGACTGCCCCGTCTATCTACCTGCTCAAACAGCTGGTCACAATTACTGGAATTTTGGCTGTTGGATTCTGGCTGGCATCCATGTACATGTACTTTTACAAAGCGCTTTTCATAGTCCAGACAGTGAATCTTTTCCCCACTTCAGTAATAGCAGAGACCTGCCAGGAAGTGATGTGATTTTTCACTGTTCATAGTGAGACAGTGTATACCCTCGGAATTTACACAATCATTTCTTGGTGGTTTGGTATGTCAGTCTGAGAGTAGGTCGTTCTTGGCAGAAGGCTGGCTTCTGAGACTAGCACGATGGTAGCATCATTACTATCAAATGGAAGCAGCTTTTTTAGCAGTGAAGCTGTTGAGCACATGTAGCAGGATAACGTCTACTCGAGTCGTGTACTGTGCATCATTTGGTTTGAAATGACCCTGAATCGACCCTGCTGGTTGACAGCTGCTTCATTTGATTATAGAGCTTTCAATGGCAGATGTAGTGGCACCTTCCCTGTGAATTGTATTACAGTGTTTGGAGCAGTGCATCCAAATTTCCATTGATCTCGGTCAACGTTCTTCGGTCTGCATATGAAGAGGACAAATCAGAGGATAAACCCAGCAGATTACAGACAACTGGGATACGAAAAACAAGCAATATGGTTCTGTTACTGTAGGTTATGCACATTTTATTTTTAAATGATTTTTATGGATTTTTAAACATAACATTTAGTAGTCATGCACCCAGATGCAGATCTCTGAAGGATGGCATTTATATATAGAAGACATGTTTTATTATTCATATAATAATAACAACATTTTATTATTTAGAGTTTAGCTGGCTGTATATTTTTAAGTTTAAGTATTGATGTCAAAATATTATTCAATACGCTCTTCTGAACATATTGTGGACTCTTGACAGTACTTACAGAACTCGGAGAGACTGCATGCTCCAAATATTATGATATTCCATTTTGCTTTATCGTCCACCTCTAGCTGCACTACACCATTATCATTCCCTTTATCTGTAGGCCTCATGACATTCCCCTACAATATCTGCAAACCACGTATCGATAATGCCATAAATATCACATGCTTCAAGATCTATACTAGATATCCATTGCAAAACGGCCATACTAGAACAATATTAATCTCTTTATTCTGCTGGTCAGCCTGCACAGTTGACAGAGGAGCCGACCGATGCTTAGGATTAGCTGCTGTTGATATGATTTTGTGATAAAATCACCTTACCTGCCTCTGTACATGTGACCCTGAGCAAGTAAAAACAAAAGATTCTGTGATCTTTAAGCAGAATAACTTCAGAGTTCAGCTGGGTGAAACAGGCACTGGTCTGGAGATCGTTCCCGGCAGTAATGACACTTTCAGTGGTTATCAATGTCACAGGGAAGCCTTTTAAAACTGGCCTAGCACACTGAGGATAATCAAAGTGACAATCTGAGCAGCATGTAACTAAAGTGCGAGGTGGGGGTGGACACTATGAGGACCTTTCACCACAAATTACACCACAATACACCTGTCTGAGTAAATCATGGCTATTATCAGAACAACATTTCGTGCATATACTGAAAAAAAACTTTGGATCAAGTATAGCGAGCCTGTAGACGGCAACAACAGCTACAACAACAACAGTTATAACAGCAAAAGCAAAAGCAAAAGCAACAACAACAACAACAACAACAACAACAACAACAACAACAACAACAACCTATCGCCACCAACAGCAATAAAACAGCAACAACGGCCGCCACAACCACCGCCACCAGCAGCAATAATACAGCAGTAGCAGCAGCAACATCAACATCAGCAGCAACAACAACAACAACAACAACAACAACAACAACAACAAGTGTACTGTAACTGCATAAGCTGCAGAGTAACTAACAGCTCACTGGATGAAAGACCACTACACCTTTATCCTAGTTTATCCTGTTTCATGTTTTATACATTGTATTAGTTTGTCACAGACTTTCTTAAATATGGCCCGGATGCTCTGCTGGCACCTTTTAGTTGTTTTATCTTTTGTGAATTATGTGCATTAAGTATTAAGTACTGCAACTTCTTACTTTTGCCATGTGGTCCACCTTTAGTCCTAAGCCTTGTTAGGAGTTTGGACCAACTCTAAGTACCTTAATAAAAGAGAGGTCAAACCAATTATGACTTTCAAAATCTTTATCTTAATGAGCTCCAGGCTTAACATATTCTCTGGACACATTGACAAACTTGTTGACCCCTCGCTCCAAAATACTCCCAAGGAAGGGTGCAACATGTGCGAGGAGGGGTATAAGAGAGCGGTCTCTTTTTCTGCTGCCTCATTTCCTATCTCCAGCAAAAAGGAGAATAACAGTCTCCAGTCAGGGAAATGGTTCAGCAATTTGGACTACGCTCCGCTGTACTTTTGGACACAAATTAGGTGAAAGGCAGAAACACAGGCACTTTTTATGTAGCTAAAGACCGCAGACACCAGACAAGCAGCTCCGGGTGAAAATTGCCCTAAAATATCCAGCCTTAAAGGAATATTCCAACACCTTTCACTGTGCTATCGACTGCTATGGACAATTTCCTTCCTTTATAGTTATAGAAAAGAATTGAAAACCTGTTGATGCAAAACACACCTACAATAGATGCCGTTGGGCTGTTGCTGAAACCGGCAAAAGTGCTTCAGATAACATATATGGCTATATGACATTTGTAATATAATCTCATCTCACCAGACCAAAAAAGCTCTTGCACTCTGCACAGTTGGGCCAGATTTGGTGGATGCCTTCCCTATCACAATTCCGAGGAGAATTCCCTGTAGACTGGGATTTTATCCACTGCTGGTAGACCCGTATGACCGTACGCTTCCATACACCTGCAGATTCAGCTACTTCCTTCACACTATGGTCTTTGGCACGCCCAAATGCAGTCACTCCTTTTAGCCAATCATTAACATCTGCTCTGGAGCCATTTTCCACACATGGAACGAGACATTCACTGCACTGTAGCACCTCTTCACAATCTATGGATCCCGTCACTCACACCCTGCAGGGATTTATAGCCCCATTGTCCTCATGCAACACCATCTGCAGGAGCCTGAAGTTACCACCATAAACAACCACGGTTACCACCATAAACACACTACGTGACCATTTTAATACAGGCCTTTGGATGAGACATATATAAGAGAACGTCTTACTAAAACTGCTTTTGTGATGTTTTATGAACAGTGGACCAACACAACCTCTTCCACACACTGCTGCCACCACGCTGGAAGCTTATAACTGTCTAAAATGTCTTAGCATGCCTAAAATGGAACTAAGGGGCTTATCCAAACTTGAACACAGCTCCAGAGCATTATCCTTCCACCAAACTTCATTGTTGCCACTATGCGTTCCACAAGGTAGCGTTCTCCTGACATCTGCCTAAACCATAGACATCTATAAGACTGCCAGATAGTTAAGAGTGGCTCCTCACTCCAGACAACATGTTTTCACTGCTCTAGAGATCAGCGGCGCTGTGCTTAACACCACCCCAGCCAACACTTGGAATTGTGCATTGTGACTATAGGGCTATGTGCAGCTGCTCGGCCATGGAAACCCATGGCTCCTGCTCCCAACGTGCAGTCCTTGCGCTGATGTTGTGTTCAGATGCAGTGTGGACCTCTGTAGTGAGTGATGTAACAAAGGGTGATTTTTAAGTGCTATGAGCTTTAGCTTTTGGTCTACCGCTATGTGGGTGAGCTGTTGCCGCTAGCACTTACAGTTGACCGACAGATTTAGCAAGGCAGAGATTTCCCAGACTTACTCATAGCCAAGGTAACAGTGCCACATTTAAAGACACCAAGCTCTTCGCTACAACCCATACTATTGCAGGGTTATGCAGACTGCAGGGTTATGTGATTGACTTTATGCACCTGTTCAGCAGTGGGAGTGAGTGTGGCTACCTGAACTCAATAATGAGAAGGGGTTCCACTCTCACTTTAAGGCAAATAGCAGAGTGGGTAATCAGGAGAGTCAGGGGAATTCCCGGTGAGGTTAAACCAGCAGCCCCCAACTTCGGCCACGGTTTGCTAATTGTCACCGAAGCTCATAGGGTGGATAGAGATGAGATGAAGCTGAAGCTTCTTACTCTTATTTCCTGTTCCACTTTAAATGCTAATCCATGTTCAATCAATCAATCACAGCCAAATCTTAGTACAAGCCTAACACACAGTCAGGGCAGATGGCGAGCAAAAGGTGGTCTCAAGTGTGGATATACGTTTCAAACTTTGAAGTAGACAGCGCTCTCTTGATGTAGACAGTGCATTATATTTATTAGCCTGAAAGCCAGCGCAGAAGTTGATCTGTCGATGGATGCTGAAACTAAATAAGGCACTGACAACATCTTCAGGTAATCACTCAGTTGGGTAACTTGTTGAAGAAAACAGGGCTTAACCTAGTATTTTTACTACTGTGAGTCAACACTGAGTCACTGGCTGCATCAAATTCCTTACCAGCATGCTATTTACATATGCCTGAAATCCCATTTTCTCCCAGTCCCTCTAAACTACCCTGACTGGTTCAACTCCTAGATTTTGGGAAGGATATCACATGTGCTTCCTCAGAGACAGCCATGACAGTGTGCTCATGCCATGCCCTGGTGACAGGCCGGAGGTTGTAGAACGAGTTTTGGGAGGGGAGTTAAATGTTCTAAGTTAATAACAAACTGTTGAAATGTTTCTGATCATTTTTTTCTCCAACTGAAATTAGAATAAAGCTGGGTACTGGTACGAAATGTAGGTACCTGTACCGGTACTGGTTGAAATGTTAAAGGTAACCAACCCTAGTGTTCTCCAGAAAGAGGGGCGTAGCCACAAATTTAACCCACGTCTACCCAATCCAATGGCTGAAGATTATTAATTAAGTTCAATTATTAATGAAATTTCACTTGTTTTCTGTGCGTGCTCTCATTGTATTACAACCAGCCAAATCATCTGGCTTTCTGTCAAGCTCCACCTTATTTTCCCAAGCCCTCGGCCCTGCTTACCAGCTGTTTTCAGACCTTTCAGTTTTTTATCACGCACCAGTTTTTGAATTGAAAGCTCCTGCTGCGGTTAAGAAAAGTAACTGGTAAAATGTTTAAAATGCCTGTGGCGCGTGGACGCGTGCTTTATAGGGAAGGTGCCACAGTGTTTGTTGTGTTTATGTGAATCCAGCTTTCTGACTGAATGCTATTGTGTTGCGTCACAGTGAAAGCACTGGAATATGTAGGGTTATGTAACTGCATTGCTGTTAGGAAGTACCCAATAGACTGACAACGTTTTGAAATCGCATCTACGTCTGCATCATTTAACGTCCAGTCTGAAAACAAGTCCCAGTCCGGCCCTGCGATACAGGGTAGGTATATGATCAGACAGAACCCACACCACTACTTCAGCAACATCTTACCAGAAATCTTAATTTATAAATATCCCCAACTGGAGAATTCATAAAAGTGCTCAGCAAGCATATGTTCAGCAACTGCCCATTGGCTTCTATCACAAACATGCTTTTCAGTGAGAGAGTCAAGATAGGGAACTGCATCAAAATGATTATCTATGGCACCAACCTTCTTCTGCATATAAGCAAGGTAATAGTTACTTATCCAAAACACACTGAGGTACAGCTTTAGCTATTCTTAAAAACACCTGGATAACTGGTCTCAGGTATTCCAACAACAGCCTTCATTAACACCGCCAAAGTTCTTGAAAAGCTACTTTGCTGAGTCACATGGTAACACAGGGAAATCATCCTGCTTCACACCTCGGAGCCAAACCACTTCAACCTGTCAGTATGGCATGGGGACGCAATGAAACAAACCACATCACATAACCTATCTTGGGAGCACTGTCATTTGGGGAATCATCTGTATGAGCAACAAAGGCCTTTGCTTATTAAACCGCTGCATGCTCTGTTGCAACCACAGATAACCCGCTGTCTGATGGACAACCACTGTTACAGAAAAAGAGGCCAATCTTGGACAGATTCTTGCGTAATCAATGCAGCTTGCTGCAGAAAGGACACGGCTATTCATTTTTGATTGGCCAGGATAAATGCCAAAGCTGATAAACTGGAGCAGGTGGTGGGTCATGTATTATTACCGTCAGAAACGCAAGTTCATGCTTATCCTGAGATTGATTAATAGTGTTCTGATAACAGCATAGCCAAGTTACACCTCGATAGGGACGCTTGGTATGGGAAAGGGGCTCTGGCCGTCCTCTGAGTAAATACAAATAAATAAGTACATGCACACTGTACTGCACAAAAGTAAGTGCTGTTTACCAGATGTTGACAATGTTGGTGGTCTACCAGGTCTTGCACGGTTGTTAGGAGCCCCTTTTTCTTCAGTTTTGGAAACTCCTGCTTTTTGTTCTCCTTCCCCCATCTACGTTCCTTTTACTTTTCACCTTCCTATATTTATCTTACATCTTCCTCAGTGACGAGTCCCACATTTGTCTTGGTGGAGACGATCAATGAACCCGTGTGTGGAGGCACCGTGGTCAGCATCAAGATGAACGGTTTGTTGTCACATGTAACATGTCCAAAAGGCCTGGTGTCACTCCACCTCCACCCCTACCTCAAAATCTGCGTGTGAGAATATTCAAGATGGGATGGATTATTGCAAGACACCATTAGGAGCCTCTACAACTCCAGCAAACATGGTGGCCCGACACCATACTGAGAGACACTACTTCTGTATGTGTAGCTCAATAAATATTACCCATATCAGTCTAAATGCATCATCATTTATTGTTCCTGGTAACCTTTATCTTCCTTCCCAATAGCACTGCAATCTGACACTTCCTTCTGGGTGCAACAAAACGTTTTTGTTTTCAGTTAAAATGAAATATCCCCACGCTCATGCCTCAACAATTAGCCTAATGAATTTGTTAAAGATGATGTAACTGAGGGTGAGGAGTTCAGAAATACCTATGCACTGGCTCATAAGCAACAGAATATCATTAACAGGTTGTTTATGTTCAACTCCCTCTTTATTGAACCTGCTCCAGCACTGACTCAGCCAACCTCCCACTCGTCCTCCCCACGCCAGCAAGAAATACAGTTTTCAAGTGACCATCTGTTTGCTCAACACCACCTTGCACAAAGCCCCAGCTAAAATACTCCCCAGCAGAGCAAGAGTGAGAGCGACCTCACTTACAGAGTGTCTGCAAACTCTGCCATTTCAGAACTCCCACTCCGAGACCCACAGTAATTCTGAACATTTATTGTAGGCTTGCCTCTTTTCACACCGGAACAAACTAAATCAGGGGTTTAAGGCTGGGTGAGCTGGCAGGATCAGGTGTGCTGCAGCTCACGCTGAATAAATATTTGGGGTGGCTGACGTTCTCATTCTAATTGCGTGCATGTGTCTTGGGTGTGGCTGCAGATGTGGCTTTGGTTGTATTTGAAAATATACGCTTAGAGAGGTTTAACAACTATGAAAGACAACGTCCCAGATATAAAACAATCAAACAGCTCAAACTATAAAACAGCTTTCATGGAATTATACAGTCACCTAAAAAAACCTCCAAAATGGAACATTACTGGAGGATAAAACAGCTTTCTATATTTGCAATAGAGGCTGATTAGATTTTTTGCAACTGATATATATGCGATATGGCAAAAGCCTGTGGAGTCCTTAAGGTAACCAAAAACATCCACTTAGTTGGATGCGTCTAAACTCTTGACTGGTATGTTACGTAAATGTATAATAATCAATAACGATCCACATGAAGCATGAACTCAGACAGTACGTACTACACCAAGTCCAGTGCGCACTGCCTAACGCTTGGCTAGTAAAGTAGTCGGCTATAGTAGTATCAACGCACCCTTGGACGCGCTACATGCGGCATCTTACCAGTGTCCTTTGACAAGCGTCCTTTTAAAAGTCCTCCTATTTGTTAAAAGCCACATTGCCATGAGATAAAGTTCTTTACTATCGGTAAAACAGGTAGCTTGGCTGGCTAACTAGCTAGCTAATATACACTCATCGTCAAAAGAGTAGAAGGATGGGTCAGTTTGCAATGCTATTTGGAAGGAATATAAAGGTTACCAGAGCTATAAAAGACAATTTAGACCGAGGTGTGCAATATTCATTGAGCTACACGTACAGCCACACGCGGATTTGTGTCTCCTCCCAAGACACTGAAGATGACCTGCTGCCGTTCGGAGTTACTCCATGACAGTCTGGCACGTCACCAGTGCAGTCTTTGGTGACGTTAACACGGGGTTATAGGCAGTCGCTGTAACAGTCTGCATGCATGTAGTCCTGCATCGTGTAGCCACCCGCCAATGTTACTGCCACTAATGGGATGACTTATGGAGGGCACCACTACTCGCTCAATGTCCACAATCATGGCTGTTGGGTCACTCCACGCATGTCAGACAATTTGTCGTTCTCGTTCTCTGTGGTTCGTGTAGGTCTTCCAGATCCTTCATGGTGCTGATGCGTCCCATTTTTCTACCCACTGCCGTCAACAACGTGCTATGATAGTATCCACATTACCAATATGGTGTTATGTTTTGTGATAGCGTACTGGTTCTCGGGATACGTATTTATTTATTTTATTAATTGCTTACATGCCAAGATTGGTGGTCTTCAGACTCTTCCAATGTAAGCAAGTACCGTAAGGATGCACAGCTAATGTTGGCATTAGTAAACCTATGTGACTAATTACTGTTTTAGTACTATGACTATTTTCCTGAAATTAGGTTTTTTAAAAATCGCAATATCACCCTGCTGGAGTCAGACAAGGGCAAAAAGATGGTCCACTGTCTGGTATGTCAAGTTAGGCTGTTTTTACAGACATCCAGAATTCCCAAGCGGACGTCATACTAACTTTGTTTCAGGGATACAAACAGTTCAACAGTTGTGCAGCACTGCTTGCAGACAAGTGACAGTACTACCTAACGTGCTTTCTCTGCATAACCCCAAAGCGCAGTGCGTCTACGTGAGGCTCCTGCTAACATTACACTTGAGAGCTTCACTTTATGGGGTGAATCCTAATATGATCACTTTGCTAAGTGCTAAGCAATCTCCATTTAGGAAACATGCTACTGCAGGGAGTGTTCAAGTCTGTAGCTGTGTAGAGACACAGTCAGCAGTGAGGTTTATCTGCACCTCCGAGCCTGGCACTAAATCACAGGGAACAGTCTGGCACGGCACAGAAGAATTCCGGGCAGTTATCTTCCTTCAAGTGAAACTTCCAGAGAGATTTTAAAAAACCTTTGTCGTGCAAACAGGCACGTAAGGTACACAAGCTCCATTTTAATGGGATCGGAGAACTCCTCGACCGAATAAGAATTAGCTAGTCTTAAAAACACAGCCGTAAGGAACATTTCCCACTTCACAGGCGGCTCCCTGACATAATGACAAAATCCAAGGTTTACGACCAAACAAATCTGCTGACAGCACACTCAAGCAGCGTTAATGGAGCCAGCCACAGCGGGTGGTGTGGGATCCGTCTTACGTGTTAGACACAGTATGGGAAAAGGAAAACTATGCACTACTTTGAGCCAAATTACTCCTCCTCTTGGCTCAAGGATACAGCAGGTCTCATCGATTTCAGACATGATTGATCCAGCTCGTTAAAGCAATCAATGCTAATGAGGTGAAACGACTCTAAAACCTAACTCAGGTAACTCAGATCAAACTACATCTGCACAAATAATAGGATCTCCCAACTCGTTTACGATTGTTACTCAGCAAAATGTGTGACTCAAAGCCACATTTTTACAGTGTCTAGCACTGCTCTTATAAAGGATAAAAAGCTAGAGTGCTCCCCTTGTGGAGAATGCTTACCCTGCTAAACATGAGTGAGTGAGTTACAAGCCATTTGCAGTACATATCTAAAAACATATATATATTTTTTCCTGATATTGTTTGATGTTTGTTAATTGCTGCATGCATTGGCCTTGTTGATAGTGATACAGATAATGGAAGCTAAATCTAAGACTGATGCATGTATGAGTATGAGTACATATTTATCACGACTAGCCTTTCTAGTTTAATCCCACGGTGTTACATCACCTTCTATCCTGTTACAATAAGTACATAAATATTAATATACACATACTTAAAATTGCGCCGAATAAAGAAGATATCTTCCTTTAAGATCCTTTACAGCTATCAGTGCTGTTGTGTGTTGTGGTGTGATCAAATGGGCAGTGTACATAATTATTTTCAATAATTAATTAATAGTGATTAAGTGTAGTTAATTTACAGGCTGTTGGTTTATATACAAAGAGTTCATGTGTGTCTAAATGTCTGAATGTCTAAATTTTAACAGAGCAGAATCCCTTCTTTAGGAACTCTTGATAACTACATGAAAACATAATATTAATCTGACTTCTCATCAGTTATCATTACAGCAGTGCATACAGCATGTCTCAAATTTTGTTGGTTCCTTAATGGATTAAAAGGCCAAGTGTCCAGCTTTAAATGATGAGCAGTTTGATCGTTCAATCTAGGAAGACAGCCTCTGACAGCGCCGACCCTTATTCAAAGATTACTTTCAATGGTAAACATGTCATGCCACAACTTTTGTTGCTTGAAACAAAAGAAAAACTTTCACGGTTCCTGGACTCTGATTTAAGGCTTCTCAGACACACGACTTTTGTGTTTGGTGCACTGAAACCAATTATAAAGCATTAAAGTTCCAGAAAAGAGCTCAGCTTTTTATTATTATTTTTTTTAATCATGAATTTTTTTAATCATTTTACAATAAATAATACTTTTTTTTTGAATAACGCTGTTATAATCTGGTGAAAAGTCCTGAATATTTGTTCAAAGCGTAATGAACTGAAATCGTATAATAGCACTGGGAAACAAAAATTGCAATGTCAGTTTTTTCCAATATTGTGCAGAGCGGTATGTAAGAAAAAGTCCTGGTGCACCAAAAGGTAAAATGCAGAAACGCCAGCACCATGTACCAGAGAGTATCGATTCACTTCAAGGACTGGCATTTACATAAAAGAATATCCATCAGCCCTTTACAGTGACAACACCGGCATCACGAGTGTTAAGATCCACTTAATGATATAAACTGGACGGTAAATGTTCTCAGGAGAAAAGTGAGAACCTTAGGCATCAGTGAAAAAAGGTCTCACTCCTCAGTGCGTTTGTTCCCATCCGAGTTACATAAGGCATAAATGGCACTGACTTTTCAACAGCTACTTGTGAATAAACATGAGCGCAAAGAACATTTTAGCTATGCTGTTGAGGAGACAGCTTCACAAAAACTTTACATAACAGCCCTTTTACTAACAGTAATACCAGTGCCACATCAATGATCGCCAATGACAGGCTCCCTTACTGACACAAGTAGCCTTACGTCAAAATCCCATCGTTATAACTGACACCGACACATTACCAGTGGCAGATGGGGTGCAGATGAATGCAAACCGCATAGCCTGCGCTTCGAGCTGCTGCTTATTTTGCTGTCTCTTTTATCTCAATACAGTGTTCTGAAGGAACACAGACTCCAAACCAGCTAACGGGGACAAAGCCAACCTTAATCCTTAGAGAAATGGAGGAACAACACTGAGCTAACAAAAAGAAAGTGCCATTTGGTTGTAGGAAAATAACACCACAGAGTTTTCGCTAACGGATCTATATGAGCTCATTGTGAAGGTCCCTGATGAATAATTTTGATTTCTGTCTTGTTCCTGCGTACCAAGTGTGTTTTCTTAACAGGAAATGGCTATTGGTCCCCACAAACTTTGCTTTTGTGGTCAAGACAACGATTTTTTTGAAAAGTTCTCTACTTTGCAGAACATTTGCGACACATTCAGCACTGAGTAGGCTTCAAGTAGCTTCTGGAACTGTGAGAACTTTCGAAAAGTTTATCAAACTGTCTATAGAACTGTAGAACTTTCTAGAACTCTCAGGGATTGTCCAGTAGTACACATAAAAGTATAAATAAAGGTGTGTTAAAACAACCATTTCAGTTCATGTTTCAGCTGAGTAAGTAGAAAGTCGATACAGAGCTACAATAATTTAGATCAGCATCAAGAGGCAAAATTCCTTTGAGTTTAACAGTGCTGCTATTAAGAAATTCGTTCAACCAAAATCAAATTACACTACAGTACATATTTCCTGTGTTAATATCTTACACATTACTGAAGTGTTACACATTAATGAAGTGAGGGATTGCAGTGCTATTGGGAAGGAAGATAAAGGTTACCAGGAACAATAAATGATGATACATTTAGACTGATATGGGTAATATTTATTAAGCTACACATACAGAAGTAGTGTCTCTCAGTATGGCGTTGGGCTGCCATGTTTGCTAATGCAACATGCTAGATGTCTCGGCATTGAGTTGCATAGGTTCCTAATGGCGTCCTGCGATAATCCATCCCATGCAGCTTTAATATTAAATACTGATGACACGTGACAACAAACCGTTCATCTTGGCGCACGACACCATTACAGTCTTTGGTGACGTTGACGTGGTGTTAAGGACAGTCGTCGTAACGGTCTGCGTGCATGCAGCCCTGTGTTGTGCAGCCGTCTGCCAATAGTGCTGACACTAACAGGATGACTCATGGAGGTCATCACTGCTCAGTGAATGTCTGCAATCGTGGCTGTTGGGTCAGTCAGGTACAGCCATAAGGCCTGTCCTTGCTTACCTCACATGTGCGGCTGAGCGTGAAACTTGAATCATTTGAATGTCTTACGATGTCAAAGCTACCCACCAAGTTTCATTCCTGTTGGTTGATTCCTTCTGGGCGCAACTATTTGTGCAACTAATGTTTTAAGTATGAGTGCACATAAAATACATAACATTTGGTGTCCTGGTCAGAAATATACAAAGTCTTTGATGAATACGGCTCTTTTTGTTTACATTCTACACATAAGCAACTGGAACACAACACACAGAAGTCAGTAACAAAAATCTTGCTATGTAGTATAATATTTCCAATTTGCTTAACAGTTCATTAGGTGAACAGCTGGGCTAGTAAAATTCCTACAACTAAATTAAACCACCAAGAGAACAATGCTCATGGTAATTGTGATGACTGGAGAACCAGTTGGAGAATAAACTGGGTCAAGTTATCAGTTTTCCATTTTTCATCCACAGAGGGTCTGGTTCTTTCTACAGCGCTAAGGAGAGGCCAAGGAGAGGATGGCTCAGGAGGGCCAAAAGTGAAGGAGTCAGCAAAACGTTGGAGAGAGCTGAGTCGCGAGCATCTGGAGGCAGACCTTGGGGTGATTGATCAGCTTCAGCTGGTGTAATAGATTTTGGCTAAATATAGGATTTCTTCTAAAGATATGGCGGTATAATCTAATCTGCTACTGGATGATGTATCTGACTCCAATTGAGGGTTTGCAGTGTTTTAGCTCTTTAAAGGAAAGAGTCGCTTTCAAAGGGAACACCAGACGCTGAGGGCAGAGCTGTTTCTGAAGGAGTCTGGCCTGTTTAGGTACGTTTGTGAACCTCTGTTCTTCAGCACAGGGAGCTTTTTGATATCACTTTCATATTAGCTTGATTGGATGCCTTGACAGATCACATCAAATATCAGTCTGAAATATCTGTCCAATGTAAACATATGACATTTCCTTCATTTCAAATTATCTGCTGTCACGATGTGAATGCAATACGACTGTCCATCTCTACCTGCTAGTACACCAAATGTACGTACATTAACACAGTTCTTTGGGGTCTTAATAAAATGTCTGTGACTTAATAAAATGTCTGGCCAAAATACCAGAAGGACGACGCACCACAGCTCCCTTCTCTTACTGCCTGTATGGCCCGCTGGGTTTTAGTGTCTGTTCTGCCCCCCTTGCACATTCTCTGTTTTTACTCTCACATTATTCATGTGTTGATCAGTTGAAGTTCATCTTACAGATATTACCTTAGCCGTTAACATTAACTAATGCTAAATGGCCAAAGAAACACAGAGCACAGTTATTAGTGATTGATAGTGATTGCACAATACATATTCTTCTTCCTCTTCCTGTCCTTTCAGTACACAGTTTTTGTCTGCTAACTAGTCACCAAGCTTTCAAGATATCAACACCGATCCAACTCCAAAATGTTCGGTCTGACCGGGAATGCCTTCTATGTAGCAACAGATTTTTTTGGAATTTTCTTCCCCATAAAAAGGGAAGAAATGTACAGCCCCATCTTCTGTACTTCTGCTCAACTAACAGACACTGTTTCACATACACCGCCTCAGGCCAGACCCCCCGAGCACGAATTCAATGTTGGTCAGACACACACTTGTCTATTTGTCCCCCCCCCCCTTGTGCTACCTTAAAGAGTGCAGCAGCTGCCTGAGCATCCAGCATGTAACTGCTGCACCATTTAAGGTGGAATGGGAAAATTCTAATTCACAAGAAGCTGGTGAATAAGGAGCCGACTTTATCTTTGTGTCAGTCTCCAAGTGGTTCACACGCACATACAGGTTTTTGCCAACTGCAGCTTTATCCACCCAGGTGCCGCCGACAACAGAGCATTTCCTATGATTAGCTATTGGCTCCCACATAATGCTAGCGGATCCAGCACTTGAAAGAAAAAAATGGCGCTAGTTCTGAAGTGTGGGTGGAGCTACTCAGATGGGGTCCCCATTTGATGTATGAGGGGGAGCCAAATCTGAACAGCTTGTTAAATCCCATGTTTTTGATCTAGGCATCCTGCATGGGGCTGTCCTATCTCACAGTTTTACAAGAGCTGGAAATGCTATTTTCATAATATGTCCCTTTTAAATATGCTACAGCTGTTCACTGCAATTCAGATATACGGTACGATATTGATTTGTGTATCTGCCGGTTAACTGAAGTGGGCAGGAAGTCAGCTTGAGCACTCTAAACTGGATGCAGTAAAAACAGTTATAAATTAACAGCCTTGAGACAAGAGGTTTCCTCCTTCTGAAGACACGTTATTTAGAGATTGTGCGCGACAGTGCTGAACAGTCCTCGCTATAATTGTACGGGGCTGATGCGCTGTTAGAGACACCTCCTCCTCCTGTGGAGCAGCGACAGTAGTGTGTGATTTAAGATGCCACAGATACGCAGCCGAGACGAG
This sequence comes from Semaprochilodus insignis, assembly GCA_034552555.1. NCBI lineage: Eukaryota > Metazoa > Chordata > Actinopteri > Characiformes > Prochilodontidae > Semaprochilodus > Semaprochilodus insignis. The sequence continues at coordinate 571,950 of CM067488.1, forward strand.
CGGGGTGGTGTGGGAGCACTGGGTGGAAAGTTTAACTGTTCTTCGGTGCTAATTAAAAGCAGGGGGGAGTGTCAGAAGAAAAAGCGAGAGACAATAAGAACTCCAGAGACTAAAGCCTGCTTGCTCTATGTGCCACCCACACTATGCAGCATCTCAAGAGAAGTCCGGTATCATATAACTGTGCTTTCAGACACTGGACTGTAGAGGGAGAACAATGTATCACATTATAATACCAGGCTTATGGAAGAAGGTGAGTTATTGCAAAACTGTGTACACACATATACATACATACATACATACATACATACATCCATCCATATATATATACACATACATACATATATATACACATACATACATACATCCATATATATATACACATATATATAAATATATATATATATATATATATATATATATATATATATATATATATATATATATATATA
>CM067488.1:576966-607883 GCA_034552555.1 Semaprochilodus insignis
TATATATATATATATATATATATTCCACATAAACATTTTCTTCTAAATGGACAGGAAAAGAGACAACCATAACCATCTGAAAAAAGTACTACTACAGGTAATTTTGTATCCCCTGTAAATTCACGTATGTGCCTCTTGCCTCACTTTATTTGCCCTGGCAGAACCTTTCACAACATTAAAATGTGCCCCATTACTATATCAACCCAATTATGTTGCTCCATAAGTCTTACTTACACTGTTGCATTGTCTCCAGCATGCAGCAAGCTGTGGATATTAATATAGGTAAACTGTCCGCTATCAATACTCTCCAAAGCATTGCATCTTGAGCCTGGTGTACTCCGATTTGTCAGCTCGCCCACTATACACTGAATGGTCATCTCCTACAGCGGCATCCTGCTACAAGTTCCACCCTCACACCCCTGTGGCTGTTCCTACAACGGTGTCGGTTCTGCTGTATCAGTTTGAGCCAGAATCTGATCCTGAAAGTCAAGAACAAGTTGGCTGCTCGCCTGCATCAGGACGTTTTAGAGTGGTAAGCTTTTACTGTTTTGGCTCTCTAACCGTGTGAAAGGTACTAGTAGTAGCGATTTTGTACCCCCTGGATATTTAGGCATGGGCCTCTTGCCTCACTTTATTTGTCTGTCACAACATCAAAACGTGCCAAATCCCTATAACAACCATATTATGCTGCTCCATAAGTCCTATTTTCACTGCTGCATTGACTCTGGCATGCAGCAAGCCTTGAATATGAATACAGGTTAACGGTCCGCTATCAATGCTATCAATACGGTGCAAAGCAAAACAAGACACATTATTCAAATCCCAATAAACTCTCCACAAACATATTTGTTCACTGTGATCATGAACTTCTGCCACGGAATAATGGAGCTTCACCAGAGACAGGGAGGCTAGAGAGTGTCCTTGGCATTCCTACTGGACACCAGATCAAGTTCTATCTTGGGTAAACCTTACATTTCAGTGGTCGAGAGAACAGGACAACACAAAAAGTCAGAAGCTACGCTATGCTGCAGACTTACGAGGGGAAAAGTCTGCAGTAGAACATGGGGTTTTGTTTGGACAGCTCCGCTGGGTTTGACAGCCCAAGTCACTATAGCATAAACGGTCTTTTTATTAACAGTGACTGGGCTTAACCACTGACCGCTGATACGTTCAGGGGGGCAGCAATGAGCCCGCGTCTTCATGCACTTCAATCTCAGCAAACTTACAGCTACAGTACAGATAAGACGCCGATGCTGGCGGGGGGATCATAATTGCTTTAATTTCTTTCAATTAGTGAAGAAAATCCTTACTGATCTAATCATCGGAGACAGTCTTTCTTGCAAACACAGCTGCTAAAAATAGACCCCCTCTAGAAATGATGGGCAGAAACGTCCTCCAGTTTCATTACCACTCAGTTCCAGGCTTTAAACGTTTAACTGGACGTAGCTGAAGATCCCTGTCGTGTTTTCTTCTTCATGGTATACTGGCAGTGAGGGGGAGGGGCTTCGAGACAAAGCGCACAGCACGTAATTACTGGACATGTGCGTGGGGGGGGGGGGTGCCTAATCAAAGACAGAGCAAATCTAGACTCCCTCTAGGACTGACAGTAATAGCAGGCAATTTCCCAGTATCACCCATCACACGTGTGCTAAGAGAGGCAATACCATGCTGTGTTGTGCGTGCCAGAAAAATGAACACTCTCAGTTTCCTTAGTGATGGATAGTGATTCTTTTTATAGGCACCAGAAATGGGAGTAAGCCTTCTTATTAAAACATCTCCAGAAACAGCAACAACAAAAACACTAATAATAATAATAATAATAATAATAATAATAATAATAATAGGCGGCATGGCAGCGCTTCACAGCAAGAAGGTCCTGGGTTCAAATCCCCAGCCAGGCAACCAGAGTTCTTTGGGGTGGAGTTTGCATGTTCTCCCCGTGTCTGTGAGGGTTTTCTCCCACAGTCCAAAGACATGAAGTTAGGTAAATTGGAGATACTAGCTTGTCCCCTAGGTATAAGTGTGTCAGTGAATGTGTATGTGTGCCCTAGTGACCTGTCCAGGGTGTTTCCTGCCTTCTCCCCTTTTGAGCACTGGGACAGGCTCCTGCTAGGCTCCTCCTACAACATAACTATAGTGACTTATTGAAAGTTGCATTACATAAAACCAGTTAAACAATGGGGTCCAATTATCCCCTGGCAGTGTAAAGGCTCTTTAATACTCCCTTTATGCAGGAAAATAAATATGTCCGTTTCAAACACCGTCACCAGTCCAGAGCCTGACAACAAGAAAACCCCAATGCTGACAGTGGAAGAGGACGTAATAATATACCTACTACAAGAAAAAGGCAGCGCTGTAGGTGGCAGTGGTCCAGTGAGACCACAAAACAATTCGTGACATGCAGACAAGGAAGTTTTTGCGACTATATTAGCAATGAAACCTGCAGTTCTGCGCTGTTTCTTCGGCATCCGTAAGCTTTCAGTATAACGTCGTCTTGTAAATATTGATTGCATTGATTGCTACAACAATAGAAATCACTTTACTGCTTAATTATGCCTGGCAGCAGCACAGCATTCCCAGCACTACTCAGGCACCTCTGGCCACCCTATGGCTTGTCTTCTGTAAAGCAACATTTGTGTTAGTCAACCTGCAGCCCTTCACCAGAGGTCATTTTCCGACCCACGGAGCTGCTCCTGGCTGGATATTTCTGGGTAGTGATCCACTCTCAGCCTAGCAGTTTGCGGAGCACAATTTGTGTGAGTCAACCTCTAGCTCTTCACTTGTGGTCAGCGTCTGACCACAGCGCTGCTCTTGGCTGGATATTTTTGGGTGGTGATCTTTCACCAGCCTAGCAGTTTTCCTGAGATGTGTAAATTCTCCAACAACACCTCTGTGCCGGTTATAGAAACAAACACACTACCGATGCCACCAACACGTCCAAATGAAATCCGGCCAGAAAATGACCGATGACAAATAAGGTCCGCTGATAAATTGTAATCGTACGCCTTCGCGGTGGACCTCATAAAGTGGCCAGTGAGTGAGAGTACACGGTAGGTAGGCACTTCCAATAAAGTGCAGAGAGAATGTGGGTGTGAGGTCCTAACAGCTGAGAGCTTCCCATTGTTATCAACAGAGAAAAACAAGAGATTCAGCAACGTGTTTCCCCTTATCAGTAAATGTCAACAGATAATTACTCAGCTGTTTGAAGGGAATGATAAGCAGCGGGTTTGATCATCAAATAAATCATATGGAAATCTATCAGGTCAAAGTGTATACGTGCCTCACACAACGAGACACTCCAAGGCTGATTAACCCGTGTAAGAGGAGATGGAACAGAGCGAATAAGCACCAGTAACCCTGACGGTGTCCTTGAGTGACACGTGTAATCGGAATGCCAGTTTATGGCTGCTGTAAGTTGTGCTATTTAATCTGTGATCTGTAATTGAGCATTCGGACTCCAGGGTCATTGAGACAATGTGATGAGTCTGCTTCTTTATGCCACTGTGTGTTATACTGTATAGACAGGCAGGTTGAAACAAGCCAATACTTTAACAGGGATGGAACAATGGTGTCCCATTGAAAGGTATCCGTATCCAGTACTTTCGGTGGGAAAAAGGTTTGTCCGTATTGGTTAATATGGGGAAACACGTCATCTACACTGATTTACCGTGATACTGACGTGCAATATTTGATGGCTGTTTTAATGCTTTTATGAGCAGATCGTAAAACATTAGTCAGCTCTCGTAATCATCATAAGTTTCACATTGTTTGTAAATTCTTAATGACTCAATAATAAAAGGCCACTGCAGAGCTGGAATGTTTGTCTTTCACTTGCGTATCATGTAAAAGATTAGCTAACAACAGCGGACTATCAGTTACATTGTCCAGTCATGATAAAACCCCACTAGGAACGATCCAAAACACAAAATCCTTTATGGCTTGAGGGCATCTCCTATGAATTTTGCCCCATGTTCCTGGTTTCATTGTGCCTGTCTATCCTTTCCTTAGAAGAGGGGAGCGGAGGTCAATTGCTATATTTTTGAGCATCTTGGGATATTAAATATTCTCCAACCATCTTCACTGTCGCCTTCCACTACGAGGAGCACCACTTCCTGTTACCTTCTGACCCCTAACTGCGTGCACATCTCTGTGAAGACGCTGGACAGACATGCATCTGTTCAAATGGTTGTAGTGCAGAACAGGATGTGTAACGCTGTGGCACCACCACTGCATTGTGTCTGTGTCAAAATATTGTGATGCGCATTATATGAAGTATTATGATATGATATTTTTGCCATATAACCCATCCCTACCATAACAGTGAATTTTACCAGTTTTAGTCATATTTTTCTGGCAATACGAGAGATAAACAGCATTATATCCATAACATAATGACCATAAAATAGCAAGAGAGAACACAAACATAATAAAGATATTTTTAAAATATCATGTGTCCTTTCTGGAAATGTGATTTCTGCCTGGTTTATAATACTGTATAAAACTACCTTTTCCATAACAGACCATGTTTGTAAGACATTCTCACCCTCTATTAGACACTCTTACCTTGCTGGTCCACCTTGTACAGTCAGAGACTATAGCCGTGGTCACAAAATGCTGACAGATCTACTTGTACCAGCACAACACACATTAACACTCCACCACCACATCAGTGTCACTGCAGAGCAGAGCATGATCCACCATCCACACGATACCTGCTCTGTGGTGGTCCTGTGGGGGTCCTCACCTGACTAAAGATTAGCGTAACAAAGTACACAAAGAAACAGATGGACTACAGCCTGTAACTGTAGAACTACAAATTGCTCCTATGTGGGTGGAAACAAGGAGGTGCTAGCTCAAACTTCATTAACGCTAACTTAAATACCGTCTGATACCGTGAGAGCCCGAGGAAATATCGCGATACCACGTTTCATCGATTTCCTATTACACCAGCAGCCTTCCAAACAAGCCTAAAACACCATAACAGCCCAAAGAGTGACACAGCGGCCAGGGTTAGTCACAAACTCTCTCTCTCAGTCCAAAAAAAGAAAAGGAAATAACTGTTCAGTGAACCAGCCCAGCCTGGAGGTTCCTCAAAAACAGCATTGAAGAGAGACAGTCCAATTTAAAACACTGCTGAAAACTGGTAGTCTGTCAAGCCTTGGTTCAGCCTTAGCCTGCCCCAGAGAGCCTCGCCAACTAAGCGTTCAACCGGGCATCACCAACTAAACATTAAAAATAAGCGTTTTCTAACTCTTGGAATTCTGTGGAAAGTTGACAGCTTCCTAAAATCTTCCTACCTTTTCCAGACTCGGCTCCTTTCCGCTGCTGAACCAGGTGAACCGCCGGTTTTCCTCAGTGAACGCTTCACACGCCTGAAGGAGACACAGGGCTGATCTGCCGAGGAGAAAACCTACCGAGACGAACTGCTGCTCTACACAGCGTAAGGAAGGAAAGCTGGTCTGGACCCGGGTCTTTTCGTTTGTGGGGGTCTTTCCTACCTGTGAACTCTCTCGGGTTTATCTAAAACTACGCGGTGCTGTTTTTCCTGCTCCTGCTACCCGGCGTCTCCTTACTGGTCCCGCTTTTGTACTGTCAGTAGTGTTGTGCTAGTGAAGGCAGCAGATCCCGGGGCGCCTCGCTGGAGTAACCTGTGATAGTAGAGCGGAGGGGTAGTGGGCGGAGCTAAAGACTGTGCTGTCCAATGGTGCTCTCTGCCGTTCGTTTGACTGGAGCGTCAGTGCAAGCGGTGGATGTACAATATGCATCACTGTAATGAAGAACACAGTTTCTGATCCCAACAATATTCCATTAGGAATAACTGTACTATTTTACAGTGTTTAAAAATAAATAATCTGCTGTTTTTTTTTACAAAGTTTTCTGCTGGTATGTTGCTGGTGAGTGGTAATAATTAGGGTGTGTTATAGATCTGTACACTGTAAAATGATGGTTCCTTAAGGGTAACGGTTCTTGAGGAATGGTTCTGCATTGCATGATTAAATGGTTCTTTGCACACTGTAAAAAATGGTTTGTCAGTTCAGCCTATAAATTGCTTCCTTTGGTAGCAACAACTGAACCAGCTTGGTTCAACTAGAAAATGACATATTTAGAAAAAATGAAGTGTTTATTTGCATTGAATAAAACAAGTTCAGTTGCTTGTTACCACATGAAGTTATTTTTTAGGCTGAACCATTTTTTTTACAGTGCACTGTAAAAGAGTTCTTCATACTGATGGAGAATGGTTCATTATGAAACCTTTTATAGAGGGTTCTATCTAGCACAAACATGTTGTCGTCTATAGTTACCATGTCAAGCTTCACACTTGAAAACGATGGTTTTATATTGAACCATGAACACTCAGTTTGCATGATTAAAGGGGACTTTGCCTTGTGAAAGGGCTTTTCAGATTCTCTTCAGAGTATGAGCTGTAGATGGTTCTTCATGGAACCTCTTTGATAAGGGTTACGTAGCACCATAAAGTGTTCTTCTATTGTTACAACTAGACATTGTAATGATAGCAGAACCCTTTTTGGCGCTACATAGAAGCATTTTTGTAAATGTGTGTATACAGAATTTTTTGCAGTTTAATGCAACACCAGTGGCACCCGAGATATTCTCTGTTGTTATGGATCTAATTGCCCTCTGGGGTAATAATGATGTATGAAGGCAAAATCAGAACTCCACCCATCCTTAGGCCAAGCCTTGACCCAATTAATACTCCAGTTGACCAAATATGTTTCTCCTCTGGACTTCAAAACAACAACGGAATTCATGCTTTATTTCAATATCCTAACAATATAAGATATTGTTTCAGTCCCTTGTGTTATTGTGTTGGAACATATCTAAAGTGGAAGAAAATTTGGACCTCGTAATTTTTAGTGATGAAAAAGTAAAAGAGGTTTCATTTAAAACATTACAGTGATACATCTTAACAAACAATAATTTGACTAAGCTCCTTTTGTAATGTAGACTCCAAAACTGTGCTTCATTTATTATTATTATTATTATTATTATTATTATTATTATTATTATTATACACATAAATGTAATTATGTCAAACCATCATTCGTGTAACCATTATTTTTCTGCTAAAACTTGACTCAGCAATGTCAATGAATAGTGACATTTGCAAAACACGAGTCTTTATGTAACTCTCATTATTGGATCTTAAGAGGTTCACTCATTTTTGTGATTTTCTGTACTTAGAATGAAGTAATTAAATCTTTCATGGCCATGGAGCCATTACAATTAATAATAGGCTGTAGGCTGAATAGATGGATATATGTAAATGCACTGGGTTTTGTGACATCGCAGAGCATTTAACACTGTCCATTCCTACAGCTTAGTTTCCATGTATGGATTATATGAGCTGGAGAGTGGTGAATTCTGAAACACTGTGTACACACTACATCAAACTCTTTTGTGTCAAAAAAGAAAACTGTTTGGTTTTCCATGGTATGGGTCCCTGGAGATGACATAAAAATATATTTGCCAGAACTGTTTGAACAGGAACAAATGGAAATAAAGAAAATGTTATAAGTTTTATCACTTCAAAGTAAAGCATTTAAAGTTGCAATGACTGCCCTTACCGGTAGTCGGTCGGTCGGTACCAAGGTGAATGGTCGGTACCAAGGTGAATGGTTTGTTGTCATGCGTCACATGTCCAGCAGGCCCGGTGTTACTTCACCTCCACCCCTACTGCACAATCTGCAGGAACTGTGTGAGAATATTCAAGCTGCATGGGATGGATTATCACAGGACACCATTAGGAACCTCTACACCTCCATGGAGAGACATGCCGGTCCCAGGCCAAACATGGCGGCCAGACGCCATACTGGGAGACTCTACTTCTGTATGTGTAGCTCAATAAATATTGATCATATCAGTCTAAATTTATCATCAGTTATTGTTCCCGGTAATCTTTATCTTCCTTCCCAATGGTACTGCAATCCCACACTTCCTTCTGGTGCAACTCTTCTTTTGACAATGAGTGTATTTTTGTTTCATGTGAGCGGGCAGTTGTCAAGCATTTCCCTGCTAGCTGTACTGTGTATGACTGTGATTTGATTTGATTTGATTTGATTTGATTTGATTCGATTCAATTTTATTTGATTTTGGCTAGTGAAGAAATTGCTTTGCAACTCTTGGTTCCCTTTCACCGTCACTGTAAAGACATACATCATTTTTGCATCAGACCCTTCTAAATTACTTATATGACACAGAATTTCACATCATTTTCAAAATCTGTGGAATTCCTCATGTAAGTATATGCAACAACGACTGGTCACATCCCACTGTTACTTTACCTGTTGTGCGGTTGAACTTACACTACTGTGAATGAGCTAAGTTACATAAGCTACAATCAGAACTCATTTAACAATGAAGCTAAAAGATGTGTGAGAACTATACCATCACCTAAACGACAAACAAACAAACAAAAGTGATGAATTACATTCTTCAAAGGGTTCCCACATGAAATGAATCATTTAGGCTACATTCATATGCATGAAACTTCATTTAATGTTGAATGAGCTCACATAATAAATGGATATCACATCCTCTTTCCAGAGCTTATCCTCTGACATTTCAGCTTTCACTGAGATAAAGGGGACCCCTACCTCAGCAGTCGGGGCTTAATATCAGCACAAAGCTGCTCTGTCAACTCTGAACTTCCCCTCTGAGTAATGATTAACAGCAGGGGGACCCCGCAGGGGTGCAGCAGGGGCTGATAGAACGTTCATGGTTGGGGAGGTGGAGGACAAGACTGCCACACTGTTATGTAACATTCAGAAGAGCTGTCAGTGTGGCATTATGAGTTAGGCTTGATGTAGCCACAAGGGATACAGCAATCACATAGATCCGCCACAGCATTAATACCAACTCCTTATCCATTGTCCATATTATCAGCTCCACTTGCCATATAGGAGTACTTTGTAGTTCTTCAAGTACAGACTGTGGTCCGTCTGATTATCTTTATACTTTGTTAGCTCCCTTTGTTAGCCCCATTTAAACACTCCAGTAGCGCTGCTGTGTCTCATCCACTCAAACCAGCACAATACACGCTAACACACCACCATCATGACGTCAGTGTCACTGCAGCGCTGAGAATGATCCACCACCCATATAATCCCTGCTCTGTGGTGGCACTGTGGGCTCCTGACCACTGAAGAACTGGGTTAAAGGGGCTAACAAAGTGTGCAGAGAAAAAGATGGACTACAGTCTGTAATTGTAGAACTACATGATGCACTCATGGTAAGTGGAGCTGATAAAATGGAAAGTCAGTGTAAATACAAAGGAGTTGGTTTTAATGTTATGGCTGAACAGGTAAAAGCAGAATGTAGAAAAAGTAGGAGTTCCTCCCTTTGGACCTCCACTTGAGAAAAAGTACTAAAGTATCTACCTTCAAATGTACTTAAGTATGGAGAGTAAAAGCAGCATTATTTATTATGGCTCTAATGTCCTATTATCATTTCTGGAACAAGACTCTTAATCAGCTCAGTGTAGGTGAAGAGACTCTAGCGTCTCTCAGTCCACCAGTCTTTAATAGAAGGTCATTAATTAGTCTGACACTGATGTCTATTATAATGATCATCAGCACAGAACACTGAAGGAGAACAGGTTCCATTAGCTAGAACCAAGCTCTGTCCAACAGGTCAAAGCAAGCTCAAAGCAAAGTGAGAACTGTACCCTGATTGGTGAGCTCCAACACACTACTTACAGTACACTAACACATTACACTTACTGAGTCACTGTACACCAACACACTACTTACAGTACACTAACACATTACACTTACTGAGTCACTGTACACCAACACACTACTTACAGTACACTAACACATTACACTTACTGAGTCACTGTACACCAACACACTACTTAAGAGTGTATTGTGAACCTGATGTAGACTTTTTCTTAGAACCTTTATCAAGAGCCAGTCGGAGCGTCGGAAGATTTTGGTGGATGAGCCCGTGGTGTTATAGTTAACTGTGTTCCAGTGTCGCCATCTAGTGGCAGACCCATGCAGAGAAGCTCTTAGACTCTGAACTGTGTTGATAATCCTAGTATTAGAGGTTAAATCTGAATAAATGAGTGTTAAATTAGAAGTGATGCAGGCTATCTTTCAGCCTGACACAAGAGGCCAGAGTCTTGCCCTCAATTAACAAGTTTCTAACTCTAGGTCTAATCCTTTAGGTCTCATGTGCTCTGCAGAAGGAACACCAGACCACAGAAGGGTACAGTGCTCCACACATTAAACAATAAGCGTTCCTCAAATCTCTCATTCCCTTATCAGAAATGTCTGCTGCTATACGTAGTTCATATTATGTGAAATCAACTAGCAAGGGCGCAAGTCTACATTAACAGCTTCATCAAATTTTTAAACACACGTTTTGTGCCAATCATACTGGGGTATAAAATATGTAGCTTTTTATGCTCTATTTTTATTTATCCCAACATGTTAAATTCAGCATAAATGTGAGAATAATTAGTATAAACAGTTATTGTACATTAAAATGTGCAGAATGTGTTCTATTTAGAGGATCTAGAGGATGTGTAACTGAAATTTAGCAAAATATGTGATTATTTTAACACACAACTATCTCTGTAGATACATTTTGCAGAATGAAAAACTGTTCTGAACCAGGAGTGCTGAAAGAAAGAAAGAAAGAACACACATCAGACATTAAACACTGACGGACACGCCAACAATGTAGCACAATCTAAACAAGCCAGTGCAAGACAACACTCTGTAATTCACAGGCAAGACAGCACAAGACAAACACATGAACTCCGCAATGTTAACACCAGACATTCCAGTAGAAGCTTCATCAAACTGACCATGTGATTAGAAAATGAGACCTGTGAAAGATACAGCCCTACATGTGCAGTAGGATGGACAGGAAATGGTAACTAAATCCTGCAAATATAAAATAAATAAATACCCGGCAGATTGTTGCTATGGTAAACAATCACACCATTTGGTGAGAGAAATAAAGAGGCTGTTTAGCTGTTTAGTAAAGTTGTTGACTTATGAACACATGTGCAGTTGCTACTTCCATTAACTCAGTCATGCGCACTCAGGAAGAGTTTGGAGGGATTAGTGCTTCCTGAGTATTTCAGATTACAACACTTCTAGGAAGCTGCATTTCAGCTATTCCTGCTATAGTTATGTTGGTCACAGCTACAATCAACACAGCTAAAGCATCTACTCTGGAGACAGGGGGGCAGATTAGTGTTAATGGGATGGATACATTTGAGCAAATGAGATGGATAAATTGGAGCAAATTGAATCTTACTCTTTTCATACAAATCTTTATTTTCATAAAAATATTGTCCACTTTCTAATGTACAGACACAGGCATGGATGGGGATTGGTGGGATTTGTTAGCCAAAATGGGGCTGTTCTTTGATTTGTTATAATCCTGAAATTTTGTGATTAAGGTTTTTTGGTATGATGATCACAGAAAATAAAATTTAAAAAAATCGTAAAAATTGGATGGTAATACTTTTAGGTACTGTATTATGCAAAAGTCAGAGACTACCCCTCATTTATTTTATTTATTTATTAATTGAGTTATTATATGTTTTAGGAGATTAGATGAAGGAGAATCCACTTGCAAGGGAAACAATGTCAAAGGGAAAAAAAAAAGGTTTAAAAAAACAAACAAACAAAAAAAACAGGTTTAAAAAGTGATTAAAAAATGTAGAGACTGTGGAACTCCCAACAAGCCTGGACCCAAGACCTGGTAGACCACCAAAACTGACATGTAATATGCAGTAAGTATGGAGTTCTCTTTCTAATATGGAAAAAGAGAACACAATAAAATATGGTGTATGTGTGGCGCCCTGTAGGGGGGTGGGGTTTTCAGGCCATGGTGTTTGTTTTACATATTAGCCTCATGCGCACGGGCTCAAGAAGGTTTGGCTTGATGTTTAGGTCTCAAATCCAATATCAACATGCTGATGAAAGTATGATGACAATAGTAGATAATTCATGGGGCCGAAGCACAGCCGTCATTGCGAAATACTCTTCAGTATGTTGCATGCAATTACTCCAAATCACTAAAACTTACGTGGTGTAGCTTTACAGCTTTCATGTCCAAGAAAAAGAGGAGAAATTCAAGCTCTGCTCTGGCTTCAGATCTGAAACCATTCACCGCTGTTTCTGTCCGTCCTTCCACTGTGAGAAGACAACTCTACACAGTATACACAATAAATACAGACACTGTACAACGTACGGTCTACACTGTATACACAACAGTGCTCTAACGGTTACTTGTTATATTTAATATGGCATGTAATTGTAAACTCTTATTCTTTTCATATTGCTTTTGTGGATGTGATTGTTTTGCTATCTGGTGTAGACCTGAAGATGACGGGTCTTTTGAGTCTTGGTTCCCCTCAAGCTTTCTTCCTCTTGCTCTGAGGGACTTTTTCCTTGCCACTGTGGCCCTTGGCTTACTCACTGGGGGTTTGGATCCGGATTCTCTGTAAAGCTGTTTCGTGACAGTACGGTATATCTCTGAATGTGCTTTAAGGAGTACTTCAGTACTGTGTGTGTGTGGGGGGTGAATGATCTAGTTTTTAGTTTGTTACTTTTTAGGTTTTAAAATGTAATTCCTGTTTATTCTGTCGAGCTGGTTCAGCATCTGTATTGATTTAGGTGTGACATCTGATGCCTTTGGTGTTTATCAGCTGATTTTAGATCAAAAGCATCCCAAGAAGAGGAATAACAGTGTCTAACAAGCATCAGTCCCCGTGCTGATAGATGCTGCATGTAGTAAGAAGCTCCTCTGCCTTTCTATACACAGTGATTCTGTAGTTACTGTATATACTGTATATGTAGCTGTAAATACTTTTGCTTCTACTTACTTTCATTACTTAAACAAACTACGTATGTCTGCCTATCTGTGTTTGTAGAAACCTACACAATCATACACAATTCTAAACTCATATATGCACACAAACCCGTGCTGTATTGTTTCCAGTGGCACTCTCAGTGCGAGGAATTTAACTTTACTAGTCTTTCCTTAAAACCTCGTAATCTTGAGGAAAGTTTCATCATCGCATCGGTCAGTGTAACTTTGCTTGTGCATTACATCATGCTTCTGCGCAGCCCCTCTAGTCCTGCAACTCCCCCTACACTGAAAGAGGGTTTTGTTACATCGCCTGTGCAGCTCATACACGTATGAACAAGGAGCTTTTAGAGTCATACAGCTTTACTGCAGGGCAGAGCTGCCTGAGAAACTCTCCTAATGAGACTTCCATATGAGGATCTCAGTAACAGATCAGAGCAGAGCGGTTTTCAGCAGTGTTAGCCGTAGCGGGCTGCTCAGAGAGAACGAGAGAGAGAGAACTGTGGAGGACGGATGGTTCTGGAAGGCTCAATAGAATCGTCAATAGCAGTGCCACACGTTTATCCAGCGCATACCACACACCGGTGGTGTTTCAGGAGAGCAGTTCCACACACAGTGATCCAGCTGATAGAGCAAACACTGACCTGTGTGTGTCTGTAACAATGAAAAACATTACCTGAAGGTATAAAAGTTGTTTTACACAAGAAAGAAAGAAAGAAAGAAAGAAAGAATAAAAGAAAGAAAGAAAGAAAGGAAAGTGCAGAATAAGTGTGTGAAATGCTGTGGTGTTGAATTTAGGGATAAAGGGGGAGCAGTCAGGACATTTATCAGATTGGAATCATTCCAGGAATCAGAAGAGGAGCTCTTAAGTTTGACTGTGTTCTTCTTCAGTCGTCTGACAGCTGGCTCTGCAGTGGAAGAGCTGGAACTCGTTCCTCAAGGCTGCGTTTCTCTGAAAGCCTCAGTGCTGGGTGTGACTGACTGCACATGCTTTTCTAGTGTTTTCTCTCTCAGTCCACCACATCTGCACACAGGAGACCCAAAAATGAGTAGAGCTCCAGTTTTGAGGGGGCTTGCTAGAAGCCCACGTGGCACTGTTATAAGGTAGACGAGGAATTTCCAAGTTGAGCTCCTCCACAGTAAATTAACACTACGCTGAGATTGAGATTCACTGCTGTTATGCAGATTCGGGGGTTGTGGTTAGTCTTGTGTTGGGTCAGTGCTTGTTTGAGCCTCGGGCAGCTGGAACCAACAAAAGGCAAAGTTGCTCATCTGACTGTAAGGCCTTTATGACTGTGCTATAAAGTCTCTCCATTTGGTGCAGTGCAGACTGTGCTGTTAGACACCAAATCAAGTTTAATCATAATAATCACTGATATTTAATAACAGTTTTTGACAGTAAAGATTAATGCCTGCAGCGCTTTGTAGTCAAGTATTATCACAGTATGCTCCAGTAAGCTACAAGAGCCAGCTTGTTTTGTTGTTGTGTCTGAAAAGGTCTCTCTCTCCTGACTGATTTGTCTACCATCGTGTAAGAATTCTGATCTCTTAGATAACATAAAAACAGCTGAGGGATAAGTTCTCTTCAAGACCAGTCGAATAGTTAGTAACCAGGCTGCCTGCGAATACTAAGCTTATTGAATTTTAAATAATAAGAGATCATAATGTAAAAGTATATAAGTATTAGAAGGATTAGAAGTTAGTATTAGAAGTTAATTCAGGTTTTTAAAGTAGACTGGTGACTTTTACTGGTTGCTTCCTTTTTAAGACCATACCAGTATAGAATGTAGTGTCTTTGTCTCAACAAAACCTTGTATCTCCAAAATGAAAAATTCACAGGATCATTAAAAACTTGCATAATTTTTTTTTCAACGTAACTTTTTATTGGTCCATCCATCATTCAGAAGGCGAAGGATAACAGGAGTATTCAAATTATGCAAGCAAGCAAAAACGCCAATAAATAATACTAGATTTTCATGCAACAGCAAAGATATGAGAGTGCTAAAATCTACCCACTGTGCAAAAACTAAAGTCCCAATAAGGTTGCTCCAGCACCCCACACTCACAAGCTGTGGGAGCCTGCAAACGGCAGTGAGACGTGGCAGCGGGGGCGGGTAGGCTCACGTGTCCGAACCAGCAAAAAGAAACATCCAGACTTACATAACAGGCCATCTGAAACCTAAATCCAGATTTTGTCATGTTCACAAAACCCTGCTTACTAAATGTTATTAGGATGCAAAATGCAAAGACGTTATAGACATATACGTTATAAAGACATATGTCTTTCTTGCCCCCACAAAAGCTTAACCAAAGTGCAGCACGGTTCACGGAACAAAGCTTTGCTTTTCTCCTATATGGGATTCAGACACATTTAAAGGATGTAAGTGATGTTTGTTTGTTTGTTGACCGTATAACTGATAGAATAAAAGTGCCCAACACTAATCCATGCTCTGTGCTGTAAATTGGAATGGGCTTTAGGACCTTGCAGAGGCAGGATCCCTTCCGAACCGCAGACACTCGATCCAGTGGGAGGTCTCTGCTCCGGTGTCCCAAAGAGAACCAGACCTCCTCATTTGAATATTCCTCTTCCAACTTCTAGAACTTTCTTTCCTGCACTATATAGACCGCCAGGATCCACTAGTCTGCAGCAAGTCAAGCAGCCAAGAAGACAAGAAGAGGAGCTGTGCATCAAGAGCAGCTGTGCAAGGTAAGGCCCACCTGAATCTTCGCATTAGGTCTGCTTAGAAGTGATGGAGGAGACTTTTTTCCTTGTTTTGTTTTTCTTGATTCAACCTTTTTCTGCATGCAGAACCGGGAAAATGCATATTCACCCCATGCAGAGTAGGTCATATGTCAATCTGCAGCTGTAAAATAAACGTTAGTTGCTTTTAAGAGGGCATGTTATTCTCTTGCTGCTGTGTTTAAGCTTGGTTATTGCACGTTCTGAAGCAGCAGAGAGAACAATCTGGAAAACCACAAGCCAAGACAATGATAACGGTGCATAGAAGTATAAAAAGCAGTTTATTTGTCTGTGATGCATGTTTATATCAGCGGACAGCACATGGAAATTGTTGAAAAGTTGAAGTAATGCATTTTATATATGATCTGAGTGCATAAATGGTTTTGAAGGAACTTCTAGGGAGTGGTTGCCATTGAAATCACAGTGCTTCCTCTGGAATTCCCAAATGGTTCCACTATGGCACCTCTGATTGGTCAGAAGTCCACCTCCCTCCCCCCGCCAAGACTCTCTAGCCAATAAGAAAAGTCTACGTGTCCTTGCCTGTGTGTGCATGCGGTGGCTTTGTGGTACTTGGCTCCATAGGAAATTTCCAATTCAAAAAAGTGGAAGTGGCTGATTTAATGGCAATTTAGTATCTGAAGAAAAAAAAAAGATAAAATTTTTTTTGTTTAACTTTTTGTTCTGTAGATCACCCAAAATGCACCTCTTGTCTTTCAGAATGAAAATCGCAATCGTTGACAACACTATGAAAACCTTTCAAGGTATTCCAGATGATGGAGAAAATAAAAAGATACAGAACATACAGAAAAGAAAAGCTGAAACTGATGAACAGTGTAAAAGCTGTTCACACTCTTCTAACACGTCTCCAGCTGTAGCCTCAGGCAGTTCCTTTTGTTTCCTGGAACAGGATGGGCTTTAACATTGAAAGAATGCCTCAGTGGTTTGACACACTTTCCTGGCCTGAAAAGTTAACCTGTTAACAAACAATAAGGTCTTTCATATTTGGAGTTGCTGAGGTTTTTTTCCATGTAATGCAGCTGGCGTGATAACACACATGACCTAATTTCATACGAATGAAGTTGAAAACACTGAAAAATGATATTGCAGCAATGGAAAACATCTTACACTGCAAAAAAAATTATATCTATGCAAAAAAAAGTATCTTATTTCTAGTAAATAGATCTTAAAATTCTCATTTCGGGATTGTTTTTAAGATTATTTATCTTATTTCTTATTTGTTTTAAGTCCTTTTAGTAAGCAAAATATTCTCACTATATTGGCAAATCATTTTGCTTATTGTAAGAAATTTACTTGAACCGGGACAAATGATCTGCCCATAAGGTGAGACATGTTGGCTTACAAAAATCAAGTAAAAAAGGCCTTAAAATAAGATTTAAAGTTCAAAAATTATTTTATATTAATTTTAAAATATATCAACTAGATACGAGAAGTTTTACTTGGCAAGATATCATTTTTTTTGCAGTGTAAATCCAGTCAATGTATCTAATATTTCTTGGTATGAGCTTCTAAAGATATTATAGGATATTCAACTTATGTCTAGACAGATGTTTTAAGTCATTTTATCCAGAGATATCCAGATAAAAGGACCTCAAACAAGAGAAATAAGCATATAATATTCTTACACTAGTCTTAAAACCGTCTAACAAAACAGTCTTTTCTTTACATTGATCAGATTTTAGAAGATTTCACTTGACCAAATTTCATTTCTTGCAGTGAGGTTACATCAAACCGAGACAAAGGAACATTGAAACACATTCTCCACTCTCAGCACAGACATACAAATGTTATTTTTTCCTGTTTTGGTTTTACCATAAATTGCATCTTATACAACCTCCTGTGACTTTTTGTTCCTCCAGACTTCCATTATTGCCCAAACACAAAGCAAGGATGTGGGTGACCAACCTCGTTGCTCTGTGCCTTTTGGCCGTGGCCTCATGTGCTGAGGTGAAGGAAGCGAAGAAGCTGAGCAGCCATGCGACCTCCCTGGCGGACACGAGCGCCAACCTTGCTTTCAACCTCTACCACAACTTGGCCAAAGAAAAGGACCAGGAGAACATCCTGATTTCTCCGGTGGTTGTGGCCTCCTCCTTGGGTCTGGTGGCTCTTGGTGGAAAGTCCTCGACTGCCTCCCAGGTCAAGACCGTCCTGAAGGCCGACACCTTGAAAGACGAGCACCTGCACACAGGCCTGTCTGAGCTCCTGAGCGAGGTCAGTGACCCAGCCGCCCGCAACGTCACCTGGAAGATCAGCAACAGGCTGTACGGCCCCAGCTCCGTCAGCTTTGCTGATGATTTTGTGAAGACCAGCAAGAAGCACTACAAATACGATCATTCCAAGATCAACTTCCGTGACAAGAGGAGCGCCATCAACTCCATCAACGAGTGGGCTGCCAAGTCCACTGACGGCAAGCTTCCCGAGGTCACAAAGGACGTGAAGAACACTGATGGTGCCATGATTGTCAATGCCATGTTCTTTAAACGTAGGTGTACATCTAGGAGATGGGCTTTTTTTCATTGTGCTTTCATCTTCACACATTTCTCACTTCTTCTTTTCATAATTATGTTTTTACAGCTCACTGGGATGAGAAGTTCCATCACAAGATGGTCGACAACCGTGGATTCCTTGTGTCCCGCTCTTTCACTGTGTCAGTCCCAATGATGCACCGCACAGGTGAGATATATGGACGACCATTGGAATGAACCTTTAACATAACCAAATGTTAACGGAGGCTTATCATTGCAATGACAAGCATATGTAGATGCCATATAGCCTCATGAACTCTGTCCTTCCTTATGACGCCAACCTAATTTGTTCATGCCTCCACTAAACCAATTGGCATGCAATCTCCACAGGTCTCTATGGCTTCTATGATGACACAGAAAACAGGCTGTTTGTGCTCAGCATGCCCCTGGCCCACAAAAAGTCCAGTGTGATTTTCATCATGCCGTACCACTTGGAGCCCCTGGAGAGGCTGGAGAAGCTTCTGACCCGCAAGCAGGTGGACACCTGGTTGAGCAAACTGGAGGAGAAAGCGGTGGCCATTTCTCTGCCTAAAGTCAGCATGGAAGTCAGCCATGACCTCCAGGTAGATATAACCTGAATATAGCCAGGTATTATTCTCATTGTGGTTTATTTAAGCGATGGCTGTATTTGACGTGTGATGCTCTTTTTCTAGAAACATCTTGGAGAGCTTGGTCTCACTGAGGCAGTGGACAAGTCCAAGGCAGATTTGTCCAACATCTCTGGCAAGAAAGATCTGTACCTCTCCAGTCTCTTTCATGCATCTGCCTGGGAATGGGACACGGAGGGCAACCCCTTTGATGCCAGCATCTTTGGCACAGAGAAGCTCAGGAACCCCAAGCTCTTCTACGCTGACCATCCGTTTATCTTCCTGGTGAAGGACAACCAGAGCAACTCCATCCTTTACATTGGCAGGCTGGTTAGGCCCAAGGGTGACAAAATGAGAGATGAGCTGTAGCTTTAGCTATAGTTCAGAGTAGCCTTTTCATTTTTTCAGGTTTTATTTTTTTTACTTTGTTGTTCAGGAAAATATGTGTTTTCTATGGTTTGACTGTTACATCATGAGCACATTCCATAAACCGCAATGCTCCTCACAGATACGCCAAACTCCAAGAGACCACCATATGTGTGGAACTGTTAAATGCTGTTCAAAATGCACAATGCAAGCAAATTCCACTAGTGAGTGCTTAGATAGCCACAAATCTGTCCAGCGTTCTGACATCAATTGTGCCGTATTAAGTTATTAGAGAGGAATCGTGAGAACAGATGCTATGCTTATATTAAGTATGGTGTCATTGATGTCTGCCTGTGGAATTGTGGTATAAGTGTGCTTGGCATTCTCTCTTATTTACTGAGTCGCGTGACATCTGTGTGGGTTTCTTGCCTTATCTTTAATGTTTAAAGACAAAAGGATGGTTACACAAATGTTCTTCAAACTTTCAGGGTTCTGTCATTCACTCCACCTCCAGCAAGCATTCAGTTTCCCAGTTTTCGCTGCCTTCTCTTCTGTACTGATGGTGTTTCCCCAACCCTCTAGTTACTGGTGCAAGTTTCTAATGGTGTTTGTCACGCAGAGTCTGTTGAATTGTTGTGCTCAGTAATTGTTTTCTTCCTTTTTTTAAAATAAATATGAATAAAATAGACCCTGTGTTTGTGATTCATTTTACATTTAAAATGTATCCCCACATATTAGTACACATATGAGTCCAGAGAGGCCAGGATGTAGTTATAACTTTCTGGACTGTTACCTTGAGATCACAATTAATTGTCTTGTGATTTCAAGACTACAATTAAGTTTTCAAGAGATCAAACTTATTTTGAGATTATAAGACAAATATGTTGTGTTTTTTGTATCTTGTGATCTCAAGAAAAAAAACTTTTTATTACAAGTAAGTTGTGATCTTGAGAAACTACCTTCTGTTATCCTGAGATCACATGACAAATAACTTGTGATCTCTGAAAAAAACATTTGCTATCTTGAAATCACTGGACAAATAAGGTGTGATCATGTGAAAATCACTTTTACTACCTTGAAATCACAAGGCTAATTAATTGTGGCAACTTTTGCTGTCTTGGATCAAAAGACAATTAAGTTGTGATCTCAAGATCACACCTCATGGCCTCACTGTTGCATTTTCATAGGAGTGTGCATGGATTAGAACATTTCAGGTATGAAAACTTTGACATGTCCAAGACACACACACACACACACACACATATATATATATATATACTGTATATGATTCTAGTAGAGTGAATAAGAAAACTTCTCAACCTTCTTAACCTTCATAAAGATCAGTGTCATCTTATCTTCTGTATGGTGTAGTGTCTGAAAAAGTTTTCACCTCCACTGCAAACTATTCAGTCATCCCAGTCGTGTTGATCCCTATCTTCCAGGGGTCGCATTCCTCTGGTGTCTGGAATGCATATGCAAACATTGGGGGTATTCCTCTTCCCTGAGGGTGATAACGGTTACCTCTCACTCCTCCACCACCTCCAGTCCCAGAGTTTCCCACGGCGTGAAGCCCATAAACCAGCTAACAAAAGAACTCGACTTTACAAAAGCAGGGATGTTGTTTCACACCTTTATGTCTAGCTCAGTAAATGGGCCAGCTGGTGCTACACAGCCGTGAATAGTCCAGGGTCCTAATGGTGAGTATGGATAGGGCAAAACTTTCTTTCCTAATAATCAATAACTAATAATAAAATAGTGTCAAATACTGTCAAAGTGAAGCGCATTCTTTGAACAAGCCCTGAGATTTAGGATTGTGATAAACATGTGGTGTTCAACAGACCACAGCGCCACCTGGTGGTGCATTGGGAAAAAGCGAGACAATGCTATGGCAAAAAAGGTATTTATTACATTTAACAGTATTTGCATCTGTACATTTCAGCTGCAATGTTTTATTGTTTTCTAACATTGTAATTGCTGCCTCCATAAT
The DNA here is from genome assembly GCA_034552555.1 of Semaprochilodus insignis. NCBI lineage: Eukaryota > Metazoa > Chordata > Actinopteri > Characiformes > Prochilodontidae > Semaprochilodus > Semaprochilodus insignis. The sequence goes on from CM067488.1 coordinate 598,042, forward strand.
ACTGCTCTAAAATGCTTTTCAAAGCTATCATGGATCTGACTCCTGAATATGGTTTTGTATTCTGCTTCTAGCACAAGCTGTCATTTTCCAGTACATCTGTGAATATGAATATTTGAACACACTTTTTACATTCATTCTTTGTATTTTACATTCAACTGTTATTTATGTACACATTTGACAGACAATTAATAAAAGATATTTGCTGCTCTTGGATCTGTGAATGTTCAGCATGAAAGATGAGACATCGACAGCTCAGGTTTTTGTGTAAGTGGTCTATATATATATATATGGGTCATTACCAATCAGAAATTATACAATCACTGTATAACATAATTCTTGTGGTCTCAACTGGAGATGAAGAAAAAAAGGGTAAACTGTAAATTAGCAAAAGCCAAAATCAGCCATAGGCCACAACTGTAGCACTTAATGCTAACCACTAATCACTCAACATCATAAACATGTTAAACTGCACATGGTATCATTCTCTCATTAGTGAAATATGTTATAGGTCTCTTCTCCAATCAAAATCTGCCATAATATCTACATCTGTATGTCTTGCTCAGTTCTCAGAGTGTGAAGTAAAGTTATACCAAACTGAGAGAGAAGATGGTGTACATTCAGTGTACATTTGTCAATTCTAATTATTAGAAATTAATTTATAACATGTATTTATTTATGTATATTATTTATTAATTTAATAATATATAAAGTTGAGCTTTCAGGAATCTAAAACATGAGATAATTGAGATTTCATCTTTCTAATCACAGCATAATTCCATAGGTATTTATTTCATAGTTTGTGTCTTTGTGGGAAATTGTGTCTAAAAGCTGGAATTAACCATAATATGGCATTGCTATTTCAACAATGCCATTAAAAATAATTGAAAACATAAACACAGTCATATGCAAATGTTTTAACATGCTCAATAAAACAGACAACAAATTTAAATATGTTTGTCTGCAAGTTTTAGACCTGAATACGATATATTTGCTAAGTTTAACATATTATACATATTAAAATATAATAAAATATATTATGTAAAATGTGCTATAGTCTTTTCACACTCCACATGTAATGTCGTTTTTCTCCAATATGTTAAATACAGCAAATAAACAGTAATCGTGTATTAATGTGTAAAATGCGTAGAAGTGTGCGCTCTGTAGAGAATGAGCTGCCAGCAGAGGGCGACAGCGTCAAGGGCCTTCCAGCCCAGGAAACTCCAATTCCCAGAAGACCACGGGCCCACCAAGCACATATTAACAACAGTAAATGTCACACGTTTGTTGAAAAAAAGAAACAGGTGAAAGAAAATAAATAAAAGTTAAAAAGGTGTAAAGAAACAAAAACAGGTGAAAAGAAAAAGGTAAAATAAGGTGAAAATAAGCAAAAACAAAAGCAAAAAGAAAAGAACAGAAGTAATAAAAAGAAAAGCAAAGAATCAAAGCAAAGCTAAAAGAAAAGAAACAGAAATAAGAAAAATGAGAGCAGGGAATTGAAGCAAAAATAAAAGAAAGGAGGGCCAAAAAGAGAAAACACCCCAACATTACAGAAAGAAGAAAAAGAGGGTTAAAATGTGGAACCTTATTTTCACTTAAGCCATATGAGCTTCCAGACATTTACATATGACTGTATTCAGACCACCATTCATTTAGTTCATCCTCAGTTCAAACAGTTATTCATTTTTCAGCATCAGGAAAAAGTAAAACATCAGGAAAACAGATTTAACATAAAGTTACTCATAAATTACTCTCATAAACATGAAACATTACCCATGTTTTCAGGGTTTAACGTGGCCTCTTTCCGCCTTTCACAGCTTCTGGTCATGTTGTGATGCTGAGCTCTGGACTCTGGAGTGATCACTCCACTTAACACCTGCAGCTTCTTTCTTTGATTTCCAGATTTGTTTCTTGTGGTTTCATGTGGTTTTGTTGGTCCACCAGGTCTTCCCCATTTTCTCTGTGTATCTGAGTAAATTTCCAGTTTTGGAACATAATTTACTTTTACTTTGGATTATCGTATATCTAAACCCCTCAAAAACGATGTCTGAAAAATATAAAAGCGTGGAAAATGACTGGAAATGAAGTAAATGAAAGGTGGTCTCAGGCTTATGACTACATATGTATATGAGTGTGTTTGGACCCATCTCTCTCGTTTGGTATAAGATGATGAAACCTATACAACAGTTCAGTAACAGGGAAAGACACCACATGCGGATAAAAGATTGGATGTATGAGGGCTTCTTCATTTTCAAGGTTCAGCTGTAGTTTACAGCCTCAATGCCTCTCCAGCAACCTGACAGTTTTCACACAGGTTCAAAAAGCATTGCCTTTGATCTTAGGAACAGATGTCCACGTAATCTGATTACCTGATTAGCATCTTTTTGGTTTGGGAAAAACAAAGAAATCCGTATATGTGAACAAGCCAACAGAAAACACTTCCACACAAAGGACAGTAAAACCTCGGTGACTGTGGAGCAAACCTGAGTGATGAGCATGAAACCACTTGGTGGCCAAAACAGAGGAACAGCGTCCGTCATCCGCAACAAGTAGGAGCACACTTTCTCTAATAGCCTGTTCCTCAGCTCTCATTTCATTAGCGCTGCTGTTTCTGCTGCGCTGGGCAGAGGCAGATTAGGGAGATGACAGTCAATCCTATTAAAGAAGTCTCAGTAAGCTGCCGTGATCAGAGAGGGATACACACTCACACACGGCGTCATCTGTGTCTCTCTAACTCGGCCTCTGTCATCCATCCATCCTCCTCTTCCTCCTCTACATCTATCCCTCCCTCTTCCTCCCTCTTTTCAGATTTTAGGCTTGTCCACCTGTCTTTTGGCCTTCCGGAAAATTGTCTTGATCTCATCCGTCATCATCTCCTGCCAGTTATCCCTGAAAACAAAGAGAACGGGAATGCAATGGAAGTAGAATACATGCACTGCACTCCTACAAATAATTCTAAACAGATGCCTGATATAGAATTCTCATATTAATGTCCTAAAGATACAGGTGTCAGAAAGGGTTCTTTACGAGACGCCATAGAAGAACCATTTTTTGGTTCCTAAAAAAACCTCTTAGTGGACCTTAAACACTTTTGGTTCCTCCGTCAAATGCAAATCATGCATTTATAAATGGGGGCAGTACAACTGGCTGATTCCAGAGTCCTAAACTGTTATGTAACAATCTTGACTCATTAATACACTCATCGTCTCATTGCACCCAGAAGGAGGTGTGGGATTGCAGTGCTATTGAGAAAGAAGATAAAGGTTACCAGGAACGATAAATGATGATACATTTAGACCGATATGCACATACAGCAGTAGTGTCTCTCAGTATGGTGCTGGGCCGCCATGTTTGTTAAAGCAATGTGTCAGACGTCTCGGCATGTAGCTGTGGAGGTTCCTAATGGTGTCCTGAGATAATCCATCCCAATGCAGCTTGAATATCCTCACACAGTTCCTGCAGATGGTGCGGTAGGGGTGGAGGTGGAGTGACACCAGGCCTTCTGGACGTGTGACACGTGACAACAAGCCATTCATATCGGCGCTGACCACGGTGCCTCCACACACAGATTTGTTGGTCGTCTCCACCAAGACAAAAGCGGGATTCATCACTGAAGATGACCCGCTGCCGTTCTGAGTCACTCCATGACAGTCTGGCACGATACCATTGTAGTCTTTGGTGACGTTGACGTGGTGTTAAGGACAGTCGTCGTAACGGTCTAAGTGCATGCAGTCCTGCGTCGAGCAGCCGTCTGCCAATGGTGCTAACAGTGACAAGATGACTCACAGAGGGCATCACTGCTTGCTGAATGTCCGCAATCGTGGCTGTTGAGTCAGTCAGGTACAGTGATCAGGCCCAGCCTCGCTTGTGTCACATGCGCAGCTGACCTGTGTTAAAGCTGCCCACCAAGTTTCATTCCTGTCGGTTTATTCCTTCTAGGTGCTACTATTTGTGCAACTATTGATTTGATGACGAATGTATTTACAATCCTTCCAAAATGTACATACGGCAACGGAGCAACAACAATGAAAATGAAGGACTATGTGCAGAAATGTATTGATATCAGCCTATATGCAGTTTTTAAAACTCTCTCAGATGTTCCATTCCACCTTAAATGCTAAAGTTTGTACACTTGCCAGAATGTAACTGTGACACCATTTAAGGTGGAACAGAAAAGTTACAAAACAAGCTGCTGAACAGGAAGCTAACTTCAGCACATCTTTAACAAGATCCTGGACAACTTTAATTCAGAGTTGTTAGTTGACTCATTACACACTAAACATTGCACTTTAAACAATATAGAGCAGCTTTACTCAGTGTTTAACACTGTAGAGACTGATGAGAGATGCAGTTCCACCTTTAGATCACAACCCCAACAGCAGCCTGTAAGTAGCAGCCATGCTGTGTGATTGTATCCGTTTTTGCCGGTTGCAGCAGATCATCTTAAACTGAGAGTTTTATAGTGAGGAACAACTTTAATCTACTGTGTGTTGATGTCCAGATGGAAAGCCAGTAGCTAGTATAGGTAATGTTAGCTACTAGCATGCTCCAAGTAACTAGCATAGCTAACCAAATAGTATGGCGTTGTAGCTTATTTACTCAGAGGACCATGTTATTTTCCTGTCTGTGTCTATTTCAACATGTTGCTTCTGTGTGATCATTGTGGCAGCTCACTGTAAACCAGCCAATCAGAGCAAAGCCCATCAGATTATTCATGAGCTCACCAGAAACGGGGAAACAGCTTGTTTCATTCTAGGCCAGATGGGAGAGTAAAACTGCCACTACAAAATGTTTCACCCCAACCAAAGTCACATACTTTCTATGTAGAACATCAGAGAACAATTTAAATTCAATTTTAATATGACACATTTTAAAGGTCCTTTATACTTATGAATCTCTTTCAAACACAGCTCTTTAAGGAACCAAATAATGGCCAACATAATGCAAAGGTTCTGTGAGGAATCCTTAGATGAATAAAGTACTTTTAAAATGGTTCTTTTATGGCACTGCACCTTAAACTTAACTTTAAAAGGGTTCTTCTCACACATGTACCCAATTAGAACCAGCTATGAAAATGTTCTTTAGGGAGCTAAACACGGTTCTGTGGATTCGCTCAGTAGAACCCTTTTAGGCACCTTTTAAATTCAAAATAACATCCAAAAGAAACTTAATTGAAGCAAATCATTAGACGCATAAGCACATGAACAGACAACAAGGCCAAATGAATGGAAACACCATCACCCCACAGCACTAATCAAGACATCCCTATTACATCACATCACGTCACAATGCAGCGCTGCATGCAAGGTGCTACCTCCTTGCTTTTGACTCAGGAGTCAAGCCTTTTTCTCAGCTTTCTTTCTCTTGTAAGCAGCGATCTCTTCAGGACTCAAACCGTGGTTGTCCCTGGTGCACAAATTATAACCCCCCCATTTGAGAAGACATTTGAGGGAAAGCTTTCAGAACATTCCATGTCAATTCACTCACTCTGATTATGATATTATATTTGGAAAGTTAGGAATAATTGCAGTAGGGTATAAATTGATAGCACATGAACGACTCTAATATTGGTGTGAGCTGGATAAAATGTTGTCTTACCCTGCTTTGATCTCAGGAGGCTTCGGCAGAGGCTTCGTAAAATTAGTCTTTCCAACAAGCCAGTATGTTTCTTCAATGCCTTTACCCTGAAACCATACATCAACTCTCAGCATCACAAGGAAGTGTACATCACTAAGTGTCCACAGGAAGCCACAGGGAGCTTTTGTTGGTGTATGTGCAACTTTTTAACTGGGCCAAATGCTAACAGCCACTTTTAATCCCTTCAGATTTATACCGTACAGAAAACAAATGTCAAAGGTGGATTTCAGGTGGGTTTCATACAGTGGAATAGTAATAAAAGTGATGTAATAAAAAAGTGATGTAATGAAAATGATGTAGGAGTACTGGACATGATACGACTGGCTCAAACTGGCCAAAACTACTGCACTGATATAGTGCCACATTGTGCCGCCATTGCATTACACAGAATGGAAACGTATACAGCACTAGCATTAAAAGATCAGTCAGCTTATTTGGTTTTGGCTCATGCCGTAGTGTTTTTGAGCGAATCAGTGTCCGTACCTTCAGCTCTGTCTTTCCTCTAAGTTCGATCTTGTACCCCTCATTCAAAGAGCGGAGAATCTTCACAGTGCTCATGTTCACATGAATTCGATAAGCTGCAAGAAAAGACACCAGATGCTCAGAGTCAAATCCTTTTTGGAGCGTGTAGGTGCTGATGCTGCGTTCTAGTTTACATGCAAAGTGGAAAGAAGAGTAGAAATGGAACACAAGAGGTTCCTTGGGGATCAGGACTGAAAGCTCCAGTTATAAAGTAGAAGGGATACTAAGGCCTTCCGAAGGTTTTGTTTCATGTATGGAATCTTGGGAATAAATGACTCCGGTTTTAGTGTATAAAATAAATGAGAATTCTATCGATTGATTTTAAGCTGTATCATAGAGCATACTGGACACCACTTTCAAGATCTTCAAGTCCTCACTGTGTCTGTCAATCTCCAGGGGTATTTGGTTCTTTGAAACATATGGTTTGGGAATTTCCAGAGGTTCCTTCATTTTGGGAAAAGGTGATGTCTATACTCTCTATGCTCAGGTTGAAGGACTTACCCCCTTCTACCAATTTTATTGCTTCTTAATGATGTTTCACATTTATAGTCAGAGAACCAACACAAAATTTGCTTGCTGGTTCAAAAGGTTGATAGTTCAGCACTGCATAGCAAGAAGTGGTCATTCTCTTTGCATGATATAGTTATGATGGAGCTCTCTAGTGGTATAAAACTCACCAGGCTAAGGTTTATTTAATAACTTCAGTGAACTGCGTAATGAGTGAAGTGTTTAAAAACTGATGATAAGAGACATGGAGTAAACTGTACCACGTGCAAGGACAGGATAACAGACCTCCTTTTATGTCATATACATATGAGTTTGTATGTTTGTAGGCTCACCAGACAAAACGATCACCATGAGTCACCCGTGACTGAAATGTGTCTAATAGCATGCAATACCTCCACGAGCATGAATAGCTGTGATTTGATTTGGCATGTACTGGACAAGTTTCTGGATGTAGACCACATTAATTCAAACACTCTCCCATCAAATAATTGGGCAGTTGGGCCAGATTTGGTGGATCCCTGGCACAATTCCGAGGAGAATTTCCTGTAGACTGGGATTTTAGCCACTGCTGGTAGACCCGTATGACCGTACACTTCCATACACTTGCAGATTCAGCTACTTCCTTCACACTATGGTCTTTGGCACGCCCAAATACAACTACTCCTTTTAGCCAATCATTAACATCTGCTTTGGAGCCATTTTCCACACATGGGGCGAGACATTCACTGCACTGTACCACCTCTTCTCAACCTATGAATCCCATCACTCAAACCCTGCAGGGATTTATAGCCCCATCACCCTTGTGCAACGCCATCTGAACGCCAGCCTGAAGTCACTACCACCTTAAACACACAAGGTGACCAATTTTTTGTCCAGTGAGCTTATATGGATATGTGCCTGTGTGTGTCATAAGTTTTGGTTGTTTATCTCATGTGTCTCTGTAAACCTGGTGGTTTTGATATACCAACTGAGAGTGGAGGGGAGGGAGGGAGATTGGTAGGAGAGCATTTGTTATTTCTATCTATGCCTTAATTGTGCATCTTGCTTTCTGTTTGGTAATAAAAATAAATAAATAAACAAACAAATAAATAAATAAATAAATAGATGAAACAGAAGAGAATACAATAAATGATGGAGCAACTCACGCAGACTTGTAGATTCCATACGAGAGGCGGTGTTGACTGTATCACCGAAAAGGCAGTATCTAGGCATAGTTAGGCCCACTACTCCAGCAACACATGACCCTATCCAGAGACAGAGGGGTTTGGGTAAGTGCTGTGTAAGCTGCTTTACTCTAAAAGTCTAATTAAACACACTCTTGTGTAAGTTAATGTGACTGTTAAGAAATGTGCCTTGAAATTGTGAACAAATTGTTTAAAATGAAGCTTGTAATCTGGTGTCCACAACGTAGTGTTCTTATCTGGAAATGAATTGCTCTTGTTGCTTGCAGACTAAGGCCACATCAGGGTGACCTCCCCCATTGTTCAGTGCCCTGCATGTGCCTTTCTACTGGTGCTTTAATAAAAGATTCTATTTACAGCAGAATCATGGCCTCCCCTGTGTCTAACTCTATGCCAAGGCTACAGTATATTGTGCTATAATATGCTGGAACAATGGCAAACGGAAAACACCAGTTCCAGCTGGAAGCAGCATTCTGTTCCCAGGTTGCAACTATTGCATATTGTAATAGCTAGAAGCTGCAGCTCACCTGAGTGAATGCCTATTCGTATCCTGACTGGAACCTCCGGCATGTGGCGCATTTGAAAGGTACCCACAGAGCTGAGGATATTCAGGGACATGTTGGCAATCTCAGCCGCATGCTTATTGCCGTTTCTCTTTGGAAGCCCCGAGGCCACCATGTAGGCATCTCCAATGGTTTCTACCTACAACAGAAAACAGACATTTCCAAGATTGTCCGTGGCTTTCAGTCATCCCTGCTAAAGAGAATCAGCTTAGAACAGCAGAAGAGTTTTTGCTGGTCCATGCTGGTTTATGCTGGTAGTTTTCAAAACACAATAAACGATGGTCACAGCAAAAAACAGCATGAACTAGCATGTGATGCTAAACCAGTATTAACCAGCATGTGCTGGTCACCAGCAAAAACATGCTCAAAATACAATAAACAATGCTCACTAGCAAGAGCAGCAAGTTGCTAGTCTGTGTTAATTTTATCAGCAGGGATGCAGATCACTAGCGGACAGATTCTCAAGTTGCTAACATGGAAAATGTATATTAACATTGATAACAGGTGGGAAAGCTTACCTTGTATACATCATGGTTACTCAACACAGCATCAAACAGTGTGTAGAGATCATTGAGCAGATCCACAACCTCGATGGGATCACTGAGTGAGGAGATTGTTGTGAAACCCACAATGTCACTGAAGTAGATGGTGACCTCGTCAAAGTACTCTGGCTCCACAGAGGCACCGGTTTTTAAAGCCTCAGCCACAGACCTGCAACACGACAAGAATCATCTTTGATAAGATGACTGAAACATGTGTAACATATGAAAATGATGAGAACACATATCAATATATAAACACTGTCAATAAAATAGTAGCACAACTAGCTGCACCCAGAAGGAATCAACCGACAGGAATGAAACTTGGTAGGTACGTTTGACAACTAAAGTTTTACACTCAGCTGCCCATGTGACGTAAGCAAGGACGGGCCTTATCACTTTACCTGACTGACCCAACAGCCACAATTGCAGTTATTCAGTGAGCAGCGATACCCTCCATGAGTCATCCTGTTAGTGCCAGCACCATTGGCAGAATACACAGAATGTTACGATGACTGCCCTTAACACCACGTCAGCATCACCAAAGACTGTGATGGTGTCTTGCCAGACTGTCATGGAGTGACTCAGAATGGCAGCAGGTCATCTTCAGGGACGAGCCCCAGTTTTGTCTTGGTGGAGACGACCAACGAATCCGTGTGTGGAGGCACCGTGTTCAGCGCGTCCAGAAGGCCTGGTGTCACTCCACCTCCACCCCTACCGCAAAATCTGCAGGAACTGTGTGAGAATATTCAAGTTGCGTGGGATGGATTGTCACAGGACACCATTAGGAACCTCTACAACTCCATGCCGAGACGTCTGGCATGTTGCATTAGCAAACATGGTGGCCCGACGCCATACTGAGACTCTACTTCTGTATGTGTAGCTCAATAAATATT
>CM067488.1:626115-654752 GCA_034552555.1 Semaprochilodus insignis
AACTTTGTTTAGGTAACCCAATTTACAAACCGACTTTTCCTAATTTTAAATCCTAATAACTGTCTTTTTTCCTAATAAAAATACTAATATAATATAATATAATATAATATAATATAATATAATATGGAAATATTTTAAACTGACACTACTTGGGTAATCCAGAGTTTAGGGGACCATTCCTCCAGTTGGATTCCAATCTTTTCTCATTATTTAACATTTATTATTAAACATTATTTTTAGCATGTTTATTTTTTTTCTACCAAAGTAGAGTTGTATTTTCTGACCAACTACTAAACTACTAAAACGTTTTCAATCTTTTTAGGACTAAAATGCCACATTAACCTACTAAATAATACTTAATAGCATGTATAACTAATAAACAAACTAATTAAATAATTAATAGTTTTACTTACCATTATGTAACTGCTGGTTGCAAGTCCAGTCCTGCGATTAGATTAATTTCCCTTCAGGTTCTGTTGCCCTTTTAGCGACAGCTCAACAGAGTTTAGGGGACCATTCCTCCAGGTGGCTTCCAGTCTTTTCTCAGCACTCCACCTTTTTTCAAATGGAGTGAAAACCAGGTTTCAGTTCAATCAGCCCCTCAGAGTTCTCGCTCAGCCTGGCCGATGCAGTGGTGCGATATAGCAGCAACTCGGTGGAGAAGCAACTTCAGCACCCTGGAGAGCTCCCCTGTGCTCTTAGTAACGCCGCTCGTACACAGCCACTTTCATTACCATTTACATGTCTGACAGTCTAGCTGTCCACCAGAGCTTCGTCTGTAGCCTTCTTCATGTATATTCCTACCATGTACATCACTGCATTCACACAATGCACTTCAACAGCTCTCCAGTGTTACCTCAGCTCTGGCTTATCTTCAGCTGCTTTGTCCTCCATGAGTTGCAGAATGTGGTGCGATTGCATTTTCTTGAGAAACCAGTGGAAATGCAATTAAACACAGTCCAAATCTTTCCCGTCCATTCAAACAAAGTCTTTTCAAAGTGACCCTTGGCTGAGACGTAACCATGAGCCCTGGATCTAATCCATAGAGGCACGGCGTAAGAGGATTGTGGACGAAGCCTACATTTACGCCTCAGATGTTTCCTTACTCATGGAGAGAAGAATTCATTAATTTGAACTTGGATCATATGAGTTGACCTGTCTTGTAGATTATACTTAGCTTTCCATTCATTTCCTATACAGGGATTCATATTATGGATATGACATGAGGGTTCCCCACTTCAATGAGAACAAACCAAGCCATCAAATACATCAAATATCTTAATTGCACCAGTACAAAAGATTCTTCGACTGAGATTTGGTTCCCTTAAGAACCATGTTTGTGAATGTAAAGAAAACGGTTCAAAGGCTAAAGTCTAATGAACCTCCACATAATGTAAAGGTGCCACAAAGGGTTCTTTTAGTGATGCTGTGTAAGTTTCACTATTGGTTCTTCTAAAAACAGACTTGGAAAAGGGAGATTTGGGAGTCTGAGGAACCTTTTTAAAAGGTTAAAGAACCTTCACATGATATAAAAGGACTGTACCAATTTTATTTCTATAGTTATTTTATTTCTAAGAGTTATTTCTAAAGCTGTATGTGGAGGATCTTGATATGTTAAACCGGTTTGCAAAGATGGTTCTCTAATAAAACATGCTCTAAAAAGGCGGTTTAGGAAACTAAAAGTGGTATGTTGTATCACAGAGAACTCTTTTTGATATGTCATACAGAGCGTAAATCAATTAGGAGTTCTTTCTAGAACCTTTACATGATGTGGAGGTTCTTTATACTAGGTTGATCACATGCATACATCTCATTTATGACCATGGTTCTCTACAGAGTTGTCTATTTAAAGTGGTTATTTTATGGCATCAAGCAAAGAACCCTTTTTAGCACCTTTATGTGTATCAGTTAAGGAGTTCTTCCTAGAAGGTTTTGCATCATGTGGAGGTTCTTCATACTAGGTTGATCACACATACAACCATACATCTCATTTATGACCACGGTCCTCTAAAGAGCTATCTATTAAAAGTTTTTCTTTTATGGCATGAATCAAAGAACCCTTTTAGCACCTTTATTATCAAGAGTGTATATCAATGTAGGAGTTCTTCCTAGAACCTTTACAAGATGTTGAGGTTCTTCATACTAGGTTGATCACACATACAAGCATACGTCTCATTTATGACCACAGTTCTCTAAAGAGCTATCTACTGAAAGTGTTTTTTTTTTAAGCAAAGAACCCTTTTGAGCACCTTTATTTCCAAGAGTGTATATCAATTTAGGAGTTCGTCCTAGAATGTTTTGCATGATGTGGAGGTTCTTCATACTAGGTTGATCACTCGTACAAGCATCCATCTCATTTATGACCATAGTTCTCTAAATAGCTATCTATTTAAAGTAGCTATTTCATGGCACCAAGTAAAGAACCCTTTTAGCACCTTTATTATCAAGAGTGTATATCAATTTAGGAGTTCTTCATAGAACCTTTACATGATGTTGAGGTTCTTCATACTAGGTTGATGACACATACAACCATACATCTCATTTATGACCACGGTTCTCTAAATAGCTATCTATTAAGAGTAGTTATTTTATGGCATGAAGCAAAGAACCCTTTTTAGCACCTTTATTGTCAAGAGTATATCAATTTAGGAGTTCGTCCTAGAATGTTTTGCATGATGTTGAGGTTCTTTATACTAGGCTGATCACTCGTACAAGCATGCATCTCATTTATGACCATAGTTCTCTAAAGAGCTATCTATTGAAAGTAGTTATTTTATGGCACCAAGCAAAGAACCATTTTTAGCACCTTTATTTCCAAGAGTGTATATCAATATAAGAGTTCTTGTTAGAACTTTTACATGATGTGGATTTTTTTTATACTAGGCTGATCAAACTCATACATCTAATTTATGACCATGGTTCTTTAAAGAACCATCCATTGAAAGTAGTTGTTCTATGGCATCATAGTGCATATGAATTTAAGAATTCTTCCTAGAATCTTTACATGCTGTGGAGGTTTATCTACCGCTCACCAACATTTTCAACCTACTCATGTCTTAACTGGAATATTAATTAAGAATTCCCACAAAATAAAGCTTTCCGTTTATCTGCTACAAGCATTTAGTGAAACTCCTAAAAACTTGGGTACTACCCTGAAGTGCTCCGTGACGACAGCAGGAACACACTGGAGCAGAGAGCAGTAATTGGCCTTCTGCTTTGGTGATAGCCCCAACACTGCAATTGAATTAGTGCAACCGTGTTTTGGGAATAATTAGAGTTAACAAGGGCCACTCTCTGGAACAATCCCCGGAGCTCTCCTACATTTGCGTGCGTCAGTTAAACGCCACTGAATTGAGCAGGCCGGTCTCCAAGCTCATTTAAACTGAGAAGGCGAACAAAGTGCTATTAGCATCTTACAGCTTCGGAGAAGTAAAATGGTAGAACGATGCAAAAAGTTTGTTGTTATTACTGGAAATGGAATTAACTGTTAAATGTACTCCCAAAAGTCATTACAAACCGAGTTCCATGTTTACCTGCACATTTATAAATTTATGTAAATTAAATAATATATTTTATTATTTATTTTTGTTGCTGTCATAAAAATATGTATATGAATATTATCATCATTTGAGCAAAGCAGCTGTCCTTTATATTGTGTAAACATTTAATGACAAATCGACCAATAGAAATTACACCAATGTACTTGGAATAAAAACTGGTTATATTAACTTTTAACATTTTAGGTGAAGAATGTTTTTGAGATTGTGGAGATTGTGGAGATTTAAGGTTTGTCATTGGGTCAGCAAAGACAGTTATGAGGGCTTGCACTTGGAGCATTATTATTATTATTATTATTATTATTATCAGCCAGTTTGTATTATTGGTGATTCAGTATAGGAACTGCTTAGCAACCTAAACATCTTCTGAAGACACAATATCAAGCACTAAACAACACTTTTGTAACCACCTGGGATAACATACCAACTGCCTAGCCACATTTTAGCAACCACCTGAAGGACTATAACAACCACACAGTAAAACTCTAGCCATATGTAGTGACTGTGCAATGTGCAACACCACTTACAGTTCTTCTTTTTCTCTTCGTGCCCGTTAACTCATCCCACAGAATGTCTGGTCTGATTGTAAAATGGTGACTTTTAGGTAGTGAGGTAGTGATTGATAGTATCGTGAGGCAGTGAATAATAAAGTGAGGTAGTGAATAAAGAGGTAGTGAAAGGCGGAACTGTGCGATCAAATCTTTGTGCACCACACTGATGATACAAGTACACTAGCATAACACCATAGAAACCATCTGAGATACCACAGCAGCCTCAAAGCACCACCTTAGACACACTATGAGATACCATAACCTAGAAACATCCAAACAACTATCTACAATAGCAAAGCAACCAACTGGCAAACCTCTAACAACCACATGGAAAAACATACAAACCACCTAGCAACGCCTAACAACAACAGCAACAACATAGCAGCACCTAACAACAACAACAGCAACAACATAGCAACATCTAACAACAACAACAGCAACAACATAGCAACACCTAACAACAACAGCAACGACATAGCAACACCCTAGCAACCACAGCAACAACATGGCAACACCCTAGCAATCACCTTGGATACCTTAACAACTGCTTAGCAACACTATAGCAAACATCCAGCAAAACCATAGCAACACCCTAGCAACCACCCTGTGGTACCATAACAATGGCTAAGCAACACCCTAGTAACCACCCAAAATACCATAGCAACCATTAGAGATTCCATAGCAACTACCTAACAACACTTTAGCAACACGCTAGAAACCATCATGGTTACCTAGGAACCACCATAAATACCATAGCAACCATCTAGTAAAACCATAGCAACAACCTAGCAACCACCTAACAACAGCCTAAGATACCATGGCAACCCTCTAGTAACATCCATCCTGAGGAGCTGCTTATTCTGCAGCCGCTCTGCAGTTTCTACAGGAAACGCACTTCAGTGCATCTGTACATTCACACTGTACATATCACACAGGGACCAAATGGAGTTCCTTCGAGTGAGAGCACAAAAGAACCCCTCATGGTTCCAAAGAGAACCGTCCCTGCAGGAGAGCTCTCAGATACAGACGCTGACATTCTGACTGATGCTGTTACATGTCAGGCCTGTCAGGTTACAGGGGGAGTGTGTAAGCAATAGTTCCCGTGTGTTAGAGAGTGATGCAGATTGTGTGTGTGTGTGTGTGTGTGTGTGTGTGTGTGTGTGTGGGTGGGTGAGTGAAGCAGGAAGAGATGTGGTTCCTCCTTTGTGTTGACCCATATCCAATAAGCCTCTGAGCCTCTTAAACATTGTCCCTTCACAGCTCCGTCCTGCAACCAGAAATAGGGGCGGAGAAGTGCGCACTCAGCATGCGTGAATCAAAGCACACCAGGAAGCCATTACAACTGCAAGTGGTCTTCACGTTCAATTTCAGCCTCCTAGAGTGTTGACATGATCTGTAATTTATTGTTATTATTATTATTATTATTATTATTATTATTACATGCTTCAAGGACCACACCATTTCTGTCTCACTTGCAATATGTCTGGAACAGATTGTGTGAGCTGTCATGCCTGCTGTGAGCTTTCAGGTCTTCTGTGCCATCTAGTGGACTCATACATTTTTACAATTTTATGTCCTATTAGACTCGCAAAAATAAAGAAAGACACAAAAAACAAAGAGGTTCTTTGGAGTGATTCCACAGAATAACCACTTTACATTCTCTCAAAATCCCTCAAAAACAAATTTTAAATGAGATTAAAATGTTAATTAAAGTTTAAGGCTCCATAAACTTTAAAGCCCCACTTCAACACCAAGCGAAACATTTTAGATTCATTGCTCCATGAATTTACTTTCAGAACAGTGAAAGAAACTGCTCCAAATTTTATCATGAACTTCAGTAGCCCAAAATTCAGTCAGTAAACGTTGACCCAACAAAACTTGACAGGAAAATCGAGCATGGCCATACCAGCCCACCCCGAACAAACCCAACCACCAGCAGGCACTTATCCATCAGGACTTTGGATTCTCCGTTTGGCACTGGATTGACCTCTGGTTAGACCTCTGGTTTGACCAGAGTGTAGAGCATGGCCTGCCCTTTCAAAGGACCCATGGCATGACCCTTTATCTGGAACATGCCTCATTCCCAGGGGCGCATTTTAGTAACAGATATTTCTACTTCTAGATAACATATAAAATAATCCATTTGCATAAGGAAAGAGAAGGTTTAAGGACAAAAATAAGCTTTCAAAATGACACTCCCATCAACCTTGCAAGCAGAGCTGGTATTGACCTTGCTTCTTCAAAGGGGTTCTCCTACCTGACCCATGAGCCATGAAAACAATTTGCACCTGCCTCACAGTCACACCTGACACCCCATCACTCCCACTACAATCACCCCTCCCTTAAAACAGTTTGCTCCATCTGTCGCTCCAAGAATACGTAGACTTATAGTTCTGGCTGAGGCTGGATGTGGATCAACTGTGCCTATACTTCTACTGGCTGAGGACCCAGCATCTCCTCTACAAACAAACTTAAGCACATCACTGTAAGGGGTCAGCCTGTGCTGCCGGCTGCCAGCAGAGGGCGACGGCAGCGAGGCACTGGTACTCCAGGGGACTCAAAATCCCAGAGTTCTAAGGGGTAATCAGTGCCAACCAAGCTCACCTGGAGGTACAAGCATTTAAGGCTGTTGCAAGTAGCCCTGCTTTGTCACACCTTTGATCAGGTTGACCAGCGTCTCAAGAAAAGAAAAGAAAAGAAAAGAAAAGAAAAGAAAAGAAAAGAAAAGAAAAGAAAAGAAAAGAAAAGAAAAGAAAAGAAAAGCAAGGGGAAGAAAGAATAGGGAGAGAAAAGAAAAGAAAAGGACTGCTGAAAGGCTATCCTTATTGCAAAAAGATAATGAACCCGAAAATCCAAAGATAAATAAGGAGAACTTGTTAGTGGCTCCTTCTTTCCCTTTTCAGGCAGCTTTTTGTTTAGTTCTTGTGTTGGGCTTTAAGCTATCCTTTGTTTGAGTCATGCCATATAGTTTGCCATTTCCCGCCATTTTCCCCTCACCTTTTAAAGTGGGTGTAGTTCAAACTGCCGCCAGTGGTGGGTTTGAAGCGCAAGGTTGCTGGTGACCTTACCTCAACCGTGCATGAAATACTCTAGGGCCCCCAGAACAGTATATATTACACGCCATTGTACGTTACAACAAGCAAACAAATAAGTTTGTTTTTATTTCTCGGGTTTTGTTTAGACCTGTTCCCATGGGTTTTCCTGTCTGCACGTGGGTCCGCTCCCTGACTGTCCCGTGACAATCACCTGAACTATTATAGATAATACACTCATCCTCAAAAGAAGACACAGAAGGAGGTGTGGGATTGCAGTTCTATTGGGAAGGAAGATAAAGGTTACCAGGAACAATAAATGATGATACATTTAGACTAATGTGGGCAATATTTATTGAGCTACACATACAGAAGTAGAGTCTCTCAGTATGGTGTCAGGCTGCCATGTTTGCTAACACATTTCAGATGTTTCAGCATGGAGTTGTGGAGGTTCCTAATGGTGTCCTGTGATGATCCATCCCATGCAGCTTGAATATTCTCACACAGTTCCTGCAGATTTTGCAGTAGGGGTGGAGAGACACCAGGCCTCCTGAATGTGTGATGCATGACAACAAACTGTTCATCTTGCCACTGACCGTAGTGCCTGCACACACAGATTTGTTGGTCATCTCCACCAAGAAAAAAGTGGGACTCGTCACTGAAGATGATTCTTATTTACTTCATGACAGTCTGGCACGACTGTCTTTGGTGACGTTGACGTGGTGTTAAGGGCAGTCTGTGTGCATGTAGTCCTGTGTTGTGCAGCCATCTGTCAATGATGCTGGCACTAACAGAATGACTCATGGAGAGCATCACTACTCACTGAAAGTCCACAATCGTGGCTGTTGAGTCAGTCAGATACAGCAACCCGTCCTTGCTAGCCTGCATGTTTGAGCCTCCTATTATAAAACAACTTCTCAACTGTTCTCTGAAAGATGAGTGAAAAGAACAAAATGAAGAACTCAGCTCTGCTGACTACAGAGTCATCCAGTTGAGATGCTGGGATGACCTTAACACAAGTCGCATTGTTTGAGATGAGACTGACCAGAGTAGTACCATCTGAATACTTATGTTTAGAGTCACTCTTAGATGTACAGTCAGTTGTATAGGGAGAGTAGAGCAGGCGAGAGTGCACACAGGCCTGTGGAAGTCTGAAATGTGGTCACCCACCTTGGCATACTGTTTCCTGTTGGATATCCAGTTCCAGCATGGTTGTGCCCCTGTGCGCAAAGCAATGTCCATACAGACCCTGCACAGAGCACAGCCCTCATATCAGCCCCACTGAACACCTCTGGGATGCACTGGAATGTCAACTGTGCGCCAAGTCCTCTCGTCAAACATCGGTGTTTGACCTTGACCTTTGGCAAATTGGGCACAAATTCCCACTGACAAGTTCCAAAATCTTATGGAAAGCCATTCCAGAGGAGCAGAGGTTGTTCTAGCTATAAAGTGGGCGTTATCTTTAAATTAATGCATGTGGTTTTGAAATGGGATGCCCAGCAAGCTAATATAGGCGTGTCTGTCGTCCACATACATTTGGCCATGCATTGTACTGAGTTGTAAACAGCATGGATTGCACTGCAAAGTGACAAGATGGCATCCAAATATCATCTTACAACAGATGTCGGCTCTGTTTGTGAGTAAGCAGATCTAATCTACAATCTGGAGCCACAGATAAGATCTCTGAAGTCACCCTGCTTACTAGACAAAATAAAAGGTCGTCATGCTGGGCTGACATTGCAGAATATTTATGAACAGCAAGATGGAAATGTCATCTAGAATGTGCAAGGAATGCATCTTGACTTAATTTGTTGATTGGAACAGCCAAGATGGAACAGCCAACAGCTCTGCTTGAAACCGCATACTGTGTACTAATTACTGCATGTACTGTATACTGCGCGTTTCTCTTCATATCAGAGTGCAGTATGATATCCAGATATCCATGTGCCACAGAGGTGAGGGAGGAGTGAGCCAATACAACCAATACCAAGAAGCTCTTTCCCTTAGCCATCCAATCACTTTTTAGCAACTGTTGTGCATTTAAACTACTGCCCATGCTGTGCAGTCGTCTGCTGCTGCTGCTGCTGCTTCATCTGCCTTGACTGGGTGCCACGTCTTGCCTGCATTTCTGACCAGTTTACCTACCATGAAGCTTCATGCTGTCCTGGAAGCTTCATCTGCTTCCTGCTCATCCATCCGCTGATCCTGCTATTTAATCACAGACTTATCAGACATTTCTTCCTCTGCCTCACAGAACACTGAACACTTCTCTCGTTCTTACTAATAGTTCATCACTGTAGGCTTCTAGCAGCAGTAATGGATATTCTAGGTCTATACTGTGATAAACACCTTACAGTGGTCATTGGTTTCACTGGTAATAGTGACTGATCTTCATTCAGACTTTCAGGTCTGTTTCTTATAGCTACTCTGATAGGACTCCAACACTTATTGGTTATCCTATAATTCATTTTGCACACATTTTGTAAAATCTTATCCTTTTCTTCTTGCTTTAGTGCTTGTTTTGCTATCCGGTGTGGACCAGAGGAGGATGGGTTCCCCTTTTGAGTCTTGGTTCCTCTCAAGGGTTCTTCCTCTTACTCTGAGGGAATTTTTCCTTGCCACTGTGGTCCTTGGGTTACTCGTTGGGAGCTTGGACCCCAATTCTCTGTAAAGCTGCTTTGTCAAATCTGTTGTAAGGGCATGATCACTGTATGATCATGGGCACTATATAAATAAACTTGACTTGACAGTATGTCATGAAGATATACTGGTTACATCCTGGAATATTTGGTCAGAGCAGAAACGCCAATCAGTGACGACTTCTGGGTTTATCAGATACTCTAGGTGCTCCAAAGTGCAGTTAGTAATAAGTAATTCTTATACAGAAATATGCACTTTGTTACTGAGCACAAACCGATTCAATGCAGCTGGCCAGCCAATCAGCATTTAGAAGTAACTCTAATGCTGTCGTGTCCTACAGGCCAAAACCTGTTTAGCTGCAGAAAAACAGGGATATGGAATGTGCCGGCCAGTTATCTTTGATCTTTTCAATGGAATACACTCTACATATTCCAAAAAGGAGGCTGCTGTGAAATGGCTAGAATCCTAATTTGTTGTTGTTAACCATTTACCTCCATTCACCCCTCTTCACTGAGCACTTCATTAAGCGCTCTGGCATTTTGTCATGTATTTTGACTATGAGCTACACATACAGGAAAGTTGTCTCTCAGTATGGCGTTGGGCCGCCATGTTTACTAACGCAACATGCCAGACGTCTCAGCATGGTGTTGTAGAGGTGCCTCATGGGGTCCCGGGATAATCCATCACATGCAGCTTGAATATTCTCACACAGTTCCTGCAGATGGTGCGGTAGGGGTGGAGGTGGAGTGACACCAGGCCTTTTGGATGTGTGACGCATAGCAACAAACTGTTCATCTTGGCTCTGACCACGATGCCTCCACACACGGACTCGTTGGTCGTCTCCACCAAGACAAAAGCAGGACTTGTCACTGTAGATGATCCGCTGCCATTCTGAGTCACTCCATGACAGTCTGGCACAACACCATTGCAGTCTTTGGCGACGTTGACGTGGTGTTAAGAGCAATTGTTCAAACGGTCTGCGTGCATGTAGTCCTGGCACTAACAGGATGACTCATGGGGGGGCATCACTGCTTGCTGAATGTCTGCAATCGTGGCTGTTAGGTCAGTCAGGTGCAGCGATAAGGCCTGTTCTTGCTTTGCGTGGCTGAGTGTGAAACTTGAATCACTTGCATGTCTCACAATGACAAACCTACCAAGATGCATTCCTGTCGGTTGATTCCTTTGGACGACGAGTGTCACTTGAGTGTAAACCGTGTCAGAAAGTCATACACTAGCCTACTGTGGTGTGTGAAGCTATGGAGCTGCATATGCAAGGAGAGAGAGAAAGACCCTGCTGCTAGAGGAGCTGCTGACTGAGACGGATGCTCAATATCACTCTGAGCAGCATGCATGAGAATAAATGCCAATGCTTTCCCCATCAAAAGAGCTTTGAGAGGAGGTCTTAAAGTTTCGAAGTCTAGAGGTTGTATTATAGTGCTTGCATGAGTCCATAACTCAAATTGCATATTAAATATTCTGGAAGTAAAAAAGACCCATGACTGCATAACAAAATAGACAGACCCGCAACACACCCATGGGCCCCAGATCTGGAGAGACGGAAATTGCTGCTTATATGCCATATATCATATATGGATGGCTGAAAAAAATGATGCACTGTTTGTTAAATGTGTGAGTTTGTATGTCTATATATACCTGATGTATGCAGTTCTGTAACCCACCTCGGCTTTTAATCCCTGGGTTACCTCGTGCCTTGAAAAGATGCTTGTGTTGATGTTGTGGAGTCACTTGACACATACTTGCTTCTGGTCATTTTACACAGCAGTATTCTCTAAAGCTAGGTCAGCAAGTGGTAGAAGTGGTTAGTGGATAGCAGCAGACAGCCCCCTGCTCCACTGCCAGGTCTTTCTTAGGACTTTTTCGGTGTAATTCACAGTTAAAAACGGGGACATTTCCATGGACAGCTCCAGCTGGGGACAGGCTACCAAAAATGGGGGCTGTCCCTATAAAAACAGGGACATCTGGTTACCCTAGCATGCAATCGATCATTCAGTCAGAATACACTTGCTGTGCTAACCTGTGCACTCATTGTGCTAATCAGCTAGCAATAAACGTTTTAGGGAAGTTTGCACATGAAGTACATACAATTTGTGAATAACGCTTTGTCTGGCTATAAACATCAGTGTAGAACTGCACATTTAGCTTCCTAACTAGCAAGCTAGCAGAGTAAAGTGATAAAGCTAATGATGTGTAACAGATGAAGTCATATTTGCAGTCAGTTTTAAGATACCACGGTTCTGTAGGTTTTGAATGCATCAGATCACAATGATTTCTGGGTTGAAAAGAAGTCAGAAAGTTCTGTTTCTGAGGTTGACACTTATGTTCACACGGTCCCAATCTAAGACACTCTAGCTGAGCTAATAAAGTAATGGAATAGCCCTTAAGGAAATGGTGAGGTCAAGTGGAACAGGTGTGTTAAAACCAGCACCCGAATGAACATAAACCAGGGTTTCTCAACCTGAGGGCCACGGACCACCAGTGGGACATGATGTACACTCCAGTGGTCCATGGGCCTGTACCCAAGTGAAAGCAATAGTTTGTAGTGGGCCAGAAACGTCATATATAACCATATTAGCATTACAGTAAGTATATAAATATTATTGTACACACGTACAAATAAAGAGGTTGCAGTAGCAGGCTAATTAAACCCCTACGTAGTCGCTGGTTAGCTACTGATGGAGAGGTTTCTTTGTGGGCGTGGGTTACATCTGGTTACAGCTGCCTTATTCATATTTGGACATACCTTTTTAATTTTTCTTCAATTCTTCTTTATTTCTTAGAAACTGTATTTCTAAAAAAAAGTAGATTTTAGTGTTCAGGTGGGCCCTGGTGGCTGAAAAGATTGAGGTGTACTTATACAGACTACCACAGGAGGGCAGAGTTATATCATTTACGCAGACTAGTGCGCCAACTGTGGATGTATGCATAGAAGGGCCAATTTACATTTGCCTGTGTGTGTGTGTGTGTGTGTGTGTGTGTGTGTGTGTGTGTGTGTGTGTGTTTGTTTATATGACACAACACAAAATAATGAGAACCCAGAATAGCAGTTTGCACTTTTCCTGCCCGCTCATGTGGAGAGAAATCAATTGAAAGCAAACACAGCCCCCAATAAACACAACCCACGTGTTGGTCCTCATTTCAGATTTAGGTTCCACAAACATTTACATAGAGATCAGTTGTTCGTTCATTCATTACATGCTTCACTGATGGGGGAAGAGAATCAAGCAGCCTACTATAGGGAGTGAAGTAGGGAGAGAATGAGAGCCCGCATATTACCGTCTTTTTAATACACATCCGTCAGGTACGGCCGTGCTTTCGCCAAGATGGTCTCTGCTGTTCATTTCCTATTTTCTCTGTTGGTAGGTGATCATACAGTCTAAGCCCAGCTTCTAATCCAGAATGCATTGACAGCTATACCCTGAATATGATACTGTATTGAAAAGCCTAAAGGAATAGCTTTGCATCCAACATACGCAATTTGCACTCGTTCCTGATGCAGTCGATCAGCCAAGTGTCCAAAAATGGTTTCTTGGGCTGTGTTGAGTCTGCAGGCAGATCAGACTTTGCAAAAGTGATCAAATGTGGTTTGGATCCAATTTGCAAAAATCAAATTATCAAAAATACAGAGGAGCTGTCTGATTGCAATGCTATTCGGAAGGAAAATAAGGGTTACCAGGAACAATTGATGATGATGATGATGATGATGATGATAAATTTAGACTGATATGGGCAATATTTACTCACTTACACATATAGAAGTAGTGTCTCTCAGTATGGTGTCAGGCCTCCATGTTTGCTAACGCTAATGCAACATCCCAGACGTCTCAGCATGGAGTTGTAGAGGTTCCTAATGGTGTCCTGTGATAATTCATCCCATGCAGCTGGAATATTCTCACACAGTTCCTGCAGATTGTGTGGTAGGGGTGGAGGTGGAGTGACACCAGGCCTTCTGGACATGTGACGCGTGACAACAAACCCTTCATCTTGGCGCTGTCCACGGTGCCTCTACACACAGATTCATTGGTCTTCTCCATCCAAGACAAAAGCAGGACTCATCACTGAAGATGACCCTCTGTCATACTGGGTCACTCCATGACAGTCTGGTTAAGGGCAGTCGTTGTAATGGTATGTGTGCATGTAGTCCTGCATCATGCAGCCGTCTGACAATGGTGCTGGCACTAACAGGATGACTCATGGACACTTGAATCTTTCGCATGTCTCACAATGACAAACCTACCCACCAAGTTTCAGTCCTGTTGGTTGATTCCTTCTGCAATTATGAGTGTATATGGGGGTCAGATGTTCTGTCGTAACAGTCTGCATGTATGTAGTCCTGCATCGTGCAGCTGCCTGCTAACAGGATGACTCATGGAGGCCTCAGCTCATTGAATGTCTGCAACTGTGGCTGTTGGGTCAGTCAGGTACAGCGATAAGGTCCGTCCTTGACTAGGTCACATGCACGACCAAGTGTGAAACTTGAATCATTCGTATGTCTCATAATGTCAAACCTACCCACCAAGATTCCTTCTGGGTACAACTACTTGTGCAGCTAATATTACTGACGATGAGTGTAAATTTGAATACAATCTGGATATGCCAAAAATCAGATTTGGGCTGGCTGTCTGAACATAGCCCCCATGGTCCGAGTCTATTTACGAGGCTTATGAGACTAACAACGCTAACAAACACTAGAAGCCAAAGTCATAAATCTTCTCTGTAAATATATCCCAAAATGCATTTCAGCCCACTCAGACTTGTCATGCAGGCTTGTTGATGTGGTTTAGGACACAGTATGACTGAACCATAAGTGAACTATATGAACTATAAATGACCCATAAGTGAACTATATGAACTATAAGTGAACTACAAAACTATAGTGAACTATAAAAATTAACACATCCTTAACATGCCCTTCAAAGGTAATTTAGTAATAATGAGGTAATTTAGGAATACATATTCAAAAGCACATCAAACTAAACAATAAAAGTGGCAATTTCGTGAAAACAACTATGCAAACCAGCCATCTTTGTCAAATGTGGCAGTCAAAAGTAGCCAGGATATTGTCTATGATTTGCAAGCATCAGGGAGACCCTATTAAAATATGGGAGACTCCCGGAACCTCCGGGAGAGGTGGGATGTCTGGATAAGCCTAGGAAACTTATTTCCATGCAAGATAAATTCAGTGTGCAGAAGCGTCAACTTGCATGTACCATGGATGTAGCAATACTAGTATTTCAACTGTGAGGCCACAGTGACATTCCGGGGGAAAAATGTAGGTAGGGTGAAACGTATTTTGGAAAACATACATGTTTGTTTACCTTAGAATGCAGCAGTGAAAGCTGTGTCAGAAGTAAGAACCCCTTAAACCCCAAGCTCCATAATAAGGCGTGCTGCAGACTGCAAAATGACATCCAACCTTAGAGATCTGTCACAATACCAAAACGTGTCTTAGGAGGTTATTGCATTTGCATGAGGTCGACTCCAACAATATCACATTACCTCCCTAAGTAAGGCTTAATCTAGCTCGAACCAGCCGTTAGCCTCCAGAGGTTGGGACTGAGAGCTAGCAATAACAAGCCAGGTTCTGCAGAGATAGGGAACACCACGTAGTCTTCTCTTCTACCTTGTTAGCTTTGTATATTGGAGATGGAGGTGGAGGAGGAGGTGGGGGGCAGAGGGGGAGCGGCTAAATGAAAGGCCTCTCTTCTCCAGCTCAGAGAGCCTCTCTAGCAGACTAATGGTGTCGGGCCACCAAGGGACGAGCCTCTCGCTGCTTCTCATCGTCTCAGTGCGGACGGCCCGAGTGATTTGCCGTGTGTTTGTGCCTCCTGCGTGGTGCAGTTGTGGGCTTTTTTTTTTTTTTTTACTCCCACTTTGCTTTCATCGGTGCGGACATCCTCAAGGGCAGCTGCCCGTGCCAACAGGTGCTCTTCATTTCAGAGCTCAGTACACAGAGCCCCAACCATTTGGAGATGCAATTTCAACCCCACTCTCTTCCCCTTCACCTGTCATCACTGTGATATTAGATGTGGTCCTCAGACGCTCTCTCTCTCTCCCTCCCTCTCTCCATCTGTCTCTCTTTCTCTTTCCCACTTGCGCTTTGTCTCTGCGCTGACATATCTCTCTGTATAGATGACCAAGTGCAATCTCTTCCGATGAGGCGGCCCGGCCTCTGAGCCACGGATATGAGCAGTGAGGAGTAAATGGCTTTTAAAGTATTTTTCACCCTCACTTCTTACTTATTCAGCCATAGAGGGCTGTCCACTCCGGAGCCCTGCATTATGCATTATTCCATTGCCACTGCGTCGGATTTCAGAACCACTTTAATCGCTTTTAAGCCAAACCCGGCTTATTTTTTTAACACCATGGCATGAGTTTTTGCTGGGAAGGCGCTTATGGATGGGAATGCCTTTTTTAGATCCGTCTAAAAGTGAAAGGATATCTCTAAAGCGTTTGATGTAGTGGTGGATTTTATAGTAGTTGTGGACTTCAAATTGTTTATTTATTAATGTGAGATCTATTAAGTATTCTATCAGTATTAATTGAGGGTGGCCTGTTGGCCTGGATTGTCTTCAGGCCTTATTCTTGAGCTCTGGAGTTTGGGAAGCACCTCCTCCAGGTCAGTACCCTACTTTATTAGCATTCATGCTACATTCCACAATCTAACCAAAATACATATACTCTCCTACATGGTCATAATGGCAGATATCATCATCATCATCATCATCATCATCATCATCATCATCATCATCATTAGTGTGATGCCAGAAGGCCTAAGTGGATGGAGGACCATAAACCAAAGGAAACAAATACAGGAATAAACAAACAAAGGAGTGTATGTGTATGTATGTATACAGACATGTCTAATAAGCAACAGGTGAAAACAACTAGTACTCTGGGGAAGAGGTTCGGGGAAGGCGTTTCATGATTGGTGGATTGTGAGCATGTGGTAATAAAATCATGACAGGGTGCATGGTGGGAAATGTAGAGCCAGGAGGACAACCCAGAAGCGTGACAATTATCATCATCACTTTTACATATATAGCACCTTTCCCATGTTCAAAGATGCTTTATAAACCTATGAACACATTAAAGAAGGGGAACACAATTAATAACAAAAGACATGACAACCAGACACATGCAGGCATTATAACGAAAGACAAGAGAAACACTGACAGTTAAAACAAATATCTTTAACAGAGAACTTCGAGACCTAGGGCTGGAGTTCTGGAAGGGTTCTGCTTGGCTCTGCAAGGCCAGAACGTCCCCATGTCCCTATCCTGACATAGGACTGACATAGGACTGAGCAACAGTGAGAAGAAAGGGGTGATGGTGAGGTTTATGAAAACGTTGTAAGGGTAAATGGACAACAGAGGTGGGAATTTATAGGGCCTTATATTGTAAAGGCAAGGGGTTACAGGCCTGCCCCTCAGAACACCATTTATTGTAATTATATATGGTGTTTTTCTCTGGCAAAAACACATTCACTGCCAAGACAATGTTCCTGGGCGCCCGAGACCTTTTGGACATTATGTAGGTACATTGCAAATAATATTTTTGTGATCATTCCATTAAAATGCACTATACAGCCTTGTTTTCTCAGATGCACTTTCCCAGATAAACACACAGGGAGTTCTTTCGGTACACAGCCCTAAAAAAAGCAAATACAACAAAGAGACCACCATAAGACCACCACTGACCAGTTATTATTTGGGTGGTAATGCAGTTGCTGACTGGAGTCCATCTGTTGCTGCACAATTTGCCAGCCCTCCTCTAGCCCATCCATTAACAGAAAGGCACCTTCACAGGACCACTGCTGATGTAGTATTACTTGGGTAGTATGCCATTTGCAGCACAGCAGGGATACAACATAGTAGTGGTATGTGAGTGTGTGCTACACTGGCATGTGTGTATGAGCAGCATTGCTGAGACTTCTGAACACCTCACTGTTTTTGTTATGTTGAGAATAGTCCAAAAATAGCCAACAGTGGCCATGTGGTCATGTGGCTGATGACTGACACAAATTATCCACAGAAAAAGTTACAAATGTATAACTGATCAACAAGTTCTGATAAAACAGCCAAATAAAGTGTACACATCTTAAGACCCCCAGCAATGGGCTGATGTGAGTGTTGCATGCAGTCATGTTAAAACAGATGCTGTGCATCTGCATGCATGCTACCCTCTCACTCACTAATGTAGTATCATTGGTGCTCCTGTTCATGGCCCCCTTCGCTCAAATGCTCTAATCCGCAACAGAGAGGTAGGCAGAGTTCAGAGCTGCCAGTCACAATTATAGTCCCCTGCCCCTCTGTTAGTTCTCTGTTAGAGCTTTTGTGAGGCATGCAGTAGAAGCTGTTGCTGGTTTGGAGCCTCAGTTCAGTTCAGGTTTGGGGAATTCCACTGATTTTTCATCATTTCTATATAATTCAGTAGTTGAGATATGGTCAAGTCACGTCAAGTCCTTGTCACAAAGCAGCTTAACAGAGAATATGGGTCTAACCCTCCAGTGATGCAACAGTGGCAAGGAGAAACTCCCTCAGAGTAGGAGGAAGAAACCTTGAGATGAACCAAGACTCAAAAGGTGAACCTATCCTCCTCTGGTCCACACCAGATAGCAAAACAAGGACAAAACCAATATGGAAAGAATAAGAGTATACAATTACATGCAGTATTATATACAGAATAACTGAGTCATATAAGAGTGACGATGAGAAGCAGACCTGAAAGTCTGAATGAAATCAGTGACTACTGTAAGCAGTTTATCACAGTGAAAAACCCAGAATAATCATAATTGCTGCTAGAAGCCTACAGTGATGATCTATTAGAAAAAATAAGAGGAGCTTTCAGTGTTTTTTGAGACAGAGAAAGACATGTCTGATTAGAAAGGAAAGAGAAAAATAAGTCTGTCATTGAATAGTAGGATCATCAGATGGGTCAGTGGCGTGCACATGGCATAGGACAACATGAAGCTCCATGGTAGGTAAACTGGTCAGAAATGCAGGCATGCAGTGGGCACCCAGCCAATGCAGATGAAGCAGCATCATCATACAGCACAGGATGGGTAGTAGTTTCGCAGATATAAACAAAGTCAAAGTAGAAAAACTTACCAGCTCAGATTTCTAACCTCCAAATGAACCTACGTGTGTCTTCTGAGGTTTTTATATGTGCTGTTGATAACAGTCAAATAATGGTAAATTTGAAAAAAAAAGTTTTTTTTTTTTTTCTTTTTTTCTATTTTGCCTTAGAACACCCTTCAGGTATCCCTCCACCTTGAATAGATTAAAATGTATAGATTAAAATGTTATTCAGACCTAAGCCTAACTGTAAAACAATGTCTCAGACATCAGGCAGTGTACTTTTGACCATTCCATCTAATTATTTTCTGTGAGGGAGCTTTTAGCTGTGGACGTCTGGTTGCTATCACCTCCACTGTGAACAATTCTGCCTTGGTAAGTTTCTCTAAAACAAAGCATTTCACATTAAACCACTCTGAATGACTTTGTTGACACATTGACCATTTATATATGCATGAATTCTGAAAGAACTGATGGAGTTCCCTTTTAACTTACAATGATTCCAGTATTGCATTTACATTTACAGTTATGGTATATCGCAGATGCTCTTATTCAGGCACTGTGCTTTTGTTTTCTACTCAAAGAACAAAGAAAGTATCCTAGCTATGATAATTACCCTTAAGCTCAGACACTGGCAGAAACAAAGGCCAGTGCTAATGCCTAGAAAGAAAGACACTGAATTACACATAGCATTAGTGCAATACAAAGCTTTGCAATAAGTACTTGGATTAGTGATCACTTAAGTGCTTCACAAAGAGATGAGTCTTCAGTTTGAAGACCTCGATCGAGTCTGCCAGTTCATTCCACCACCGGGGTGCTGAACAGAGAAGAATCTTAATGCTTGTCTTAAAAGCAGCAAGGTACAGATCGAATTTTGACCATTGCCATATGGTATGGAGAGGTTGGTCCAGGTTTGGCTGGCGTCAGGTTTTAAATCTGATATGGGGAGCTGCAGAAAACCAGTGAAGGGAATACAGCAGTAGAAAGATGAGAGAACTTAGGAAGACTGAGGAATGCCGAAGAAGTGTTGCTGCCTTCTGGATCAGGAAGGGCATAAGACCAACCAGAAGCAAGATGCAGTAGTGAAGCCTTGAGATGACAAGCGCCTGGGTTCCCTACCTGGAGACCGAGTCAGGTTTGCAATATGAATCAACAATGATAGTCATCCATGATCACACCAAGCCTTCTTGCCTTTTTAGACAGAACAGCCAAGGAGTTTTTGAATACACTGGCAAGATCATGGAGATGGCCTATAGTTCTAGGGATGAATAGCAGCTCAGTCTTGACAGGACTGAGCTTCAGGTGGTGAGCTGCCATCCATGAAGAGATGTCAGTCAGACCTGCCGAGATGCAACTGGAAACCAAAGTTTTAGAATGTGGAAGGCATTAGGTGGATCTCATGAGCACAGCAGTGGGAGGAGAAGCCATGACAAGATATTACGTCTTCAAGAGAATGAGTGCAGAGTGAAAAGACAAGAGGACCAAGCACAGAGCCTTGTGGGACACCGGTGGAGAGCCTGCATGAAGCGTTGAGAGAGAGAGAGAGAGAACTCAAACCACTTCCATGAAGAACTAACGATTCCAAGGTGGGTGAAGACTGACAGTATGGTCTTGTGAGGCCTTGAGAGTTCAATAATCAGAACAGATGCAGTTTCTTCCCTCCTTCAGCCCAAGGCCCCCATCCAAGCCGCACCCCCCTGCACCCCCGCAACCCAGAAGGATAATGCGGTTTAGAAGATGAGTGAGTAGATGTGGTCACAAATGTAAAGTTTTCCTCATGCAGGCAATCAAAGTGTACTTTAACCCGAACAGCTCTGCCACTCTATTAATGGCGCTGTAACAGCTATTTTACTCAACCAGACTGTCTGTTTAACTTACGACAGCTTAAATATCCCCTATATCAATATTAATAATACATCACAAGTGCAGTCAAGCACATTGAGCATTTTTCAATTTTGAGGTAAAATACAACTGGATATACACTCCTGGCAGTCTCCTGGGAAGAAAGTGGAACGGAAAAAAGTGCCAGCCGGGAGCTGGCAGCAGGATCATTAAAGGCCTGTCCGTAGCAGGTGTGCACAGAGTCCGCCCACGTGTCAGATAGAGAGAGCTAATGCTAATGCAGGGGCTGCACTTTCAGGGCTGTATGGGAGCAGGCCTAGAGGACAGTTCAGGAGATGACACTGTCACTCACCATCATGGAGCCTCATTTGCCTTGTCATTTAGAGGGGAATTGGAAATAGGCTCCCTACTGCAGACTGACTGCATGGAAAGAGATGATAAGATAGCGGGATAGTGTTTTATTTCATGCAAACAGCGGCGTGGAACCTTTACAGCTCAATCATGTTTACTGAAGTACAGCAGAGAAAGGGGATGGCCTTCCAAACCATAAGGATGCTAATAGAGCGATATATGAATCAAAGTGAAGGATTTCTCTTTCTTCCCTTGAGTGTGCTTGAGAACAAATTCAGAAAGTACTTAAAACTCCACAGGGCATAGAAGCCAGGCTCGGTGTGTACTTGTTCTGCAGGGCTTTATGCTCTGAAGATGCTTGAGTGGCTTTTGAACTTTGAATGCATTCTTCAGAAGAAAGAGAAAACTCAGGTTATTTACGATCGCTTTAAGGCGAGGCTGCATTTGCCAACCCCTGCATGCATATACAGTCATTTTAAATTGACTGATTTATTTAATGCCCTTTGTAACATCATTCCAGAGCTTTCCAGCTTTCCGTAAATGCGGGTGCAGCCCCCTAATGCGCACACCAGCAGAGCTATGATGCAAGCGGCGCATGTCTACAAGATAGATTAAATGAAAAAACACTCCGGGAAATGTATGTGAGATGAACAAGTGACTGATGGTGAAGTGTCAAAGACAATTCCTGGTGGGTTGCAATGTGCGGGCCGCTGGGAGACTAGTCTAGACAAAAATCCAGGGCTGAAATTAGTTCCCTGGCCTGGTGGTGGACTATTCCCAGCATAGCAGTAACGCTGACATTGTGGCTTGGTTTTGTGTGTTGTGCTGATGTGAGTGTATCACAGCTTTACTGGGAATCTGAACATTGCTAGCTGTCACCAAACAATGTCCACCTATTATCCAGCCCACAGTGATCCTGTGGTCAAAAACTTGCCATTGATGAAGGGCTGGAACGGAAGCATCAGCTTCATTTGTAAAGGGCCAGTGTCCAGCACAGATTAGTGATATCTCTACTCAAACACATCAGATCCAACTCATCTGGCAAGGTTCAGTGGGTATGTTTGAGGAGGGAAATCGTCAAACTGTGCTGGACACCTGCCCTCCAGGACCGGAATTGACTAAACAAAGCCCACATAGTCAAATAGGAGCTGTAGTCTTTAACTGTACATTATGATGTGGGGATGCTTTGCAAATTCAGGGCCTCCAGATCTTGCCGTAAATACCGAAACCACAAAATTAGGACTCTGACAAGGCCACTCCAAAACCATCAGATCACAAGGTGATGACATGACTTTTTATGTGGAGATGGAAACGCATGGTTCAGGTCCTGAAGCCGCAAAGCAGCCATCACACTACCACCACCATGTTTCACTGTTTTAACTTAACCCCAGATGTAACAGGACACTTGTCCTTAAAGAGGTTTTCAACTCATCACACCATAGGACACTATTCCTAAAGGCTTGGGGGTCATCAGAGTCTTTTTGGCAAATGTAGCAAGAGCCTTTATGTTCTGTTAGGTCATTTGTGCCCAGTTTCTTTCTGACAGTGGAAACTTTTTTGTGAGGTTAGCAAGCCCTGCGGTTTCTTAGATGTTTATCCAGGTTTTGGGTTCTGATGTTCATGTTGTGATCTAGTTAAGTCCTCGATGACCTACTGGAGGAATTAAGTAGGCCAGACACTTTTGAACTTTTCATGTATGTAGGTATGTATGTATGTATGTATGTATGTATGTATGTATGTATGTATATATAAATCACATTCACTGGTCACCTCATTAGATCCACCTTGCTGGCTTGCCTTTAATTTTTTATGGCATAGATTCAACAAGGTGCTGGAACATGCCTCGATTCTGGTACATATTGGCATTATAGCATCACACACTTGCTTCAGATTTGTCGGCTGTGCATTCATAATGCAAATCTCTCATTCCATCACATCCAGAAAGGTGCCCTGTTGGATTGGGATCTGGTGACTGTGGAAGCCATTTAAGTACAGGTACGTCACTGGCATAATCAAGAAACCAGTTTGAAACAATATGAGTGTTGTGTTGTGACATGACACAATACCTGCTGGAAGTAGCCATCAGAAGATGCGTACGCTGTGGTCATAAAGGGATGGACATGGTTAGCAACAACACTGATGAATAGGGATATGACTACTTCACCCACATCGTTAACAAGTTTCTTCTATTTAGAGTTGTTAGTTAGAGCGCACATTTCACTCTGGACAGTTTCTCAAACTTTGGACGATATGAAGCTGCTTTGCTCAGCACTGTAGAGGTTAAAGAGAGGAGCCCTTCCACCTTTATTAGCATCACAACCCCAACAGCGGCCTATAAGTAGCAGCCATGCTGTATGATTTTATGCAGATCATCTTAAACTCAAACTTTCATAGTAAGTAAAAACTTTCATTTACTTCGTGTTGATGTCCAGATTGAAAGCAAGTATGGCTAGTATAGGTAACATTACCTGCTAGCAAGCCGCCAAGTAACTAATGTTTGTAAAGCTTACTGAAAAGTTAAACAGCTTGTCCTGACTAAAGGCACATGCGTTCTATGTAGAACATCATAGAACTGTGTAAAATGCTTCATAAATGCATCTTAGAGTGACAAACGATAGAAGACAAGGTATACAGGGTGTCAGGTATGAGAGCATGAAGGGTAAAAAGATTCATTTCAGAGTCAGGTTTAATAAACAAGATGTTGGCTGGAGTCCAGTCTTCTCTTTGTTGTGAGAATTAGTGTCTTTGCTTTTCCACTACACCAGCATGCAGAGTGTGTTAATAGAAGCCAGTGTGTGATCAGGAGGAGAAGCAGAGCGCTCTGCTTGTGTTTCTGTCATTAGCATGCGTATCTCTGTGAGTGCTGCTGGCCACCTGTCAGAAGATATATATGATGCCCAGCAGTGGACGGCTGCTTGTGACAGTGATAGGTCTTTCTGAGCATTGATAACATTTAAGAATGTTGGACTAATAAACCTCGTGGCTGATCAGTCTTACTGACAGTGTCCATGGGTTTGCATGTCAGCCACTGACAAGATTAAAAAGGCTTTCTTAATCATTAGGATTTGATCTCGGATGACATGCAATCCGAATCTCTTTATCATAAGCGGAGCACAGTGAATAATTAAAAAGACTCAGCAACAATCTTCTTGATCAACCTTTATTAAAGGCATGCTATGCTCATAAATAAACACCACTGGGGGTTCTCATGCTTCGGTATCTTGGGTAATGTGCATGCCATGAATTACGCAATATAGGAAATTGGCTGTTATGGAGATTATTTGTATTTTTTCAGGCCTTTGGAGAGCATTTTGCCACATAGTGTAGTGTTTTTCCTGCTTATACATCTAATTCAGCTCACGAAGCTCTTGAGAATAAGCTGGTGAGCTAAAGTTTGCAAAACTAAGAAAAAAAAGATGCAAGGAATCTTCTAGGACAGAAACTCACCCTTTCAGGCATATACACAACTGTCAAACACACAGCTGTACCCAGAAGGAAGTGTGGGATTGCAGTGCTATTGGGAAGGAAGATAAAGATTACCAGGAACAATAAATGATGATACATTTAGACTGATATGGGCAATATTTATTGAGCTACACATACAGAAGTAGTGGGGTCGGGCCGCACATTCGCTAACGCACCATGCCAGATGTTTCGGTATGGAGCTGTAGAGGTTCCTAATGGTGTCCTGTGATAATCCATCCCATGCAGCTTGAATATCCTCACACAGTTCCTGCAGATTTTGTGGTAGAGGTGGAGGTGGAGTGACACCAGGCCTTCTGGACATGTGACGCATGACAACAAACCGTTCATCTTGGTCGTCTCACCAAGACAAAACTGGGACTCATCACTTAAGACGATCTCTCTGGCGAGGTTGATGTGGTGTTAAGGGCAGTTGTCATAACAGTCTCTGTGCATGTAATCCTGCTTTGTGCAGCTGTCTGCCAATGGTGCTGGCACTAACAGCTTGACTCATGGAGGGCATCACTGCTCACTGAAAGTCTGCCATCGTGGTGGTCAGTGAAGTACAGCGATAAGGTCCAACCTTGCTTATGTCACATGCTGAGTGTGAAACTTGAATCATTTGCAAGTCTCATGATGTTATTTTTACTCCTACCCCTTGTTTTCGAGTGTAACCCTCCCCCTTGATACTGAGTTACAAGGGGTAGTGGTGGAAATCTCCCCCCTATTAAATAGGACAGCCCTTCAAGAACCGGATACGTCAACAGTTGTCGTCGGTGGCCTTTATGTAAACAGACGAAAAGCACGGGTGCTCGCGATTCACATCGCATCAATCAATCTAACGAGTGACCAAATAAAAAAGAGCACAAACAAAAAACTACATTACTTCATTAACAGGCTGCTAGCGGTGCTCTGTAGGCAACCCTGCCACTCTGCAGTGATAGCAGAGGAGGAGGATGACTATTACTTCTTATCGCCACCAAGAATTCTTTGGTGATAGGAAGCTGAACCTAGCCTTTTAATCACCAGCTTCATGATCGAATTTTGCCATTCTACCTTAAATGGTGCACCAACCTCAGGTACCAGAACATAACTGCTGCACCATTTAAGGTGGAACGGGAAATTTTGCTACGTAGCGACTGAGACATCAGCAACATTGTGTTACTAGTGATTTAATGAAGAAAATGAACAAATGGCTATTACAATGGTTATCTTACAATACAACGGCTTTTTAACAGAGAAGATACATTTATGGGTCTCTTT
Organism: Semaprochilodus insignis; assembly: GCA_034552555.1. Classification (NCBI taxonomy): domain Eukaryota; kingdom Metazoa; phylum Chordata; class Actinopteri; order Characiformes; family Prochilodontidae; genus Semaprochilodus; species Semaprochilodus insignis. Next base: position 651,909 of record CM067488.1, read on the forward strand.
GGTCGCTTGTGCAGCCATCTTGCTGATGATTTGCAGGGCATTCTGGGAATTTTCTCATAACACTCTGTTTGGAGTGTGCCTCTGAAAAATCTCTGTTTGAAGGGCCATGTAGCCCTAACACTTCACGCCTACCCCTCCATCTCAACAACAATCGGAACAACCCTACCCCTAGACATAAACGCGCAGAAGGGGCAGGGCTAAGTGTTAGGGGCAAGGGGTGAAATGGGATTGGGCCCAAGTTTCATTCCTGTGGGTTGATTTGGTACAGCATTTGTATTTTTTCACGGTATCTGCCTCAGTCCACTTTGAAATAATGGACTTTCTCTAAACATAAGCACTGGGATTTTAATTTAAAATAATAGTAACATGTTAAAAATAAAATAAATACGTTCCACAAGTACTAACTATAGGTCTTTCATGTTGTCAAGTTGTTTATCCACATAATGATAATGAAAGAACGGTTCTTCAGAAGACTTGTCAGAAAATATTCATGAGTGCGCTACCGCCGGCCTATCATTTCATTTCTTGCATTGCAGAATAATGCACAGTTTGTCACTTTGTTGGTAGATGGGGGAGGGTGGGGTGGGGGGGGGATGCGGAATTAATAAATAAACAGTCCTGGATTTGTCAAAGCACCAGATCCTCTGTAAGATCAAAGAAAAGAATTGCCGACATCCCTAGAATTTGGCCGCCGAAATTAAAGCTAAGCCAATAAAAGGCAATCTGTTTGTGAGGCAAAGAGGGACTGTGATCTGACAAGCCACTGAGAATCAGTCGGGATACTGGGCCTGTTAGGAACTGGCACAGTTTCTAGTGGCTCAAACTAGTGCAGATTTCCATGCTCTTCCAGAGTTAGGGCACAGCACAGCAGGCACTGGTTCCGTCGTCCTTCTGCATGTCTTCCCCAAACTTTATGGCTTTTGCAAGTGGCTGAGACGTACGCAGCATGCTGATAAAAGAACCATGGAACAGTTATTTTGAAAATGGGCTGCTAATTTTATTAATGCTAATAAAGGCAGTTAAGCTCCGTCTTTAAATGACACATACTCTTCATGTAGTTTTTAATATTTGTTTAATATGTATATGTTAGAAGCCCACTGGACTCGAAATTAGGCACCTGTGACTGAAACGTACTTAATAGCGTGTAATACCTCCACAAGCATGAATAACAGCTGTGATTGGATATGGCATGTACTGGACAAGTTTCTGTATGTAGGCCACATCAATGTTTAGACACTTTTGCATCAGAAAATTGCGCAGTTGGTCCAGATTTGGTGGATGCCTTCCCTGGCACAATTCTGAGGAGAATTTCCTGTAGACTGGGATTTTAGCCACTGCTGGTAGACCCGTATGACCGTACGCTTCCACACACCTGCAGATTCAGCTACTTCCTTCACACTATGGTCTTTGGCACGCCCAAATGCAGTCACTCCTTTTAGCCAATCATTAACATCTGCTCTGGAGCCATTTTCCACACATGAAACGAGACTCTCAGCGTATGAATCCCGTCACTCACACTCCACAGGTATTTATAGCCCCATCATCCTCGTGCAGCGCCATCTGCAGGAGCCTGAAGTTACTACCACCTACAGCACGCAAGGTGACTCATGTTTTGTCCAGTGAGCTTATATGGCCTTTTTCTATCAAGCATTATTTGCTTGTTTTTAGCTGAAAACAAAATTATGGACAAAATTCAGTCTGATTTAAGAGCAATCACAACAACGATGTCCTTCTTATAGTAACTAATGACATACTGTTAACTGTGGACTCTGGAAAGTGTGCCACTCTACTAATCCTTTTAGACTTCAGTGCAGGACTCGACATGGTGTATCATATCATCCTTTTGACTGCCTTAAGTGTAGAGTTGGTATCCGGGGAACTGCCCTATAGTGGTTTACCTCCTAACTTAATAATAGAACTTTAAGCCTGTTAATTTCTCCTTATCCTCATCAATCCTTAGCTGTAGTGGAGTACCTCAGGGCTCTATTTTGGGTCTTACATTGTTCTCACTGTACATGCTACCCCAGGTTACTGTTGTCAGTTCTCACCACCTACGTGTCTGGCAGGAAGTATGATATTTGTCATGACATGAGCCTCCAGATAGCCTTTCAACCAATCAAAAGCTAGAATGCCTAAACATAATCTTGGAGACATTAGAATTATCCACTCCAAAAATAATGGAAATGAGTTCACTCAAATGTTGGTTTGGATAATTCTCTCCTCCCTAAAAATTGGTAAGGACATGTATCCATATGCAAACCTTCATAATAGCACAGTGCATGCTCAGGTTAACCAGTGCTTCATGAAGGCGGTCAAATTCAACCTATAAAGGGCATGGCTTACATCGTGGCCCTAAGGGTCCAGAATGCCACAACACTGTTAGGAGCCGTTCTGGGACTACACGCTGTGTAGCACCGTGTTAGCATTAACGTTCACTGCTGTGAGTGAGCAGGATGTCAGGTGCCTGAGCTCAGAGCTGAAATGTATTGTGGTGTCGCCATGCCGCGTTATAAATACTTCAGTTTTATAAAGAGAAGAAATGTTAATGTTAGACATGTTACATTTATATGCAGACAAAAGAAGGACAGATTTGGCCATAATGTAAAAAAGTCCCCCAGAATGGAAACATTTCAGTACAGATACACCAACAGTACACTAACACATTACACTTACTGAGTTCCTGTACACCAACACACTACTTACAGTACACTAACACATTACACTTACTGAGTTAGTGTACACCAACACACTACTTACAGTACACTAACACATTACACTTACTGAGTTACTGTACACCGACACACTACTTACAGTACACTAACACATTACACTTACTGAGTTACT
>CM067488.1:654851-696952 GCA_034552555.1 Semaprochilodus insignis
CTACTTACAGTACACTAACGCATCACACTTACTGAGTTACTGTACACCGACACGCTACTTACAGTACACATTACATTTACTGAGTTACAGTACAGTAACCAGATACATTTACAGAGTTACTGTCCGACACTGCTTTCAAACCAATTAATTCAGTAATATTGATACATAATAAATTCAAAGAAGTTTATTTTTTATTATGATTTTATTTTTTTGTTTAGTTTTGTGGCATCTTATTTTATGTTACAAAGTTAAAAACAATCATATAAATAGTTTAGATCACTTACTTGGTCGCCAAATACATGAACAGAGCACACAATTTTTAAGCCGGGATCCAATAAACATTAAAACATCAAAACATCTATCTTGAACAATAATCGCTAAATGTTGAACACTGCAGCTAGGTGAGCAGTTTCAGGAACACTTTGAGGTTGGTGGTCAATATATAATTAAAATATCCAATGTTTTTATCTATATAATAGAAAGGAGGTGGGGCAGCTCCAGTTTCATGTAAGCTCACCAGACAAAAAATGATTCACCTGTGACTGAAACGTTTCATTCCATTAGCTCTGCTGACCGCAGAACGGGTTTGATTCTGGCTGACTAAAGCACTGACTCAAGTTTAGATGATATCCCTGCTACAAAGAAACAGCATTAACAAGCATAGCTGGTCACCAGCAAAGCCAACATATGTTGCGGTTTGGAAGCTGGTCTGCTGGGTGACCAGTTAAACCTGCACTAGACCAGCATAAGCTAGCATCACTGCTTTTTTTGTTTAGTGGAGATTAATTGAAAACTGAGGGAGTGACTAGAGTTGTAGGCACTAGAAGGTGAACTCAAAACTGTTCTGAGATGTTTGGTTCTTCAGTCTGCCAGCTAGCCTGAAGTTAGGGTAGGGAGCAGGCCATGGGGCGAGTCAGTACTACAGGTTGAATTCCCACTAAGTGTAGACAATCACTACTCATGTCTGCAAGGGGCACAAGTCGAGTGAAAGAAAGCCTGAATCTGCTCTGTGGTGTCTGGATCTGTACTGTGTTTGCTCACGTTAGGCTAATGATTGCTTAGATTACCCACCCAAACATGCCACACAATAGAGTGCAAGTTCCATCTAACTGATGCTCAAATAACACACTTTTGTTTTTTTGAGTGTTGTACAAACAGTAGACAATGTACACAAACAGTGTACATTTGGCATTATAAAACTGTAATGTTTGTGAGTTTTCGCAAGTTTCCCATTGTGAGATAAATGACAAATGGAAATATGGTGGTTCAAAGCAACATGGTTCATATTACTGTCATACGAACAAGGTACAACAGTTTTGGGAAATGGTCGTTCTTCAGATGTTAGTTAAAGGTTAATTCAATGCTAGACTCTTCATTATATGGGAACGAACCCCTGCTTAGTTTTTCTTAGGTATTTCTAATACAGCTGTGGGAACCATGTGGCTCTACAGTAGAGGTCAACATCCAGAATCTGTAAAGTGATGCAGATGGGAGTGGCTGTGTTTCACCGGCAAGTCTCTGCAGACTGGTCTATCCCTCATTCCTTATTAAAATGTGAAAGGGCAGAATGTGTATTTGTGGCAGTCTTTACATGTTGTCATCATTGTCTTATTTATTTATTTATTTATTTATTTCATTTCATTTCATTTCATTTCATTTCATTTCATTTCATCTAACTGAATACATTTTTTTTAGGTTTTTATGTTGCTATATTGCCCAGTCCTAGTTGTTTGGAAGATTCCAGTCTGAGATTTGCAAGACGGGGTTGAAAATGCTTAGTTGTACAGAAATCTTCATGGACATGTAGGGAGCAGTGTACCTCTCCACCAATGCTTCTCCCAATGCTAATTTTATCATTCCTAAACTTTCACTTCATTAAGCTTTAATTATCCAGCTGTCTTAAATGCTGTAATGCCGCACTGCAGTGCCCAGAAACTTTCTCAGAATCATAGAGGTCACTCAACCCGGTCAAGCAGAATAGTTCAGAGTGACCAGCCCCCTCTAAGGTCCTCATCAAGCCAACAGCTGGCACAATCACGGCCCACCTGAGGCAGAGGCACATCTCCGACCCCCTCGGCGCCTGCAGCGGAAAGACGGGGAGCTCAAGGACGAAAGAGACACTGAATTGCGGCAAGCGGCAGATGAAGAGAAAGAAGCTCAGCATGGGGCCCCGGCTGGCTTTGGCAGAATAGAAAATTGCATTTAATCTGCTTCCATTTTGAGCTTCCTCTCTGTGAGTCATGCTAGCTAAAGTTTTCTTCTGCAATCCTGACAGCATCAATTAGACGACTCGGAGGGCTTCTCATGGAAATGACTGCCTCTTTTATATATATATCTGTTTATCATATATATATCTATCATAAAAAAGAAATGGCAAATCTGTTATTTTCTGATAAATGATGATAGGTTTGATAAAACCAGTGTTTGCTGGTGATAGATTAGTTGGAGCTTGCAGAAAAAATGAGTAACTCCATCATTCTCAGGACTTGTGACACTTACGAGTGTGATATATTGAAACGGATGGAGGACTTTTTTTTGGTCATATGCATTGATATATGAAATTCAATAGCAAGCTAATGGAAATTAGGATGTGCCTTAAGCCTTGCAATCATAATGGAAGGGATGACGAAGTACTTTCAGCATGTTGGCTGTGTCTTTGACTGGGCTTTGACCTTATTTAACACACACTGGAGTGAAACTGAAAGTAATAACCTTCAGTTACTATTATTACTGCTACCATAAACCATAATAACATATCTACTCTTCTACTCACAAGCACAAACATGATATCATTGTTAAGAATCTGCACTTTCAAAAGAGTTTCTCTCCATGCTTCAGTGATGAGGTGGGAACACTTTACAATAAGGGTACATCTATTAACAACACTTATAAGAGTTATAAGCATGACTAAAGAGGTAAGTGATGTTGCAACTAATCATGAACTAATGCTAAAAACAGTAACTAACAATATATTAGATTTTATTAAGTATATAATACTATAATACTAACTAATTGCTTAAGTAATGTCTCAAGTAATAATTAAATATGTGTATAATCCTGTTGTCTAATCTGCTTCTGGAGTATTCTTACCCTGCATGTTTGTGTTTTATGTGTTTTTATGAGAACTAATTATGTCCCAGTTTCCAAAATGTATCTTAGAGTTTGCTCTGAGTATCTTAGATCATAATAGTTTGCAATAATTTCTATATAAACTCATCAATAAAATTTGTTGCACATATGATTGCATTTAGAAGAAATCAACCAATAGGAATGAAACTTGGTGATTCAAGTTTCACACTCAGCCATACATGTGACGTGAGCAAGGACAAACAATAATCCTGTCAGTGCTAACATCAGTGGCAGATGCCTGTACGACGCAGGACTACATGAACGTAGGCCGTTATGATGACTACCCCTAACACCACGTCAATGTCACCGTAGACTGTAATGGTGTCGTACCAGACTGTCATGGAGTGACTCAGAATGGCAGCGGCTTGTCTTCAGTGACAAGTCCCGCTTTTGTCTTGGTGGAGATTACCAACGAATCCGTGTGTGGAGGCACCGTGGTCAGCGCCAAGATGAACGGTTTGTTGTCATACGTGACACGTCCAGAGGGTCTGGTGTCACTCCACCTCCACCCCTACCGCACCATCTGCAGGAACTGTGTGAGGATGGGAATTGCATGGGATGGATTATCACAGGACACCATTAGGAACCTCTACAACTCCATGCTGAGACATCTGGTATGTAGTGTTAGCAAACAGGGCAGCTCAATGCCATACTGAGAGACACTACTTCAGTATGTGTAACTCAATAAATATTGCCCATATGATTCTAAATTTATCATAATTTATTGATCCTGGTAACATTTATCTTTCTTCCCAAAAGAACTTACTTCTGGGTGCAACGATTCTTTTGATGATGAACGTACATTATTATTTTTAAATGAATTACTTAAGCATTATTAAAAAATTATTTAGTGTCTCCAAAGAACTGCTTTATTCCAAGGATTATAAACTACTTCTACTACTAATCTAATCTAATCTAACCTAATCTAATCTAATCTAATCTACTGTTAGTCCTTATTTCTATCATTAGTTAATGTTTAATTGCTGCATTACTTAACTACGTAGTAATACTTATTACTGTCTTAAGTACCGTTAATGGATGTACCCTTATTGTTGATGTCTCTCTGTTTGTATCAGTGATGCTTTTGTCATCACTAGCAATAACTGCCAAAAATCTAAAAAAGGTCTAAGTATGAACTTCCAGAACATAATTAACTGTGATGAATCTTACATATTGATCTATAAGCCTTTGAGTAGTTTAGGTTGAAAACCCAGAATTGGTCTCATGCTTGCTGTTCCTTGCACAGTAAGACTTTGACAGGATGTACTATGCCAAATGAAGGACAAAAGGATTTAGTGCAGTATGTCCCCCTAAGTCAAGCAGTTGATGTTTGAATGTTTATTTAGTTCCACTTTATATTTGATGTTTTTAGACAGAAGTTTGGTTTGACAAAAGTTAGACAGCTAGGCAGAAGTAGAGATGTTCATAAGTCACTTTCCAAGTCGAGTCTCCGAGGTGCGAGCTGAGTCTTGAGTCTTTATTAGAGAGTTTCAGTCTTGCTATTGGTTGCGCCTGTCAGGCTGGATGCTGCTTATGAGGAGCCTTTCATACAGAACAGCTTTCAGTCTGGAGCACTGAAACTCAGTGAATGCTTGAAATGGTTGGTTGATCTGTAGTTTGTAGCTAGATTTGCTGGACAGTGTGATAGCTAGTGATAGCTAGCTGGACCAGAATCTCAGTTCTTGGCATTTATGGCAGATTTCCTTTTCCAGTGAGGAGTATTTTGCATCTCAGCTGCAGAGCCGGCCTGTAGCATAGGCGGTTTAGGAGATTGCTAGGGGCACCAATCACCCATAGTGTGCCCGGACACTGAAACTGAGGGGAAAAAATTCTTATGTTTACTATTTTATTACTATTAATATTATACTATTAATAATAAACCGTACAAAAAAACACAACACCATAACTTCATAATCTAATAATATATTCTGTGATGCATGTGCAGTGTGCCATCCTTCTGGCACATCAAACCCCCAGTCCTTACTCTCTAGGTAGACTTACCTGCCTGTGATCATGGTAGTGGTGGTGGCTCGGGGAGTAAGTGAGTGAAAATGTGATTAACGATAAACGAAAAGATTAGCTAACTACACAGCAGCTGCCAGCCAATATGTGTAAAAGGCTGAAGCCCTCTGGAGCCCGGGGGGCGGGGAAATGGAGAAGACAACAGACGGCGAAAAGACAGATGTAATGTACTGTGATGAATGAATACTTTATCTATTGCATATGAATAGTTGCTGTCAGATGCTCAGAGCAAAGTTAACTAGCTCGATAATGTTTGCTAATTTAGGAGCTAGCTAGTCAGAATTGGTGTCAGTTACTCCCACCCTAAATCTGTTAGGAGAAGTTGGAAAGACTATTAAGGTGTTTCTAACCTTCATCATTCTGAGAAATACACTTTTTCTTGTGAGTGTGCTGCACAAACCATCAAGTGTTGGCCTGAGGGAAACATTTACTGACATCTTAGCCTAGTTAGATAGCCACTGTAAGCCCTGCTTATAACCGTGAATTAAAATGTGTTTCCTTTAGTCATTAATTGATGTAAGCATTTGGATTTTTTTTTTTTTTTTTTTTGATTTTATACATGTTCTGTGTATGAATGCTAGGTGTAATATATTCTTGTGAGTGTTTAGAATGTTATAGGCTGTAATGTGGCTTTCACCATCCAAGGGGCACCAGCCAAAATCTTGCCTAGGTCATCAAACTGGCCAGCTCTGCTGAACTGTGACTGCATAAATCCACACCAAACCCATAATGCAGTGCCCTCACGTCCCTGCCCACAACCCCCAACACTGTGAATGATCATAGTAAAACCGAAAGGCAAATTCACACAGCAAACGTTAGAAGCAAAAGGTCCAATTCATTTACTGCATTATGATCAGCGGCCCCAATTCAGTCTGTTTTGTTTGTGCATTTTTTTTTCCATCTTGCAGAAAGTCTACAGTCAGAGCTGAGTCACATGTCACTTTAGTGTGAGTCTGTGAGCTGAATCGTGAGTCAGTTAGAGGCGAGTCCGAGTCACAAGTCACTTTAGCACAAGTCAGTGTTGATTCACATGTTAGTTAAGTGTGGAAGCTTCCAACTCAAGAGCCAAATAAGCCATGAACACACTACATGACTTTCACAGTTGTCCAAACTTTGGAGTTTGCACTATACAACTTGCTGTTCTGCAATTGTGAATGCAATTGGAAGTGCAAGCTCAAGCTGAGTCACATGCCAAGTCAACATGTAACTTGAATGTGACTCATTAACTCAAGTCCCCATCTCTAGGCAAAAGTTAGGGTGGGCGGACAGGCACAAAGTAACGTGGACAGGCACAGAAAGAAAACAAATCCAAGACAGCAGTGACACTGTGTACTCTTTTCCTGTTCTGTATGACTCATTTGCCTTTGTGTTTGTTCTCTGCTTGGCTCTGTATTTGGCCATCACCAAAATTGTTTTGATGGTCCATGTTTTTTTCATGTTTCCCCCCTGGATTTTGAACTGTATAAAGTCGGTCACCGCCGGTGTGTATGTGCCCTTAGACAGAAGGTAAGCAAAGTTACACAGAAGTTAGGCAGACACAAGGTAGGCAGACGTTAGACAGAATGTAGATAGTAGGCTGATGTTAGACACAAGGTAAGCAGAAGTTGGACACAATGTAGGCAAGTGCATCTCTATAGGTGGTGTTCTTATGTGTGTACAGGGTGTTTGAGAGTACATGTACAAAAAGCATTCAGAGCCACAGCGTGACCTCAGGACAACCCACTTTTGAATGCAGCACTGTCCACTGTGGTCAACTGAATGACAGAGCTGCTCATTGCATCACTTCCTGCTCAGTGGCCCTTATGAACTGATGGCAGTACTGCTCTCCAATCTACCTGCTCCCATCAATTCAGCTATAGACTAGATCTGAAGTGAGGCGGACAGTTTTATGAGTTGAAGTATGGCTGAAAGGTTTGTTGAGCAGCAATTAATACTTCACTCCTAAAAATAAAAGTGCCAACATAGTGTCAAACCACTTGTGATTGTGAAAAACCTTTTTAAGGAACCTCCAATCGATGTAAAGTTTTCATATCAATTGAAGATTTTTCTAGAACTGTACATCCAAGCCAACTTACCTATCAACTTGCCTACCCTATTTACTTATCAAGATGATGGGAGACATGCAGTGGAGACTGAGTGGTAATGCTCTGTAATGCTCTGTAAGAGGTATTGGATAGACTGTGATGAATGAATGCTATTTGTTTACATTATGCCATTACTGTTATGTGACTGACCCCATAAGAGATGTCAATGGTCCATCCACATGATCGTTCGTGCACTTTGCAGGAAAGAAAAAACACCATGTGAGACTGACATTCTGTCATCTAGCTCCAAAGGCAGTTTGCTGTACATTAAGGACAGATACTATGACACTGCTATATCTCAACATGAGCTAATGCAAAATAGTAAAGAGCCAGTTAAGCTATGGACACACTACATGACTTTCACAGCTGACAGAACTCTAGAGTTCACACTATACAACCTGGTGTCTTGGCAGACGTTAGACACAAGGCAGCCTGAAGTTTGGCATAAGGTAGGCAGGCATTACATCGAATGTAGGCAGAAGTTATACACAAGGTAAGCAGAAGTTAGACACCAGGTAGGCAGAAGTTAGACACCAGGTAGGCAGAAGTTAGACACCAGGTAGGCAGAAGTTAGACACCAGGTAGGCAGAAGACAGACACCAGGTAGGCAGACGTTAGACACCAGGTAGAAAGACGTTAGACACCAGGTAGAAAGACGTTAGACACCAGGTAGAAAGACGTTAGACACCAGGTAGGCAGACGTTAGACACCAGGTAGGCAGACAGTAGACACAATGTTGGCAAAAGTATGAAGGTAGGCAGTAATTAGACACAATGTAGGCAGGTGCATCTCTATAGGTGGTGTTCTTATGTGTGTACAGGGTGTTTGAGAGTACATGTACAAAAAGCATTCAGAGCCGCAGCGTGACCTCAGGACAACCCACTTTTCAACGCGCTACTGTCCACTGTGGTCCACTGAATGACAGAGCTGCTCATCGCATCACTTCCTGCTCAGTGGCCCTTATAAACTGATGGCAGTACTGCTCTCCAATCTACCTGCTCCCATCAGTATAGCTATAGACCAGATCTGAAGTGAGGCAGACAGTTTTATGAGTTGAAGTATGGCTGAAAGGTTGGTTGAGCAGCAATTAATACTTCACTCCTAAAAATAAAAGTGCCAACATAGTGTCGAGTGTGAGTCTGAAAAACCTCTAGAACTGTATGTCCAAGACAAGAACCATTTAGAAAGGATTTTTGGGGGTCTAGTTGTTTTGGCTCAAGCTTCAAATTCAGTCAAGAAATCAGTCAACTAGTTAAACAAACTATAAAGTGTCTTCAGGCATTAAATGTAATTTATTTGCTTAAAATTTTGGATCTTTTTAAGAATTGTCCTTATTTACTTATCAAGGTTATGGGAGACATGCAGTGGAGACTGAGCAGTAATGCTCTGTAAGTGGTATTGGATAGACCGTGATGAATGAATGCCATTTGTTTACCTTATGCCATTACTGTTATGTGACTGACCCCATAAGAGATGTCAATAGTCCATCGACATGATTGTTCATGCACTTTGCAGGAAAGAAAAACCTCTGTGTGACACTGACATACAATCATTTAGCTCCAAAAGCAGTTTGCTGTACATTAAGGCCACATGCTGGGCCTTTAAAACCCTTCTGTGCACACAGACTCACTGTGTTTAAACCGTTACAGCTTATTAACACAATTACTTTTAGGCGTCTTAACAGAAACTGCTATATCTCAACATAAGCTAATGCAAAAACTGTTTTAACTTAAAATAAATGACCTCTACATGCTCTGCCTGTCACAAGGGTGGACAAGTTGTACAGAACATTAGCCAAATTCCCCACTGGTCAAATTATATCACTGCTGTCCAAAGAAAAAACATGTATCTCAATTTTTGTTGATTTTTACTTTTATATATAATTTGAACACAGCAGCTGCAGTTTACACTGTGTGAAAATGTCATGATTAATGGAGCTGCTTGGGAAAGAAGTCTGGTTTCACTGACTTACATTAAAATTAAGTAGGTTTTTGATCACTCCTGTAAAGTTCCCATTTTGGAGACTTGTTTTTCTTTGGACAGCGGTGATACGTTTGGTTGGTTTTCTAAGTGAACATAAGTTAACACCTTGCAAAGGACTGGCGGCCTATCCAGGGTGTTTCCTGCCAATGAATGCTGGGATAGGCTTCAGCACCCCCTGCGACCCAGAGGATTAAGTGGCGTAGAAGATGAATGAATGAATGAATGAATGAGTGAATGGAAATAACACATCCTCTGTGGAGGCAAATTGCATTTGACATTTTTTTGCTGACTTTAACATAATGAAAAAATGAAAACATAAAATGTTAATTGTGACATACATTTTATTTAAATTTATTTATTTCCAAAATGTACACATAAACAGCAGTTGAATTGCTGGAGTTTTGCTCAAACCATAGAATCTCTCAATTTACCGTTTTTTTATTTTGGCAGAAATATTGTAGCATTATTATAATGAATGTATCATGGCGGTAACCCGGATAGCAGGGTAGCACTGAGCCATATCATTATTTTCATTATTTTGGTTGCAGTTGAAATTTCAATATAAATATTGTGTTGTATTAGTGTTACACAATCAGTGAAAGTCAAAAGCTCAGTATTTTCCAGCACAGAATCGTGTCTGTTTCTGCCAGAGGCCCTGAAGAACAAAGCTATTCAATACTGACTTTAGGCCAAAAATAGGTTATACATTTATTATGTCGTGAGACATGCGAATGATTCAAGTTTCAGCCTCAGCCGTGCATGTGACACAAGCAAGGATGGGCCTTATCTCTGTACCTGACTGACCCAACAGCCGCAATTGCGGACATTCAGTGTCTGTTACGACAACTGCCCTTAACACCACGTCAACGCCACCAAAGACTGCAATGGTGTCGTGCCAGACTGTCATGGAGTGAGTCAGAATGTCAGCGGGTCATCTTCAGTGACGAGTCCCACTTTTGACTTGGTGGAGACGACCAACAAATCCGTGTGTGGAGGCACCGTGGGCAGCACCATGATGAACGGTTTGCTGTCACGCATCACACGTCCAGAAGGCCTGGCGTCAACCTCCACCTCCAGCCCTACCACAAAATCTGCAGGAACTGTGTGAGAATATTCAAGCTGCATGGGATGGATTATCACAGGACACCGTTAGGAATCTCTGTAACTCCATGCCGAGACGTCTGGCATGTTGCATTAGCAAACACGATTCGTTAGCGTCACGATTCCATACTGAGAGACACTACTTCTGTATGTGTAGCTCAATAAATATTGCCCATATCAGTCTAAATTTATCATAATTTATTGGTCCTGGTAACCTTTATCTTCCTTCCCACTAGCACTGCAATCCAACACGTCCTTCAGGGTGCAACTATTCTTTTGATGATGAGTGGTATTTTACAGCATCCTACCTTTTTTTGGACACGGGGTTGTAAATAACTTTTTAAAAACACATACCAGGAGCCCCCTGCTGGCTCGGACCCCCTCTGCGACATTTATATATACCACTTATGAATAGAAACGTCCCTACTGTGCCTGGTTGTTTGAGCTCACAGGTTATTCCACGTGGCTTCATGCATGCACTTTTGCCAGCAGGTAATTAAACGGTTGCGCAGCATATTGGACACAAAAACAGAGCACGCCTGCGAGTGAGAGGCACAGTGTTTTTCTCATTGTGCCCTGTATAGCTAACATTGCGCCTTTGTATCGCAGTGCCTTGTCACATCATCATTAGAGGCTGAACATGTGCTTTGATTTTGCAATTATCTTCTTGCGTTCAGTTTGTTTGTCTAGAGACGCATGTCAAATGTGATTACAGAGCAAGCTGAGTGGTGATCGCAAAATGAAGGAGAGAAGTTTTGAAGGGCCTGTTTGCTGAATGACCCCGTCCAGCAGCACAAATTCCGTCTTCGCTAAGTTTCAGACGGCTTGAGCAAATCCGCCGCGCTCACAGGTCAGACAGCTCCACTCATAAGAGTATTTCTGTTCACCACTTTCATTGAGATTCACATCATTAACATGAGCCAGGCTCACTCAGGCCCTAAAGCGTAAACAACACATCCAACCATGACTCCAAACAGCAACAGACAAAAGTCTCTGTTGGGTTTCCATTCAGTAGAACGCTCGGGCCTGGAGAACGCACTGATCTCTGCTTTGTTCTTTGAGCTGACTACAGTTTTCTGCTTTGCTCAGAGCCTCTGGGCATCCAGCCCTGAACCTCCCTGGTTCAGCACCAACTGCTAGAACTGCGTTTTGGTACTCAATCTGTCATGGGTTTCTCTACTTGTCACTCAGAACTTTTCTTTCAGCCTTTAGCGACGAAGGCCAAAAGGAACGGGGTGTGATTGTAGGTTATAAGTGCCTCTCTTGCAGCGGTCAGACTGTTTTGGAATTCAAACGAAGTTTCATATTAATTGCTATTCATAGCTCGCAGGACATTTAAACAGCTTATTAGCATGTCCATATCATCAGGATGAATGGAGGCGGTGGGGCAACAACGTTATTGTGCCAAGCATTTAGTCTACCTGATTTATAATTCGCTGTTAGAAGGCGATAACAGCATGTTTAACAATAACAAACCACAGTCTTGCATCCTCTTTCACGAAAAACACTACTTACTGCCGAAGAGACCATTTTGCCATCAAGCCACAGGAGTGTTTGTCCGAGCTGCTTCCTCCCCTTCGAGGAGTTTCGCTAAAATGCACCTCGATTTAAAGGTACTGTTTAACAAACCGTAAAATTAATTACATTCCCATGCAAGGCAGTTACAGAGATTTCCTACTGAGTTATCAATGGGGCTTTCCTCGGAACATTTCCTGTTCTCTTTTCAATTACAGAGAAAATTAGAATGTCATTCAGCTGAATGGGACTCAGAGCATAACATTTCTTTGGCGTTTTCAAACTGTGTTATTTATTTATTTATTTATTTATTTATTTATTTATTTATGGAACCTGAAACTAAACTGCTGCAATTAATATTTTTACCGGTATGCTAAAAAAGGGCATTAAAAATCATATGCAACAATTCCACATGAACAAAATATCATCGGTTTTTCACCAGTAGTACACTTACCTTTAAACTACGCACCAGAACATAAACCAATGTTAACCCAATTGCTTTTTTTCCCCCACAGGTTAAAGTTGGTGTTTTTGGTAACTTCAACTTGGGAACGTTATGATATGTTAAAAATACTAAATAATAAAATGTCATTATCTATTTACATTCATTTCTTGGCACAACGTCACTTAAATGCTATCAGGATTAGCAATAGATGGGGTCACTGCTTTCTAAATATGATGTACTCTGCAGTGGATCTGCGATGGACTGGGGGCCTGTCCAGGGTGTTTCCTGCCTTCCATCCATTGCTCGCTGGGATAGTTCTGGCCCACTAGGAATTCTCCTCACTCTCCCAATTAATCACTCCACTGTTGGTCTTGAGAATTAGCATTATGAGGATGGACGAGGACAAGCCACAAAAGAACACGGGTGTAAAAGCACCCAAGACGCATTTAAAACACACACAAATCCGATCCCTCAAACCCCTGAAGGTGGTGGTCTGAGGTGCATCTGAGCCGCATGTAATAGCAGTGTAAACAGATCCGTCACTTCAAGACACATTCTGCTGTTAGTTATAAAGCCCAAAGTACACAGCAGAGGGAAAAACAGCTGCCTGATATGCCTCTTTGAAATTCCAGTCCTTTTCACACTTTCTCATCTTGTAACACTATCCTTATTGCCCACCTACCAGCAGACTTGACACACCCTCACACAACACACACACACAGCTAAAACAGTAAAATCATACCATTCTGAATCATCCTGCTCCAGTCTAGGTTGCGAAGGTGGACCGACTTGTTTTACCCGAGTTTCAGGATTGGTTTGGTTGGATTGGTTGGCTCAAACCAACACCATTGCACCAGAGCATTCTGGGCTCATCAGGAGGCAGGGTTTAAGGACACGGGAGGGTGAATACTGATGTACAGTATGAGAAAAATAATCTGTTTTGGGAAAAGTGAAGCTTGTAAATCTGTTCTAGTCACCTAATTTCCTTTCCTCAGTGAGGGCTTCTTGACATCCTACACATCCTTTCAGACCCGTAGCTTTGAGTGGTCTTCTCACAGTGGAAGGACGGACAGAAATACCCATGGATTTTTTTCAGATGTCAAGCAAGAGTGGAGCTTGATTTTCTGCCCTTTCTACTTGATAGCTGATTATTAGGATTATTGCCAGCATGTAGTGTCCTGCTCTCTGCTGTTCTAAGAAGCTGTCAGAGTTTATCTGCAACTTCTGAACAAAGGCACTGAAAAAATGCTTCACCATGAAGCCTCACCACATTCTGCACCTGACAAACAAAATATACCTGGCGTTTGAGCACTGGCAAGGAACACGTTCCATGGCCATGTCCATATGCTCTTCAAACCCATGTATGGCCTGGAAGGTAAAGGTTCTATTATGCAGCGCCCATCTGTTCAGCTGCAGCCATAGCAATTAGTTCATGTCAGTGGCATCATCTAAGCTTGAATGTGTGCGGCACTAAGAGTACCTGAGGGAATCTGACAACCTAGAGGTATCATGGCTGCCAGCTGGGAGGTCATCAGGCCAGAACACGCCATGCATAACGAAACACAGACAGTGACTTTTAACATTAGCTTCTAAACGCGCTGTGACTATAGATGTATGGATTCTGCAAGCCAGACTTCAGGAATGGATGATTATAAGCACCCCTGTAGCCGACACTCATTTCAAGAAAGCATCAATACTATTTCTCAGTTGAATAGCCTTCACTGACATACAGTGAGCCAGCTGAAAAATAATGTAAAACAGTCCTGCAGTTAACAGAATGGACATATATATCCCACAAAGCACCACTCAGATCTCCAGGGAATCCAGAGGAGCTACACCCATTGTCAAAAGAATCCACAAATTGGAAAGGAATCAACACACAGGAATGAAACTTGGTGGGTAGGTTTGACATTGTGAGACATGCGAATGATTCAAGTTCCACACTCGGCCACACATGCAACATAAGCAAAGACAGGTCTTATCACAGTACCTGACTGACCCAACAGCCACGATTGCAGACATTCAGCGAGCAGTGATGCCCTCCATGAGTCATACTGTTAGTGCCAGCACCATTGGTAGACAGCTGCACGACGCAGGACTACATGCACGCAGACCGTTATGATGACTGCCTTTAACACCACATCAATGTCGCCAGACTGTCACGGAGTGTCTTCAATGACGAGTCCCACTGTTGTCTTGGTGGAGATGACCAACGAATCTGTGTCTAGAGGCACTGTGGTCAGCGGCAAGATGAACGGTTTTTCATGTGTCACACGTCCAGAAGGCCTGGTGTCACTCCACCTCCAACCCTACCGCAAAATCAGCAGGAGCTGTGTGAGAATATTCAAGCTGCATTGGATGGATTATCTCAGGACACCATTAGGAACCTCTACACCTCCATGCTGAGACATGTTGCATTAGCAAACATGGCGACCTGACACCATACTGAGAGACACTACTTCTGTATGTGTAGCTCAATAAATATTGATCATATCAGTCTAAATTTATCATCAGTTATTGTTCCTGGTAACCTTTATCCTCCTTCCCAATAGCATTACAGTCTAACACTTCCTTCTGGGTGCAACTATTCTTCTGAAGACGAGTGTATATACAGTGGGTTAAGGGATGAAGCGTCTCGATAAGAGGATGAAGTGCACCCTGAGAAGGACTCTAAAGTGAAAGATCAGTCTGCTCCAAGCCTTTGGTTACACCAGGGATGAAACTGCAAAGCTCCTTCTTGTTTCAACTCTCCAAAGGGCGGAAGGATAGAAGAGCAATTAAGGAGCTTCCAACTTGCTCCAGGCAGCATGTGTCTTAGGGAAAAAAGACGAATGGCAGGGCACCAGCTTAAACGTTCAACAGGAAACCGCTGAATATGTCATTAGCAAACTGTCTGCACCTCGTAGATTTTTCCTTTGTTAAATATTCGATTTATGAATCCCACAAGTATGTTTTTGTTCCTGAAAGAATAGAAAAAAAGACACACGGGCGCGTTATTCATTTCATTCAGCAGGTTAATCACCGTACTGATAAAAGTGGGGGTGCCTCAACTAATTAGAATCAAGATTATTAATCAGAATCAAAAACAGAACCATGCTCTTTTTTTTAATGTTCTTGTTTTTTAACTTCATGCTTAAATTTGCCCCAAAGGCTTGAATGAAGCCATAGAAGAACCACTTCCCCTAAAGAACCATGTTGAGGGCTCCTCCTAGAACCTGTACAATATAAGGCTCCTTAAAATTTAAAATTTAAAAAGTTCTTTACACTAGCACATAATTTACAAAAATGGTTCTCTAAAGCAGCACCAGTTGAAAGTTTTTTAGAGAGTCGTTTGTGTAATGTTTACTTCTAGAATCTTCGACAGTATGTTACGTTCTTAAAGCTTTAAAACGTATCTTCATCTTCACCACTCATTAAAATGTTGTTCATATTTACATATGTCGTTTACAAAAATGATTCTTTTTTGTTGCAAATGATGTGTGAAAATTAAGAACCTGTATTATTTAAAGGTTTAAAGGTTTAAAACGCATAATGTAAAGGTTCTACGACATTTGAATGGTTTAACCTAAAACACTGACATTTTGTGGAGGGATTTAAGCTGAACAAAGATTCTACATATGTACACGTCATTTACAATAATGGTTCCCTAAAAAAACATCTATTGAACATTTTTAGAGAACAAACTCTGAGGGTTCTTCCTAGGACCTAGAACAATGTTTTAAACCTTTTTAAGGGTTCTTCATATAACTTTCACATTATGTGGGGGTTCTTTTGTAAAATGATTCTTTTATATTTGCCATTTACAAAATTGGTTATTTAAAGAACCACCTGTTGAACTTTTTTGAAAATGATGATCGAGCACTGAGAACTCTGAACCTGAAGTTTAAAGAATCTTCACGTACTGCAATAGAAACGTTCTATGCCACATAAAGGGCTTCTCCTAGAACCTTTACGTTATGTGAGGTTCTTTAAACGTCAAAACTTCATGTACACATAAACAGCTAATTTTCAGAGAACTGTTTTTGTAAATTATGTGTGAGCATTGAGAACCTAAACCTGAACCAACATTATTGTGAGCAATAAGAACCTGAACTTCTTGTTTAAAGAACCTTCATATAAAAGAAACGTTCTTTACCACTCCTAAAACCTTTTTTCATTATGTGAAGGTTCTTTAAACTATTAAGAGATTCTTCACACTCACTTGTCAGTTTGAAAATAGTTCTCTATGGAACCATTCACTGAAAGATGTTTTTGGAAACACCAGAAGGGTTTCTTCCATTATATTGTGCAAAAAAAAAAAAAAAAAAGGCTCTTTTTTTTTTTTTAAGATTTATCCACTTTTTTGACAAATCTGTGTTTTTTTATTTAAATTCTTCAACAGTATTAGTCATTACTAACAGTACCACCAATTATGGTTCTATATTCCACCAAAAAGGGTTCTCCTAACAACAGAAAAACTTTTTTGGTGCTATATAGAACCATTAAAAAAAAGCTTCTATATAGAACCGTACTGTACACAACACTTTGTCCATGAATATAAAGAACCATTTCACCATGCAAAGAAGCCATTTAAGCATGAAATGGTTCCACATATAAGTCACTGTCTTTAGTAAGAAACTCTTGGAGAACCATCTTTTTCAAGTGCGTAAAAAGACTGATATATAGAATATAATCATTAAAAAGAGCAATAGGAGTGAGGCGCGCACACACACACACACACACACACACACACACACACACACACACAGTGTGTATATATATATATAGATCATCTACAACATGAGCATAGAAATAAAAATCCTTTTCATTTGCAGATTAATCTGTCACAGACTCTCCAGGCAGGAACCTCAGTGATGACCTCAGTCCAATTCCTGGAGGAAATCACAGTAGGGGAAGCCATTAGAATTCATTCATAATTCATACAGGGAACATAACATTCTCTCTGTGGTGGAGGGTAAACCAGTGCATTTTAACTGCTGTCTGTTCTGGAATAGTTGATAATATTGAATGTCATGTCAACTGCATGAAAAATGAGATTAATATTGTGAGCCCTGACTCCTCTGTGCTTTCCTTTTTGATAATCCTGAAGTTAAAAAAGTTAAAAAACGCAAGGAATCAGAAGCAGTACAAAACCAAGGACAATGGACCGAACTTCCATCTTTAAAAATAATCATTAAGAGAACCTGCAATTTACTGTAGTGTGTGAATATAATTAAAGTATTAAATAAGCCATTTACTGCCGGCCCACAGAAGAAACAAACGCATTATTACATACTGTAAATCAGCCTATTGCTTTTAGTCTACAGCGGTTTATCTGTACACTGAAATTATAAGGAGCATTTCGGCCTCATTCTGCTTTTAGAATGAGGAACAATGCAGGGAATGCAGCCAATCAGAGCAGAGTTAGCTTACACTCATCTTCTTAACTGCTTTATCCTTCTGGGTCACAGGGGGTGCTGGAGCCTATTTCAGTGCTCAGTGGGGCGAAGGCAGGAAACGCCCTGGACAGGCTGCTAGGGTGGACACAGACATCCACATTCATACACATCTAGGGGGGCAATTTAGCATCTCTACTTCACCTGACAGCTTCACCTTCACCTGACAGCATGTCTGGAGCACCCAGAGCAAACCCGGAGAAAACATACACACACACGTCACACAGAAAGAACCCCGGTGGTCCTGGCCGGGAATCGACCCCAGGCCCTTCTTGCTGTGAGGTGACAGTGCTACCCACCGTGTCACCATGCCGCCCCAAGCTCATTTACAGTACTATGTCTGAGTACTGTACGTGTATCAGTCTTAAAGGCACAGTAACAGAAACAGCCTGTTTAATTCACAGGTATACATAGGGTTTGGAACACGGCGAGTAAAAATGAACTTACAGGAAAAAAATAATAATATTCATGTAATTTATATGGGATATGGGCCCTTTAAAGATCTCTCCAACCAATTTAACACCTCCAAATTGCCTACAAATAGCTCATCAGATTCCAGGCGAGAGATACTGTTTATCTGCCCGCTTCCTAATCAGGACGGCACTGTCATGTCGCCGCACCTGATCTCAGCCGATGCAGCAGGGTTACATGATGTGAAAGTCACACAAACACCTGGGCTGTCATCGAGTTAATCAGCTCAGTGAGGATTAGCAGCATGCTAGCATCACCCTGTTAAGCTAGTCTAGATGCAGCTTAAAGGTGGAGTCATTACGTATGGCGAATTATCACCTAGTCCCATATGATGCTTGTACAGCAAGGAAAGAACATATTGTTTGTGCTGGCTCTATTTCAAGCTGCTGTTTTCCAAATTGGACTTTCCACTGTTCAGTCTTACAAGACAAGTCTGCGGTGAAGGTTTATGACAAAAGCAGCTCTCTCTTTTTTTTTTTTTGGTACCTATCTTGCTAGCTGCTGACATTTCCAGGAACAGAATGTTGTATTTATCACTCCTTTTTTTAATAGCTGACAAGTGACAGCCCACTTCCTCACTGAGCTGACACTTAAGAGCACCTTGCTTTTGTGCACTCAGGAAATGAATCGCTGTAACACATATCCGCACAGCAAAGTCGCGGTTGTCTGACAGCGCTATTAATGCAGAAGTCTGAAATCGCCGAATCGGATCAGCTGGTAGGGTATTTTATTAAAACACTGCTGTGACCTAATTACACAGAAAACATCTTGGGTAGGTAAAGTCTGTGAAATGAGACTCTCACAATGTCCCCAAACCAGAAAATGGCACATGATGAACATGAATCATGAGTTTCCAGGCGCCGGACGTTTTCCCTGCGACATTAATCATAATCTCACAAGATTTAATCTTTTATAAATCTTCACTGCAGCATTTAAACATGGCGACGTTCTGCTCAATGGCAAAGCTCCATGGGGGAACGTAAAAAAATAGTGAGGCTTAAAATAAAGGACAGTTCCAAACACCACCCTCCCCCCACCCCACCTCGTCACTTACCAAATCCATGATATCCAACAAAGCCCTTAATGCAAAAATGGGCACATATACAATCACCGATTACCTCCCTGTGTATACACTCATTCTCCATTTTATCAGCTCCACTTCAGACTGTAGCCCATCTGTTCCTCTGCATGCTTTGTTAGCCCCTTTTCACCCTGTTCTTCAATGGTCAGAACCCCCACAGGACCACCACAGAGCAGGTATTATCTGGGTGGTGCATCATTCTCAGCACTCAGGTACTGTGTTAGTGTGTGTTGCACTGGTATTAATGGATCAGAGCTTTTAACCACTGTGTCCACTCTACTAGACACTCCTCCTGCGCTGGTCCACCTTAGAGAGAGAAAATAGCTCATCTGCTGCTGCACAGCTTGTGTTGGTCATCCTCTAGTCCTTTATCAGTGGTCACAGGATCCTGCCTACAGGATGTTGTTGGTGGACTATTCTCAGTCTATGCAAATAATACATGCTCTGTGGTGGTCCTATGGGGGTCCTGACCATTGAAGAACAGGGGGATAATAAAGTATACATGGAAACAGATGGACTACAGTCTGTAATTGTAGAACTATGAAGTGCACACATATGGTAAGTGGAGGTGATAAAATGGAAAATTAGTGTAGAGTTGTTCTTCATAGCCCTACACTCAGTGAGTGTATATATTTATTAAATATCGTCATTGTTGGAACAAAATGCTGTATCTCTGAAAAAGTACCTACAGGAGAAAGACAAACGTTCTTCAATTTGAATGGAAGATAATAGAACAAGATCTGTTCCAAGCTATTCTGGAGTTTTTCCACTGCTCCTTTCGTAATGCCATTTTAATAACAGGGTAGGTGTTATTTTCTTAAGTTCTATGAAAAAATAAACACCAAAAATTGAGATACATTATTCCGACAACAACGATACACACAACCGAGTCTCATTATTATGAGCACTTCCTAATTTCAACAGCAGCATGAAGAAAGTCACGTTTTCACGGCATTCACTGGGCCCACTCATCCATGTGGAAGGCACTCTCAACCCATTTGGGCATGAATCCTTCCTCGCAGATCACAAAGGCCCATACATGCTGACTGTCTTCCCTGGGACGGATGTGATCTTCCAGCAAGACAATGTAAAAAGCCACACAGCTAGAAATGTCCGGCACTGGTTGGAGGAGCATGACCAAGACTTCCAAGTACTACCCTGACCCCCTAAGTCCCCAGACTTGAACCCAATTGAGCATCTGTGGGACCACCTTGTGTTTCTTCTATGGATCCTCCCCCACGCACGCTCCAGCAGCTGTGAGATGCACTGCAGTCAGCATGGTTCAAGATACCTGTGACAACCTACCAGGACCCTAATGAGTCACTCCCAGCTCATCTAGGTGCTGACTGTGCTGCACATGGTGGTTACTCTGGATATTAGCTGGTGGTCATAATAATGTGACTCGACTATACATATATGCATTTTAAGAACGGGTCTTTGTTGACATCCAAATTTTGGACTGAGAACATCCCAGGGGCTTCACATAGTTCTAGGTCCACGTTTTAAACCCTCATCATCTTGGGAGGTATTCCTGAGGCAGGCCTGTATGGTTGCTGGCTCTGAGGGCCTGGTCCACAGCACCAATATATCCGTCAATCAACCTCCTCATGTCTGGCGTGAAGGGATCAAAGGTGGGTCGCCGGGCACCTGCGCGTTTAAAGTGTCCGTCTTTGTTGTTTTCGGCACAGAACAGACGCTCCTCAGTGGTGCTGACGTTGAGGAAGGAGGTGATAGAGCGCAGCTTGGGCACCAACGACTCCTGCAGCTCCTCGTAATGAACAACCAGCAGCCTCCGGCCAAAACGGAGCCAGTCCAGCACATGGGACGCCCACCAGGATGCGTAACTGCCCACAAACTCTGGCCACTCTGCAGAGACAAGGGTAAACAAGAGTTCTCAATGACAAACAGCCTTGGCCGTGATCTAATGTATCGTTGGAGATGCATTTAGAGACTTACGCTGTGTCCCTGTTAGACTTTAATTTAAATCCAGCCCCCAACAGCTGTTGAGATATATGCCTGTCTATGCTGGACATAGCAAAATAGATCATTATGTGGAACTGGACATTTGTGTGTGCTAAACCATTTGCTAATAAATTAATATTTGCATATATTTGTACATTCGCTTGTTTCGAAATGTTCAAAACAAAGCAAGAACGGGACAAGAATGGGAACCAACAGCCATGATTTCGGACGCGAGCAGTGAGCAGTGACGCCCTCCATGACTCATCCTGTTAGTGCCAGCACCATTGACAGATGGCTGCACAACACAGGACTACAGGTGCGCAGACCGCTTTGATGACTGCTCTTAACACCACGTCACCGTCACCAAATACTGCAATGGTGTCGTCTTCAGTGATGTGTCCTGCTTTTGTCTTTGAGAAGACAACAAATGAATCCATGTGTGGAGGCACCGTGGTCAGCACCAAGATGAGCGGTTTGTTGTCACGTGTCACATGTCCAGAAGGCCTGCTGTCACTCCACATCCACCCCTACTGCACAATCTGCGGGAACTGCATGAGAAGCTGCACTGGATGGATTATCGAAGGGCACCATTAGGAATCTCTACAACTCCATGCCGAGACGTCTGGCATGTTGCGTTAGCAAACATGGCGGCCCGACGCCATACTGAGAGGCATTACAATAAATATTGCCCATATTAATCTAAATTTATCATCATGTATTGTTCCTGGTAACCTTTATCTTCCTTCCGTTTCAGATTTGTTCTATGAAAATAAATCCTCTAATGGCACTGAGTAATCATGTACAGGAATAGCTTGCCCAAAAAACTCCAGATATAGTTAATAGCCATGAGATTAGCTCTGCTAACACACACTAAAAGTCAATAGACATCTAAATAGTTTCCATTATTCTTAACTTCAAAAGCTCAAGATTAGTGCGTTTACAAAATAAGCAAAATTACAAATGTAATCTGTAGCATTTATGTGTCTGCATTATGTCCAGTCCAAATTCAGCACAACACAGTGGTTGCCTTTTGTGTTTTGTTTAGTTTACAGTAACTCACACTGTGTCCTAACCCTGGTGTTGACAGATCCCCTGCCATGCACAGTTTTGGAAAGTCTGTGAGGCCTTTATGAAGACCTGGATGAGGCTTGAGCATGTTAAGTGAAGTTTTGGGGACGTATTTACAGAAAGGATTTGGGTGACTATTGACTTCCAGTGCCTGGAATTCAGTGCTATTACAGAAGCAAAAGCTGGACACTAAGCACATTTGGCTGACTCCATCTGAGGTCAGCAGAAAAGCAGACCATTGCTTTAAAGGTGAAGAGCAGACAAAAAGGCAGAAATGGAGATGTTTTAGTCTTAGCATTGAACGGTTAGAAAGAATCAAACATTCTTCGGTTTTATCTGTCTCGGCTGTCATTCATTTAATTTAGCAAATCCATTTAGGTTGGCTTACTGCCTTCTGCATTACAGAGGGATAACAGCATTGATCCAGGTAATACTGAATGTGATTTTCTGGCACACAGGAGCCAGCCCATTAGATCCTCTCGCCAGTGACACAATGAAAGAATGCTGTGCGGTGGCGTGGCAATACCTTTGCTCTTCCAGTGCTGGTCAGAGGCGTAGCCAAGGTGGCCGGCACATTTGCGATTAAACTCTGCCATGAGAGAGCGGTAGGGGTTCCTGATGAGCAAGATGGCTGAGTCATACATCTCTACGTCCCTCTTGCTGCTCTCGTGTGTCTTCACACAGATGGTCCGTCCACTTTTCCAGTAATCCTTCTCGCCCTTGAAGCCTGCACAGAAGGAGGGAATGGAAGCTTACGATGTGGAGCCAACACCATGTGGTGAGTGCTCAGTGCCATGTTGCAATCCAAACACACACACACACACACACACACACACACTTTGATAAAGCAACACAAAAGCAAAGGGAATGAACCCCCAACAACAACCACCCCCCTCCACCAGCCCCCACCAAGACCCTTGTCAAGCTAGTGATGGATATTAAGGCTCTCTGACTTTCAACACGGGTCAAATTCTATAAAGAAAATATATGACTTGAGAAAGTTCTGACTTAAAGGAATAAAGTTTGTGGAGTGAAAGTGGGCTGAAGGCTAGTCTTGCCAGTAAAACTGCATATTAAAATGATAAACAGTGAAAGCACAGAGCTGCGCTAAAGTAAATAGAAAATTGAAGAGAAAGTGCGAAGAGATGAATAGTGATGAGTCAATTAGCAAAAAATCTATAATGGAGAGCCCACTTCAATGTCAAAGAGACCAAATTCCATATTTGACTGCTCTAATGAATCATAATGTCAGCAGCTCATTTCGTTTCGGATTAGTCAGAGCACGAAGCTCTTCAGTGGGCTACTTTTCGCTCGAATGTCTGCTTTAAAACAGTGATATTATATGTCACGTTTACTGTAAGACATCACTTATTTTCTCAAACAATGATTTATGCTATCAAAATAGTTACTTAGTACATAAACATAATGACTTACCTTCTCAAAATATAGACTTATTTTCTCAATATATTAACTGGGTATCTCAAATTAATGAAGTAGTATCACAAAATAATTATTTAAGTATAAATAATACTGCTGACAATATCTATAAAAATAATTCTGTTCTCTACATAGATACATAAATAACATAAACAACATACATAAATAATACAAAGTGTTGACTCAGTATTCCAAATTAACGACTTGACTTCTCAAAATCTATACTTATTTTCTAAAAATATTGACTTACATAATGATCTAGCATCACAAAATAAAGGCTTATTTTCCAGAAATATTGACAATACATACAAAAGTTATTTTTTCAACACACTGACTTTTAATACATAAGAACAATGAATTGTGTTCTCCACATATTGACTTATTTTCTCTGACAATTGACTGTGTTGAAGCAATGACTCTCATAAGAATTACATAATACACTGAAATAATAACTTTAATGTGTCAAAATATTGATTTAATAGCTCATAATTTCATTTTATCCTGAAATTCCTTACTTCCTTGAAGTGTATTGTTTTGAAATTTCCTAAACAAAATATCTTGAGGAAGAAAATTATTGCATTATTTTGAGATATTAAAGCTGCACTAGGTAAGCTTGGAGGAGCTGGAGACCTCTCTGGTGGACATGTGTAACTGCAGTGTGAGGAAGAACATTTTGTAATGTAAGTTGCAGATCAGACCCTTTCCAGATTGGATTAATCTGCATGTGTCGTCACGTGTCGTCTGAGGATTTAACTAAATCAGCTACTATGGTCATCATATCTTAAAAAGTGGCATTTTAATTTTCCAAAAAACATCCACAAAATCTCTTTTCTCTGACTGATGATCATTTCAGGTTTTACAGGACGACTTGCAGTGGCACATGCCCACCAAATTTTATTGTGTTTTTCTTCTATTTCCTTCGAGTTTAACCAAAACACTTAATGCAACTTCAGGTCAAAGTCTCAAAAAATAAGTCATTATTTCGAGTCAGGTCCAAATTAATATTTTCACATACTGTTGTCAGAAACAAAGAGGGAGAAACAGAAAACCACAGATGACTTGTTTTTCTCTAACTGAACATTCATAACTGTTATGAATCACTAACGCATCAGATTCGATTCTGAGATAGATAATTACCTTGCAGTATCTGAATGATGTCTAATCCACATTGACATTTTTCCACAATGAATAATTAAAAGAGTTTGAAAAGTGAAACGCAACGATGCTTACCTCTATTATAAAGGGTTCCATCAAAGTAGTAGCTGCCTGTGTAATATCCAGTGGCTAGCTCAATTAGGTGCCTGACCCAGGTGTTACCTGCTCCAGGGAAGCTGGACAGCGCCACCAGCCAGCTTGACTTCTCTGGTAGAAACCTCCTCTCGGTGCATCTTGAATCTAGAAAAAAGTGAATTGGATACAGGATTTGGCAAACTGTAGAATTATTTGTCTTGAATAAATGAATACACTCATCCTCCACTTTATTAGAAACGCCCACATTACATTTCCACTCACTGGTCACTTTCTGACTGTTGACCAGATACTTTTTGGGTCGTAGGCAGTGACACAGACGTGGTTGTTGTGGGGCATTTACACATCAGAGTCACTGCTAGGGTGATCCACCAGCCAAAAATGTCCGGCTAAGAAACTGACCAATACATGAAGATCTAGTGAAGGGAGCCTGGACGCACAGTCTCACTCATGTGAATCACCAAGCTTTGGCGTTTATATCCCGCCTTTGTGGAGAATATATTACCATGGTATACAGTACCGTGTACTGTGGAGCACGGGGTTTAGGACACCAGCAAACCCAGTATGTGTTGTGCTGTGAAGCTGGTGTGCTGGGCAGCAGAAATGGAAGTGGAGTAGTGATGGGGAAAAAGAGTCGATTTGTCGACGCCAGCACGTCTAGGAGATGTACAGTTAAAGAAAGGGTTACGGTATGTCTGAATGGCCAAAAAAACACCTTCCACAAAACTTACTGATCGGGGGTTTGATAGCTCTCCAGTAGATGGTGCTGATAGAAAGAGGGATAAAATCAAAGTCAAGTACAATTTAGGCATGACAGTTTAGAGCTTCTACATACGCATAACACATTCCCTTCCACTGTAACACCAGTCACCTGACTTTGGATAGCTCAGTGCTCTCAGATGTCCTCTCAGATGTCTTCCAAACTATTGATGCATGACTCCAGGTTTTCTGTAGTCAAGTCTGTCTCTTGACTCTTGCCACTGGAATCAACAGAATCGACTCCTGAACTCCACTTAATTTTAACCAAGACAGCCCCAGGGCTCCAGCGCCAGCCTGAGTGATGTACTGAGAAAATCCTTACCGTAATCAGAATTCTTTGCCAAGGGGCCATTTTCAAATTGTTTTTATATTAATATTTGAATCCTATTCAGCTTTTCCAGTCCACCTTAAACGATGCAGCAATCTTAATGGTGCGCCGGCACCACAGAGCCATTTAAGGAGGAACCTTAAATAGACAATAAATAGACAAATTCTAATTGTGCTGTGGTTGGTATAATGTAGTGGGTCACACCTCTATCCTCCATGCTGCAGACTGGGGTATGATCCCCCCCCCACCCCACCCCCGGGCAACCACCCTACACTATACCAGTAAGAGTGCTTGGGCAAGACTCCTAATGCTACCTTCACCTATATATGTAAACAGTAAGTTGCTCTGGATAAGAGTGTTTGCCAAACAGTATAAATATAATCTCACTTTGAGGCAGTGCTGGTGTTGTTTAAAGATGGTAATTAAAGTCTCATTACTCTCATAGACTCTCTCCTGCTTTACACTCGCCTCCAACAAAATGTCCCACGGCAATGACTATGATGGAAAAACACAAGAGTTGACAGAGTGAAAAAATGATTTCTGACTCTTGGAGTCATTGGACAAGAGTTGAGCCCATCTCCTAGACGTGCTGGTGTCGACAAATCGGCTCTTTCTCCTCATCACTACTCTAAACAAGGGTCATTTTAGCATCAGTTAGCTGGAACCTGTGATGTGTGGCACAATTTGCCAGCTAAGTAAGCCACCATTAGCTTAGCTAAGATGCTACAGTCCCAAACACCACAAAACAGGCTTGATTTTGGCTTTTTTTCCCCACTGCAACAGCAGTCACTCATTTTTTGCTCTCTCAGACATTAGTCTTTATCATCTACACTTGTTTCAGCAGAGCACCAGTAAGTCAGAGTTGAACCAGTACTGTGGTGTGGCTACAGTCTCCAACCGCATACCTACAGGCAGATGTTTCTAATAAAGTTGACAGTGAATGTAAATGAACAGTAGGCAAGCAATATGGAATATGTCCGAAATATGTATCAACAAAAGGCCTTTTAAGAAATGTTATTTAATATGCAATATGAATAGCAGTTAATCTTGTTGGGCAAATCCATTCAATGATGATACTACATGCTTATGTGTGAATTTTACCCTTACCCTGCACAGGGGTCTGGTAGACCTGGAGGAAGTGTAAGTTGGGTTTTGGGGTTGGCAGGCTGCTGTTAACCAGGGCACAGTGTTCTTTGTCCACGGGCTCGTGAAGGGAGAACTGTGGAGTGGCATAGCCACAGAAACAGTCTGGTCTGCTCAGCATGGCTAAAGGAAACTCCTAATGAGAGAGAAATTCTGCATTAATTTGTGTGAGCGAGAGGAACTGTGTGGAGCCTCTGTGCTTTCTGAGCTTTGGGCTATGTGTCTTTTTCACTCAGAAGCCAATATTTCATTCTTCCATTTACAGAGACTAAAACCGCATCTACCTTTTCAGTTCAAAGCAACTGCATTTAATCTTATATGTTTACTGAAATGGAAACCCTTCTCTGTTCCTTGTATCATTACATCAAATCGCATCTATTTTTGGATCCCATTAAGGGAAAGCATTTTCAAACGCTGCAATTAGTTTCTCAGTTGACAATCAATTGACCCCGTTGGCAGTGCGTAACAAAGCATGTCTATCTGATGGAGGGGGCTGCGATTACACCGCAATCACAGCATTCAAGTAGCGTGCAAGATTGATTATGGCGTGAATTGATTCTCTTAAGGGCCGCATTAATGTTTAAACAAGCAGATTGTTTTCAGACGGCTGCAGCAAAAAATCAAACTTTCATCCAGAATACCTAGAGAAGAGCATTAGCCAGAGCACAGACCCCCAGGAGAATGGCCAATCAATGCTAATCTTCCACTGATTTAGGCTGAGGAAAGAAGCAGAGAGTGAGTGGGGAGCTGGGGACATGAAGCAGAGGTTAGAGGAGAGAACAAAGACAGACCTTGTCCATGCAAGCCTCGATGCAGGTTTGGGATGTGAGGTTGGGCTGGACCATGTGGACCAGGGCTGCTGCTGTAGTGTTATCCGGTCTCTTGAAGCAGCCACGATAACGAACGTTCCTGTCTGAGGACAGAAAAGGGCAGCAAAGGTTACTGACTGACTGTAAGTTTGTGATAAAATACAGTGAGTTCCCAGTTTATTAACTACATGCAGATATGGGTGCAGATATGTGTAGCGTTCCTTGTTGGTGAACCTTGAAAATGTACAGTTAAAGAAAGTGATCAGTGAAATATCAGATTTGCACAATGTTCCAATCAGACATAGCCAAGACCATGTTTGGTGTCCAGATTTTGCTTTTTAGTTTAGTGCTGGAGCTATGGCACTAATGTTCCAAACCAACGCTAGATGTCAATAGTCACCCAAAATGCATCTTATCTTTTCCTAACCTACTCAAAACCCTCATCTAGGTCTTCATTATGGTGGTGCAGACAAGTTGGGAGTGATTTAGGACATAGTATGACTTCTCCTAACCCACTCAAAACCTCATCCAGGTCCTCATTATGGTGGTGCAGACAAGTGATTTAGGACATAGTATGACTTATCATGACTAAACATAGTAGGACATAGTACGACTAAAAATGAACAACAGCCACTTTTGAAAACAGCTGTTTTCTGGTCCAGATTTCTGGTCCCCATTCGTGTGCACACATATCACACAGGCAAATGAAACCCAGAGATCAGAGGTTCTCAACCTTTTCCACCCCAGGGCCCACCTGATGATAAACACCAAGCCTAGCAGCCCACCATAAAACTAAAATTGTGTCCAAATTATGATATGTCCAAATGAAAGCACCCCAAG
This sequence comes from Semaprochilodus insignis, assembly GCA_034552555.1. Classification (NCBI taxonomy): domain Eukaryota; kingdom Metazoa; phylum Chordata; class Actinopteri; order Characiformes; family Prochilodontidae; genus Semaprochilodus; species Semaprochilodus insignis. Next base: position 683,712 of record CM067488.1, read on the forward strand.
AATCCTCTCCATCAGTGGCTGGAGCCAGCAGCTATTTTGTCTCAAACTGAAGATGTTTAATTAGCCTGCTACTGCAAAGTTTTAATGCCTACATGTTTACATTAATATATTTGTATTTATATTAATATATAATGCTAATAATATATGACATTTCCAGCCCACCACAAACTACTGCCCCCACCAGAATACAGGCCCACAGACCACCAGAGAGTATTTCATGGCCCAAAGGTGATCCATGGCCCACAGGTTGAGAAACGCTGCCATGGATCAATCTGTTATTTCTTTTTTATTAATGAAATATATATGTAGAATAGAAACATCATTTAGCAGCATGTCATGTGTATACTGTGTCCTAAACCACATCAGCAAGTCTGAATGACTTGGATGAGATTGGGGGGTGGATGCATTTACAGAAAAAAAATTGGGGTCCAATTATGGGTGCAAATTGACGCCTAGTGTTTGTTAGCAATGTTAGCCAGTAGTAAGCTACAGAAGCAAAATTTGCATACTAAACATGTCTTAGCTGATCAACTACACTAAAACTAATTAATAAAAATATCAAAATAGCAACTGAACCTAGCCCTTCACGAATACTTAGTTTCTGACCACAGGGTCAGTTGCCACTACCATATTGGTGTCACTGCTGTGCTGAACATGAATCACCAGTCAAATAATATCTGGTCAGCACAGTGGTCTCTGTCCATTGACGGACAGGATAGAAGGTCACTGACAAGTTTGTCAGCAACTGTAACCTACAATGCTCCTAGAAGCTAGGATGTTTTGCTGTGAGCTGCAGCAGTTTTATTTATTATTTAAAATATGAATGCTATAAATTCCCATGAGAAACACGATCTGCTAGGTTAACCTTGGTTTGCTAAAAGCGTTCTGCCAAAATAGTCCAATTTAATCAAATTAGAGACCTACACTAAGCAGTATGAATTCAGCCATAATCTTCCTCAAGGTTATATAAGTGTTACAAAAGTTTTTGAAGGCATGGCTTGGATGCATATCTGAATCACCAGGAGCGAAGCTAAGCATTAATTAGTTATTTTCACATCAATGGATTAAGAATGTTAAAGCAGAATTTCTATATATATATTTTACACTATAAAGTGCTGTGCAAACATCTGAGGATACTTATTTATTTCCAGACATCAAGTGCAAGTTATTAATTTTCCAGGAAATAATTTGGTCCTGCTTTATTTAAAAAACCTCCAATGGATTATTGAGAAATATTAAAATTATAATTAAATTATTTACAAATTTTATCTTAAAATTCAGCTGGTTATCAGCAGTGTTAGTGTTGGGCTTAGTACAAGGAGTTGGTTTCCCAGAGAGCAAAATTGTTCCAGCCCAACATTCCACATTTTCATCTGGCCCACTTGTTGACGACACTTGGGTGGACCTCTCCCGGTAGCAAGATGTGGGCCACATATGAGTCACTACACTGCAAAACAGGAGGCAACTCTGCTGTATCTGTGCCAGAAGTGGACCAGATCTTGTTTGGGACAGATGGGCCAAATGCATGTTGTCAATATGTGGGCCACGTTTGGCTCCCAACAGATTGCCAGTGTTGACAGTGGGCCAGCAGTGCCATATCTTTGGCAGATGTGGCCCACATCCACATGCTATATGGGTAAGGATCGGAGTGAGGTTTAGGGTTTGGGTTGAGGTTACGTTCAGGCTTAGGGTTAGAGCCAAGGTGGGGATTTGGGAAAATGAAGATAATTTGAATAGATATTTAGCTGAATGTACATTAAATCCATCCATACATATGAGCATCTATAAAACATCTACAATAGGCTTTACAAATAAGGTGAAAGCATCCACAGGTGTTTCTGTCCATCCTTCCAATGCAAGAAGATAACTCAACACTGTGGGCTTGAAAGGATGTGTAGCTGTCAAGAGGCTCCTTCCTGAGAAAAGGAGACAGACGGAAAATGTGCAAATCCAACAATGAAGCTGCTGACGTTGTCAGAACAAAGGACTGGCCACCCCAGAGTCCGGACCTTCATATCACTGAATGTGTTTGGGATTACTTGGATTGCACACAGCAGAAAATGTAACCAACTTCTAAGACTGAACTTTAGAGGTGTGGAAAAATATCCCTGTAGATTCCTTTGAATAAAAATCTAAGCAAATTTCCAGAAAGGAATGGAAGCCAATAAAGGTGGACAGATTAAAATACTGAGGCATCAGGTACTGGTGGTCTCCGGTCTCCGACTTTTGCACTGTATTGCACATAAAATCACAACGTGTCATAACAAGGCTTGCGAATCTACCCAGCCATTTGAACTTCCGCCCGCAGCCAATATCTCACCTGCAATAACACCACTACAGCTGAGCCACGTCCTCCAGAAGCAACGGAGAGGCTCGGCCATATCCCACTCATCTCTAAGAGTGCACGGACTGTGCAATTAAGGCAATTACAAATTCATTAACTACCATGTGTCAGCTCGCCTGTGGGACATGCCATGACACAGTCCCCATCAGCACCTCTCTGGAATTAACTAGTGCCACAAAGCCTGCAGGCTTTTGTTTGGCTCTCCAAATAAATGAAGAGGCACTGCGGCCTTGAACGGACAGAGCAGTGTTTGATCCTCTGAGGGCAGGAAAGATGACACAGCTGCACAAAATCATCAAACACGATGCTTTTGGTACGTGGCACACAGGGTGCTATGGGGTTTAGCTCAGAGGCTGCAAGGCTAACATCTATAAGCGTTCGCCACGCCGAGACATCTGTGTACAGGAATGGATTCAATAAGCATCCGCAAGTTTTCTCGGAAGATGTCTTGAAAAGACAGGAATGAATGGCTGTTTTGTGAAACTGCTAAGAAAGGCGAACAGGCTGGATGAATGGGAAGGCCTGCTGGAAGCAATCTGCACTGGGAACATAATTACAAATATCATTTATGTTCGTATCTTCTTTTTGTTGGCTTTTTTAGCAGACGCAAACACCAATGTTTATAAATAACGCATACACTGAACCAGACTTTGCTGTCATGTGTTCAAGCAAATAGGACTGGAACGTTTTTCCGGCATAATTTGGGGTGATTTATTCAAAATAACAATTTTTTTCCCTATTTGGGACATGAAATATGCTTTGGAGGTTTAATGATTGTGTTTGCAGAGGCTGTGAGGGGATGCAGCTGCTGTTGTGTTGGGACGGCTCCAGCTGGCCTGCACCTGCACGTGGATGGAGGGTCAGAGCAGTCGGGGCCGGCAGCATGTGGAGGAGGCTGCTGGACCAGACAGACTCAGACATATGGCTATTCGTGGAGCTGGAGCCAGTCTCTACATCCCCTGCAAGACAAGCTTCAAGCAGCAGGACCGCATCAGGGCTCCTGCGCCGGCGTCTTTGTGCGACTGTATTCGCAGGGTGCAGGTGTGCGTGTGGGTTTGTAGATTATGCATGCTAGTATGTGTGTGACTAGAGAAATGATTCAGTGTCAGCCTGGCTTGTCGAGTGAAAGTGCATGCCCTCTGGTGCTTCTTTTCCAGACCTTTTTTTTTTTTGCGTTTGCGTGTGTTTGTGTGCATGTGACTGGAGAACTAATGCCACACGTCTGGCAGATGCTTTTCCTATATTCAATTCAACCCCAATGCCCACCTACACACATACCTTCATCTGTTTCATTCCGGAATCCTGTATATATAGTAATATAGCATTAATAGCTTTAATGGCATTATAGTATTAATAGCTGTGTGTAAAGCCCACTGACTACAACCTATATAATGGGGGAAAATATTAAACATGGTCTATAGTGTATGCTATAATCCTTTAATATGTATGTAGTACAGTGCAGAAGTCAGAAAACCACCTTTAAGACCGGAAGTACAAGTAATTTAATTTCAGTGTCAGGAAAAAGCAGGGTCCATACACTGCCAGTCAAAAAATAAACATGGCTACTTATAGAAGGTTCTCCTTATGTTTCGCTTAATGTTTACTTTAGAATAAAAGTGAAGACATCAAACAATAAAATAGCACTCATGGAATTATGCAGTCCACCTTAAAAACCTCCAACATGGAACTTTACAGGAGGATAAAACAGCTTTCTTAACCTGCAGTGGAGATTTTTTTTCACACAACACAAAGCAATGCTTTATAAATGAACTTTGATCAGTACTTGAACATTAAGATATGTAATGCTGTATCTTACCAACTTCACTGTGGTTTATAAACACTCATTCTGAAATTGATGCCTGCAACCTGCTCCACAAATGTTGGGACCGGAGCAGTTTACGAATAGGAACATCATAAAATGTTCAAAAAAACATCTTAAACAGGTGATGCAAACATGCTTGGGTATAAATGGAGCATCCAAGAAAGGTCTCGTCCTTTACGAGCGAGGATGGGTCAAGACTCGCCTCTTTGCTGAAAATGCATCAGCAAAAGATATAGCTATTTACAAACAGTCCTCCTCAGCCAGAGATCACAAGGATCTTTTTTCCCACATGCTATAGTGAATATCATCAAAAGATTCAGGGAAACCAGAGGAAGCTCTGTGAATCACAGACCAGGCTGAAAACCACAAATGAAAGCCCATGACCTTCAGCCCTTCAACTGCTGATGGAAATCACCACACGAGCTCGGGAATACCTTGAAAAACTGCTGTCAATAAACTCCATTCAGCATTGTATCCACACATGCAAGTTTAGACTGTACTACTATGCCCTTGAAGTCATATACTGTATACACATCAGCAACATCCAGAAGTGCAGTAGACGTCTCTGGACTCGTCTGAACTGATCTGAAATGGACTGATGCTCAGTAGAAACATGTTTAGTCAACCTTTCAGACTGTTTATGGCATTAATGAAAGCCTCGTTCTCAGAGCCAAAGAAAAAAGGGCCATCCAGAGACTAACTAGTATAACAACTCATAATCCAGTCTCTGTCTTCCAGATTCAGATTCTAAACTTTGCTGCGTATCATTACATGACATGAATTTGCCTTTGCTATTCTGCGTCACAAACAATATCTCACTTATATACACACCTTGCATCTCCCTTAAAATGCTTCACTGTGTACTAATCAAGACAATGTACGGCAATTGGAATAAAAGCCTTTTTTAAAAAAACATTTGTTTTGGCCGGTGGAGCTTGTCCGTATTTTGCCTTCATTACAGCTTCCACTTGTTTCAGACACCTTGCTTTCGTTTTATTCTGCAGGCTTGTTTGTCCACACCTTCAGTCGTAGGAGTTTCTGCTTGTTTTCTGCTTCTCACAATCCAAGTAATCACACACACATTTAACATTGCTGAGGTCTGGGCTCTGCCAATTTCTCTGAGACCGTCTTGACCTTTTCAGTAGTGTTTGGGATCATTATCGTACTCTGTAATAAGTTTCTTCCCAATTGATTTTTTGAGCTCCAGTTTGGAAACTCTTCACTTTATCACCTATTTTCTATCGACTTTCTCCTTCTTTCAGCAGGTAGGTTATTTTATATCTCATCAGAAATAACTGCGGTACTCATTTTGGTTGCACATGAGAGCGATATCTGAAGGCAGTTAAAATGAGTTGCTTGTGTGAATGTTAGTGTCTGTTTAAAGGGGAACGTAATGTCAGTGACTTTTGGGAACAGATGTTTTGGGAGGACACAGCTGTAAGTGGTAGGCTTGAATGGTTCAAGTGGCAGTAAAGTGCACAAATGAATATAGAAATAATATATATACAAACATTCATATACATATTCAGTATCAGTGTAAAGTTTAGACACGGCTACTCATAGAAGGTTTCCTTATTTGTAGCTTAATGCTTTACTTTAGACTAAAATTGAAGACATAAAACTATAAAATAGCACTTACGGAATTATACAGTCCACCTTAAACCTCCAAAATGGAACTTTACAGGAGGATAAAACAGCTTTCTTAACCTGCAGTGGAGATTTTTTTTCTAAGCAGTTTTGGAGCAGTTCTGTTTTTGAGCTCCAGTTCGCCCTTGATTGGTTGACTGACTCAACCCAAAGCATCAGTGGACAGTTAACAGCCATGCTAACAAAAGCAATAAATCTTTTCCATAGTGAGTAATGGATAGATGATCACAGAAGACATTTAGTACAGGATTTGTCAGTATGGGCTTATTCTCCAAAAACAGAGAAGTGCAGATCAAGACGGGATTACAAACCTAAGAGTGATACAATCGCATCAGAGCCCACATTGTAATGGAACAACGCAACCAGGAAAAAAGTCTCTAGTATGCAGCGTTCCCGAGATTTATTATACGACATCATTAGATGCTGCATATGACACTGTTGATCCGTGAGTGTTAACCAACTGGCTAAAGTAATAAATCAGTAATTGCTACAGGCACATCAAACATGCATCATCAACACCTCCAAAATGGAACTTTGTAGGAGGATAAAACAGTTTTCTTAGCTTGCAGTGGAGGTCGATATAAAAAGATCATATTCTAAACAGTTTTGGATCAATTCTATTGGTCTGTCCATCATGAATATTCAGTCAATTGAAAGGGGAACTACAGCTTTTAAACTGTGCAGAAAAAATGTATATGTGGTATATCAGGATATGTACTGTTTCAGACATCTAATTAGTTGGAACTGTGAAGTGTGAGCCTGTAGAGTCTTTAAGATCACCAACAACATCCATTTAGTTGGGTGTGTCTGAACGTTTGGCTGGTAGTATAAATGGCATCCTATGGAATCTGGCTATGTGTCGGTGGTTACTAAGTCCATTTTGTATTGTTTGGCCTTCTTTAAAAGCTGTCAATAAATTACCAGATTGCTGTAATCAATAGAGTGCCTGTGTCTTATTGGTGCACTAATGACTGACAGGCAGTGATGATAAATCCCATGAAGCTCATTCTGAGTACTCACATCTCCTCTGGCCAGGAAGAACCTCCTCCACCTTGAAGACAGACAGACGGGCCACACCCCCACAGATAGAGCCCTTCTCTCCCTTGCAGTCCAAATTACACTCCTCCTCCTTCATCCGAGAGCTGGTGATGCGGTTGCCACAGTAACACTCGGACCCGTACTCCAGCCCAGCATACTGGTACCCACTGCAGGAATGAACGGTGGCCAAATTAGATTCCACTGATTAAAATGTTTGCCAGTACTGAGAAGGAGCTAAAGTACTAAACAGGGTCTGGTTTGCTATCGCTTTTAGTGCTCATAAAATGTTACTGGTGTAAGCAAGCCAGCGAGTGGCTGAGCAAATTCCATGGACCCTCTCATATAGTGTCAAGCAAAAGTTTGGGCTCAAATTTCTGGATGACATCTTTTTCTGATTAAAAGAGGTGCAAAGGCGCAGCATGGAACAGAACATTAAATATGACAATTTACTGCAGTTTATTTTTTTAAGACCTACAAATATTTCTGATCTCAGCCTAGCATTGTTCCAGCCGACAAGTCAGGACCACAGCCTCTAAATGGTTGACAAGTCAGGACCACAGCCTCTAAATGGTTGACAAGTCAGGACCACAGCCTCTAAATGGTTGACAAGTAAGGAATGCAGACTATGATTGGTCGACAAGTCAGGACTGCAGCCTCTGATTGGGCGACAAGTCAGGACCACAGCCTCTGATTGGTTGACAAGTGAGGAATAAGGAATAAAAGTGACGCGATTGCATCAGAGCCCCCACCGTAATGGAACAATGCTACCGGGACAAAACAACAGTCACTAGGATGTAGCATTCCCGAGATTTATTCTTTCCATGTATTTGATGCTGCATATGACACTGTTGACCCGAGAGGGTTAACCAACTGACCAATTTGCTATAGAATCAAACGTGCATCATCAGGATGAGCTTTTTAAGGAATTTTATAGGCCTCCTTTGCAAATAAAATATTTTCATATGTATTCGTGTTTGTAGAATGACTTTCTCTTTAAAGGAAAGTTTAGTTCACAGAAAGAGTCTGTAATTGTGGCACATCCTGTCAGAAGCGCGCCATTTAAATAAAAATGTATCACTTCTCATATTATTATTGTGATTTACAGCAGCTATATCAAACAATGTAACATGTGACCATATGTATGACCATATTGTGCAGCCCTAATGCCATATATATTGTTTCTTCATTCTTTTCACCTAGAAAATCAACAAAATGTCTAAATCAATTAAGAAAATCAAAAAATGTCGAATGTTCCCAGGGGTGTCTAAACTAAAGTTGTTACTAACTAATAAGTCTTATAATAAATGGGGAATACAACTGGAAAAAAATCTATAATAGCTGAAATGTAAGTAAAAGTCATTCTTTTATAAAGGTCTACCACCAATGTGTCGCTAGTTTCCCTAAAAATCTGAATTTTTCCCATTCAAACCACTCTGGCTGATTCTGTTTACATCTCAATAAATGACTCATGATGAAAATGGGTGGAATTCCACGGAATAAACTGAATAGCTGGATAATAAGTTGGCAGTTTAAGGTGTTAACCTGAACTAAAAGGTTAAATTGTGTCCTTGAGTTTAAATCGCTTCCATTAAAATAACATTACTAAGGAAATGTACATCACTCATTGCTCACATTTCCTATATATGTCACAACAGCTATCCGTTATCCCTGGATCAATGTGAAAACTGATTCCTGGACTAATTGCTTCAGGCAGAAAAATCCAAAATGTCAAAACCCCCCCTTCAGCATCGGCACTGAGAGACTGCAAGCAAAGCCAGTGTGTCATGGCTTAGCTCAAGCTGATTAGGGATGCGGTGTTACAGCCCCAGAGTCTCCCTTTCCCTCTCCATCCCACCCCGGGGGGTTAACAGTTTGGTTATTGGCCAACTTGCTGCACCAAACATCTGCCTGGCTGTCTCTCTGGGCTGCAGCGCTGGTCCAAGCCACTTTGTAGTGGCAGTTCTCTGCAGGGTGCCACTGTAGGCCACCTGGCCAGCCTCACCACGGCAGCCAGCATTTCCTGGCAACCTCTGCACACATTAACAGCTCATACGCGTCAAGCTCCAAGTCTATGACGCACGCTGGTGACACTTGTATGCAAAGTTAGTTGATGACTCCCTGCCAGTCATAACCCGCCCACTCCCATACCGCCCCACCCCAGTCCACCTCCATCTTCCTGTGCTCCTGTAAGACTAACAGTGACACGCGCTGAAAGTGCGAAAGCTACCGAGTGAATGCATTTACAGCGAACTGCTGAAGGCTCAATGGGCATGAGACTGAGCACCTCTGCTAACCGTTTCCCCGATGCCCCTGCTCGATATGTGGCATCGACGCATTGCTATGGCAACCTAAACGGAGCCTTTCCCACTGTTATTTCTGTGAACTAATGGCTGTGCCTGTGCACACAGCTCAAAGCAAAGCCACTGAGATAACTGCTACCTGTGCAATCAAAAGAGGGTCTGCCTTTTTTCCTCATGGCCCTCTAAGCCGCTAAAGCCACATATGCCCACCAATAAAGCAGGTCTGGCGTATGAACATATAGGGAGACTGACCCTAAAACGACTGTATGAGTAAGGCCTGTTTTTTTACAGATATCCATATATCAGGTTCTTCTAGCAGACCCTTAGAACAGTGTTACTCCACCCTTTTCCTGGAGACAGCCTACCCTGGACCTTTTAGTGGATTCCCTGCTTTAATACACCCCCTGCAACTCTCTGAAAGGGCTTCTTAATGAGCTGATAAGTTGAATCAGTTGTATTGGGAGCAGGGAAAGCACTAAATGTGCAGAGCAGGGTGTTTCCAGGACCAGGGTTGGGAAATAATGCCTAGATCTAAAGAGAACATTTAACAGAATCAGATCAGAAGTCGATAGTTACTAATTTCATTTTGGATGATTTCACATATGAGGTGCAACTTAGCCCTTAATTGAAACTCTTTAAATGGAAACCTTAATTTTTTAAACATGCACTTAAACACTCACAGTGTAATGTGTTAGCCCATCTCCTGAATAATATTACATTTTTACAAGGTTCCTCAGCTGACTGAAGTTAAATGGGAAAGTAGCATCCATGCTGATGACATAAGGATATTAAGGACATTCTAATGATCTGAATAAAATAAAAATTTCAAAGCGAATAATTTAGTATTTTAGGGAAAAAGCCTATACTTGGAAAGTTTTCTTGTCAGTCAATTTTGAAATATCATTGAAAATAAAGAAAAAATGTGGTATTAAAATATTGATGATTTCAGACCATTCTTTTGTTATTGCCAGTTACTTCTAAAAAGTTACTACTCTAGGTACTGAACTACAACTCTCACTTTATTCAAAATATAGTTTATGCAAAGTTATGGGTGTCCCAGGTCAAATGACATGTTTTTGTTGGTTGTCAAAAGAGAATGCAGATCTGCATACACAATTATTGTTTAGTTGTTAAAGGTACCGTACTAGGAAACCACAAACTGTGGCCTGTGAAAAAGGTGCCATGTTATATTTAAACTCAGGAAATGATAGAAATTGTGCACAATTTGCAGAAAAATTGCATAATTCTTTGTAGAGGATGTGTTAACTTACTTCCACTTAGAAATTCAACAAGCCATGTAATTTGATTAAAGTGGTTATCAGTTTCCTGGCAAACCACTGTAAAATTCTCTATGGTTGGTATTAACACTGAAATGTAAATTTTAATAAACACTGAAACCATGGATGGTTACAGCACTTTGAACATTAAATCCTGTTCAGCATCAACCCAAATTAGCAACAGACTCCCAGGCGCTGCATGCACCATGGGTTTGGTTTGCGTCAGGGGAAACATGGCAGCACAGGAGATTTTTCAGTCATCTCAGAGGACTTAGTTTGATGCATTTTGGCGTTTAGAAGAGTGCAGAGGGAAACCAAACCTGCAGAAAGAAAAGCAACACTTCACATCTTATGAGTTCTCCTCGTTAGCTCAGTCCACTACTGGTGTGATTCTGATGATTCTGTGTTCTGACAAATTGTACTACCCTGTCAAAATGCCCCACCATAGCTAAAATTTACAAGTAGTTCAGTACACAAACTCTAGATAGGATATTTTGATAGCTTAAATCACAATCAAAAATACCAGCATTAAAACTACAAAGTTGAAGTCAGCTTTTTATTATAACAACAATACCATAGTACCATAATAACCATGATGAAACTGACTGGCTAGAGGTCATATATTCATTATTAGCACACCTTACATAACTATATAAAATACCCATGTAAATAAGTCAAGGCAGCTCTCGTAACAGTTTGAGCAATCTCGACAAATTGGGTTTGCAGCGTGAACCTCCTGACAGGTCAGTCTATAAGACAGAAGCTTAGACACCGTGGAGAGGGTTTATTTTTTCCTCTCTCTTTGGACCCCATTAAGGCCTACAACTAGAACACGGAGCACGGGCACTGGCTGGCACATATTGCTCATAATTACATAAAACTCAATGTGCTCACTTTAAAAACAATGTATTTCAATCTTCAGCAGTCAGTGCCAGCAACTTCAAAGAGAGCTCCAATAAAATATGGCTTGATATGCCTTATTAGCTGGCAATCCTGAGCTTCCTAATGTGCCAAATTAATCATCTATATGAAAAAATAACAGCATAAAATACCACGTTACATAGCTCTAACCTCGACTGCATTGTCAGCGGCTGATCCACGCTGCAAATGTCAGCAAGAGTGAAGTCGGCCAAAATCAAAATGCAAATAGCCCTCCATGTTTTCCACTCAACTACTTAAATTGCCCCAAAAGACTGCAAATGTCACCCATGTTATTAAATAAGCTGTGACACATTGCAGGTTAATTGAAGGGGGCAATCCTCCCTCGCCCAATTTCTCTGGTGGTCAATTAACTCCAGGCCGAGGAAAGCTGGAGCAGGTGTTGGTTCCATCACTGCAAACAGCCAAGACTCCCTTAACATCCACACTGCCAGAGCCCAGACTCCGGAGCTGAGCTCCCTTAATTGGCCTTGTTCCAAATCCCAGGCTGGGCCCAGCCAGCTGGCGCTACGCTGCACACTGCATGTTCACTCCCCTAAACACTGTTTCATTGCTTCTTGATTTAAGCTCTGAGGTTCTAGACAACATATTTCTTTTGGTGCTCTAGATTTGTGTGGGGAAATGCAGGTACCTTTCCGTGCATGTGTCCTGACACAGGGTGCTGGTCATTTTGCGGAAATCATAGAACACCATGCCCTTCAAGGCCCGGTCCTTGGAATCATCCAGAAAACAGCCGATGTAGGTACCTTTTCAGAATTATGGAAGACACAAACACAAAGAATGGTTAGATGTCCTATAATAGCTTCTGCACAATTCATAGTATTTACTGAATAATTCTGAGTAGCTACTGAACAGCTAGACTGGGGTCAAGAGGTTAAATCCTATGTTAAAGTCAAATATTGAGCAAACACTCATAGACCATAGACCGATGTACTGAGACTAGACAAATAGGACGCATTCTGCCTATAAAAGGCTGTGTATTATGTATGAAGCTGGTGTATAAGACTAAATGCATAGTTTATGCAGCAAAATGCATTACTCATAATGCATAAGGGTGGGTGATTAATATCAACAATACGAATGATAATCATATGATTTCACAGCATCAACATGCATAACAACAGTAATACAAGTAGTACTACTACTACCACCATTGCTCCTACCTTCTTCTTTTCTTTATAGTGTAAATGCTAATACGCCCTCTAGTGGATTAGTCAGGGCTCTTTAACAGAGTCAGTTCTTTCTCTTTTACAACCTCTCCTCCTGTTCCCCCATTCATCCTCAATTCCATTTTGTACTTTGACAGTGAAGTGCATTTACTTTCCTGCTCCGTAAAATCACAAATCACTGTTTGCTGCATCTAAAAATGGAAGCTTGCTATTCCACGTTTGTTAAGTTTGCCTCTCTGGCCCAGTTATTGGATAGGTTTTACAAGCTGATTCATCCCTCTTCATCTTTGTCCAACAAGATTGCAACAAAAGAGTAAGAAGAGAAACCATCGCAAAGTAATAATCTGAGGCAGCACACAGTAAAGTGCATGTTTCTGCAACCCTTTTGCTTTAAGCTCTTTTTAGTGGCATGTTGCAAGTGGCAAGCCACATAAATTAGACTGTGGCCAATATAAAAGGCTACACTGATTAATATAGATTCAGTTTAATTGATTAAATGAGACACAGTATTCATTCCTATTATAGTGAAATATACCAGAAATAAAACTAGTATTATAATAGTGGTATTATACCAGTAATAGAGGTATTATACAGTAATAGTGGTATTATACAGTAATAGAGGTATTATACAGTAATAGTGGTATTATACAGTAATAGTGGTATTATACCAGTAATAGTGGTATTACAACAGTAATAGTGGTATTA